>JAHNEJ010002817.1:0-227069 GCA_022559845.1 Amorphophallus konjac | reverse complement strand
CCAGGGCGACATGTCCGTATTGCAGTACATGGCCCGATTTGTTGAGCTGGGTCGGTATGCACCCCATATCATGGAGCATGAGAGGGTGAAAACCGCACAGTTCGTATAGGGCTTGAGGTAGGAGTTGAGGCACCATTTGATCGCGAACGTTGCCACTGATTTGGAGATAGCGTCTCGTGTTGCGACTTCGTTGGAGATGGATATGCAGAGGACTCAAGGACCGATTAGCCAGGGGCAGTCCTTGTCGGGTCGCAGCCAACAGTTGGCTACCCAGCAGCAGGGTTCTTTCCAGCATGCGTCGGGTGGTTCAGGAGCGTCGGCACCGGCAGCGTCGGTGACAGGATCTGTGTCCTTTGGCTCGAAGGTCAATAAGTCCCATAAGAAGGGTTTCACCAAGAAGCGCAAGGATCAGAGGCAGACATCATCAGGCAGTGTACAGCAGCCGGTTCCTTTTCAGCGTCATGGATCAGTGGGTGGGTCGCGAGGACTGTGTCCAAGGTGCAGCGAGTTCCATCCAGGCAGGCAGTGCACGACACCGATAGTTTATTTCCGGTGTGACCAGTCAGGGCATATGGCGCGTGACTGTCCTCAGAGGTAGCAGCAGCAGTAGTTTTCTGAGCAGCAGTAGATTCCCCAGCAGCAGAGGCCACAGCAGCAGCAGCAGCAGCAGCAGGGACAATATCCGCCGTGCCCAGGTCAGCTAGTCTGGGAGGCAGGCAGAGAGCTCGAGGCCAGATTACCCACATGACCAGGGCAGAGGCAGTGGCATCGCAGCTCATGGAAGGTACCGTTCAGATTTTGGGTTATGCGGCTCGGGTTTTGTTTGATTCTGGCGCATCTCATTCGTTTATTTTGGAGGATTTCGCGCTGAGTATCGAGGAGCCAGTGACCCAGTTGTCTTGTGACTTGGCAGTGGAGTTGCCTTCGGGTGATTTTATGATCACTCTGTATTGTTTTGATGAGGTTCCTGTGTGGGTGGAAGGGCAGAGTTTGCCGGCCAGGCTCTATGCGTTGCCGCTTCAAGACTTTGATGTGATTTTGGGCATGGATTGACTCAGGCACATCATGCGTTGGTGGATTGCGGCTCGAAGAGGGTTTATTTCCGACGACTTCGTGGACCCACCTTCTATTTCCAAGGTATCAGGTCTTCCTCTTCCCGCTTTCTTATTTCTGCGATTCGAGCTCGTCGTTTGCTTGATGCGAGTTGTTAGGGTTTTCTCGCTTCTGTGGTCTTGGTAGACCAGCCGGGTCCGGATGTCAGGCCATTCCGGTGGTGTGCGAGTTTCCTGATATTTTTCAGAGGACTTACCTGGATTGCCTCCCCAGCGGGAGATTGATTTTGTTATTGAGGTTGTGCCTGGTACGGGACCTTTGGTGAAGTCTCCCTACCGTATGGCCCCCGCTGAGTTGAGGGAGTTGAGGGCACAGTTGCAGGAGTTGCTGGCCAAGGGGTACATTCATCCTAGCTTTTTTCCTTGGGGTGCGCCCGTGTTATTCGTGAAAAAGAAGGACGGTAGCTTGCGGTTGTGCATTGACTACCGGTAGCTGAATGAGGTGACCATCAAGAACAAGTATCCGTTGCCGCAGATTGATGACTTGTTTGACCAGCTTCAGTTTGCTCGAGTGTTCTCACGGATTGATTTGCGGTCCGGTTACTATCAGTTGAGGATTCGCGAGTCCGATGTGGGGAAGACTGCGTTCAGTATGAAGTATGGGCATTATGAGTTCTTGGTGATGCCGTTTGGGCTCACCAATGCCCCCGCAGCCTTCATGGACTTGATGCAGAGGGTGTTTCGTCCATACTTGGACCAGATCGTGGTCGTGTTTATGGACGACATCCTTGTGTATTCGCGGTCTGCCGAGGAGCACGCGTACCATTTGGGTGTGGTGCTGCAGACGTTGCGAGATCACCAGTTGTATGCGAAGCTCAGTAAGTGCGAGTTCTGGCTTCGTGAGGTGCACCTTTTGGGGCACGTATCTCTGTGATAGTATTTCCGTGGACCCTGCTAAGGTCAAGGCAATAATGCAGTGGCCGAGGCCGAGGTCTGTGACGGAGACCCGGAGTTTCTTGGGGCTTGTGGGCTATTATCGTCGGTTCATCCAGAATTTTTCTCGCGTTGCGGCCCTGATGACCAGACTTACTCGGAAAGATGTGCCTTTTGTCTAGACTGATGAGTGTGAGCAGAGTTTCAGGGAACTAAAGAGATTGCTCACCTCGGCTCCGGTGTTGGTTTTACCTTCTGGATCGGGAGGTTTTGTGGTGTGTACAGATGCTTCCGGGGTCAGATTGGGTGCTGTGTGTAGATTCTAAGAAATTAGAAATCCACTTAGAATAAAAATAAATAGGGATATGGAGCATAAAAGCATAAAAAGCATGCACGAGGTGCAAATATGGAAATGTGATCGCCAGAGACGCGAGGCCTCAAAATATAATAATGAAAAGCATGGAGGGATTTCGAAAAATACCTTGAAACGCGGGGATTGTGAGTGCTCCTTTCTCTTCTAGATCGGCCGACCGATGAAGAGAGTTCTTCCTTTTTTTGATTATCCTTGCAAAACAATCAAACACCAATAAAGAATATGGAATTATAACATGGTGAGTGTAGCATCAAGTTCTTAATAAAAATATGAGCATGAAAAATTGTGTAAGAACACACCTTGTTGGTGGTTGCCCTTAAACCCCTATGCAAAAAAGGGTGTGGGAAATATATGATGGATGCAAAATAAAAATAAGGAGGTGTGCAAGAGTGCACTGTAGGGGAGATTTCTCAACACGGTTGAGAATGGAAGTTGACAGTGAATAAAATATGCATGCATGCGTATGAACGATGTAGCAAACAAAAGAAACAAAAATAAAGAAGAAGGAGCATGTGCGTTGGCTTTGATATTCAAGGGGGGAGGAAACTCCAGAAGGATGAAGAGATGCTTTGCGTGCAGCTTCTCCCTCAGCCAAACCACAGCAGCAACCTGCAAGAAGAAGAAACGAAAGAAAAAGAAGCGGAGGGGAGGGGAAGCATCCAACCGATTAACAGAGACGAAGAGCCCTATTAATAAGATCGAAGAAGAGATAAGAAGGAAAGAGTCCAACGGAGGAAAAGATAAGAAGGGGCAAGAGCCCAAGGAGGGGAGGATTAAGCTGGGCAAGAGCCCAAACGAAGCAGGGACTCTCTGGGGAAAGGCTGCGTTCGTTTAGAACCCGAAAGGTGAAACACGACCTGAATAAGGGCGTCAATTCAATAATTGACGACCTACCAGAAGGCGTTATTAAAAACATGACTTAGATAAGGACGTTAATTCAAAATATTCAAAATAGGCTATTTTTCATTTCTCAATATTATTTTTCCATTTTTTAGGTGGAGGTGCATCTCATTGTGCTGATTATAATGACTATTTTTACGTATTTTTCTGACACCCGGAAGGTCACCAAATCACCTCTGGAAGGGGTTGAAAATAATATTAAAAAAATCAATTTGAAAAGTGACGACCGTGCATAGGTCGTGAATTCAATTTTTGATTATTTTATTTCATTCAAATTCAAAATAACGTCTTATGATAGGTCGTTAATTCTCAAAAATTCTGAAAAATTCTTAGAAAAATTCAGAAAAATAGAAATTTGAAAGAATGGACGCCCTCCACTATAGTCGTCAATTTTTTTAGAAACGCCCAAGCCTAAGCCGTTATTTAAAAGACGTCCCACATCAAGTCGTTATTTCTGAAAAATACATAAAAATAGAGAAAAATGCCCAGAAAATCTAGAAAAATCCAGAAAAATAGGAAAAAATAGGAAAAGAGAGGAAAAATGGAGAAATCCAAGAAAAGTGAGAAAAACCACTCAAACAGAGCTAATTTGAGGGTCAAATTGGGGCGTTACAAGGCAATATGAGATGTACTCACAGTAACGTCAATTTTGGCGTGTCTACAGCTGTCCCGTCTTGGCGTCTACTTTGGAAGGGAGTGAAACGAAAATGGAGTGAAAGTGCAACAAAATGGAATGAAGTGGAGCGAACTGATAAGTAGATGCCAAGGTGTGATGTGACACGCCTCAGACACTAAGCAATGGAAATCTTTCCAAGATTCAAAGTGAAACAACTCCGAGTGATCCCAAGAAGGCATCAATTTGCTGGATAAGGGAGATTAAAATAAGTAAAATGTAAGGTAAAAGGTGTGCGCGCGGGCACGATAGGGAAAGACCATAAATTTGTAGATTCTAAGATTAGAAATCCACTTAGAACAAATAGAAATAATGAATAAATAAGTATGAAATAGCACGAATAAGCACGAGGTGCTAAGATGGAGTTGTGATCGCCAGAGACACGAGGCCTCAAAGATATAACAAATAATAAACATGGAGGGATCGCGAAAAATACCTTGAAAGCGGGGATTGTGAGTGTTCCTTTCTCTTCAAATCGGCCGGCCGACGAAGAGAGTTTCTTCAATTTGATTACCCTTGCAAAAACACAAACACCAATAAGAAATTGAATTAGAAATATGGTGAGTGTAGCATCAAATCTTAATAAAATATGAGCATGATAAACATGTGAAGAACACACCTTAAGGGTGTTGCCCTTAAACCCCTATGCAAAGAGGTGGAAATATGATGATTGAATGCAAAAATAGAATAAGGAAAGAGTGCAAGAGATGCACTTATGGGAGATATTCTCAACGTGGTTGAGAATGGAAGTTGACAGTAATGATGCATGCATATGTGAATCGATGTAGTAAAAGAAATAAAAAAATAAGGAGAAGGAGCCTGTGCGTTGGCTTTGATATTCAAGGGGAGGAAGCTTCAGATCGTGCAACTTCTCCCTCAGCCGAACCACAGCAGCAACCTGCAAGAAGAAGAAAACGAAAGGAAAAACAAAAGCGGAGGGGAAAGAGAAGCATCCAACCGATTAACAGAGACGAAGAGCCCTATTAATAAGATCGAAGAAGAGATAGAAGGAAAGAGTCCAACGGAGGAAAAGATAAGAAGGGGCAGAGCCCAAGGAGGGGAGGATTAAGCTGGGCAAGAGCCCAAACGAAGCAGGGACTCTCTGGGGAAAGGCTGCGTTCGTTTAGAACCCGAAAGGTGAAACACGACCTGACCAAGGAGCGTCAATTCAAGAATTGACGACCTACCAGAAGGCGTTATTAAAAACACGACTTAGATCAGGACGTTAATTCAAAATATTCAAAATAGGGCTATTTTTCATTTCTTAATATTATTTTCCCATTTTTTAGGTGGAGGTGCATCTCATGTGCCTGATTCCAACGACTATTTTTGCGTATTTTTCTGACACCCGGAAGGTCACCAAATCACCTCTGAAGGGGGTTGAAAATAATATTAAAAAAATCAATTTGAAAAAGACGACCGTGCATAGGTCGTGAATTCAATTTTTGATTTTTTTATTCTTTTCAAATTCAAAATAACGTCCCCTTGTAAGTCGTTAATTCCAAAAAATTCTGAAAAATTCTCAGAAAAATCCAGAAAAATGGAAATTTGAAAGAATGGACGCCCTCCACTATAGTCGTCAATTTTTTTAGAAACGCCCAAGGCTAAGCCGTTATTTAAAAGACGCCCCACATCAAGTCGTTATTTCTGAAAAATACATAAAAATAGAGAAAAATGCCAGAAAATCCAAAAAATCCAGAAAAAATCAGGAAAAATAGGAAAAGAGAGAAAAAGGGAGAAATCTAAGAAAAGTGAGAAAAACCACTCAAACAGAGCTAATTTGAGGGTCAAATTGGGGCGT
Source organism: Amorphophallus konjac (assembly GCA_022559845.1). Lineage (NCBI taxonomy): Eukaryota > Viridiplantae > Streptophyta > Magnoliopsida > Alismatales > Araceae > Amorphophallus > Amorphophallus konjac. The sequence goes on along the minus strand of JAHNEJ010002817.1, from coordinate 221,337 downwards.
TACAAGGTAATATGAGATGTACTCAGAGTAACGTCAATTTTGGCGTGTCTACAGCTGCCCCGCCTTGGCGTCTGCTTTGCAAGGGAGCAGAGCAAACTGAAAAGTAGATGCCAAGGTGTGATGAGACACGCAATCAACATCACTTGATGAGAATAAAATCAGGAGCTCGAGATGAAGCAATCTCGGGAAATTCAATGAAATCAACGATGTTTGGATAAAACGGGGAGTGTGCACGCGGTGCACGAAGGAGATAAAATAAATGATCAACTTCCAGCGCGGTGGAAGTACCCCAGGTCACAAACCTGTAGGTTTCACCATTGGGGAGCGGTTACCAGCCAGTGGACGTGCTGCAGCCAAGGTGGATCAAAGGAAAGGAGATAAAATAAGATGATAGAAATCCAAACAAGGAGCTTTCGAGAAAATGACCCAAAACAGTGACAAAACGAACTGATGACTCAATTCGGCATGAATATCTCATATCTGAAGATTAAGATCAATTGCACCCTCAAAACAGCTTATCAGAATGATTTTCAACAATTGTTTCAAATTCCTACATGAATGCATGCTGGGTTTAAAGGAAAATTAAATCAAACGAAAATATAAGATAATCAAGGATAATATTGTTAAACTGCCAAGACTGAGTCAAGAAACCCATTCTGCGAGCTGATACTAAGCCGAAGCCCGTTTATCCGCGCACCAACTCGCAAAAGGGAACCATCGTCCCCAGTCTTGGACGGCTCAACGGCCTATCCGTGTGACTAAGACTCCTCTGGAATCATCATTATTTTTGATGAAGGGGAACTCAAATTCCAGATTTACCAAAGCCACAAGGTCCTTGATATAATCTAATAGATAATAACATATAGTAAATGCATACAGGGAGATGGTGATAGCAATGAGCATGGGGGAACTGAGAATGAGGTGCCGCACCGTGGGGCTTGGATGATGATGCCCAGTCGGTGGGACCAAGAGCTTCTTCCTGCGCTCAAAGATTCATCAGCCAAGATATAAAAGATAACAAGCAATGAATAAGGCATTAAGCTAGCAAGCATAGCATGAATAAGCATCAATAAGCAATCATAGACATCAAAGCACTTAAAGCTTGGTGTGGATAGCATTCAAGCATGTATTAGCAAGGCGAAGCATGTTTAGCATCATAGCATTATTGTTTGTTGTTTTATCATTAGGATGACAATCTTGGCATGTGAGATTAAGATTGGATGATCAGGATCAAATAATGCCCAGTGGCAGAGTGATCAAGTGAAATCAGCAGGAGTTGATTCGAGATGAATGATCAATTAACACCCAGCTAAAGATTGGCAAGAGTGCCTTGTAGGAGAATGATACGCAGATTGATGTCCCGAACATAACAGGAGATGGGCGTGAATAATCAAAAAATCCAGGGAGATGATAATCAAAACGCCAAGGGTGGCAAGAAAATGTCGGGAATAACTAACAGATTGATAGCAATGAGTAGAGAGGACTCATCCCGTGATCTTGGCCCCTTGTAAAATTGTTGTTCCTGTAAAAACACCATCAGAAAATACAATGCAATTTTTTTTAGATTTTGAAATATGCAAATTTTTATGAGTTTTGAAAAAGATATTCAAATTTTTATGGAGATTTTGGAAAATATTTGAATTTTTATGAATCTTGAAAATATTCAATTTTTTGTTTGATTTTGCTCAGGAAATATTCAATTTTTTTTGTTTGATTTTGCAATATTCAATTTTTTTGGATTTTGGTTTGGACATAGCTAATGCAGCATCAAAGGGTGTTTAAACCATTAATTGGGGGTCCTCGTTCCTTCCCTTTTTGCTAAAATTTCCCAAAGCCGGGCGTGCATTGAGAGTGGCAGTCCTATAACCAACTGCCCTTTGATCAACGGTGCCCCTACCAAGGCCATACCTGAGAAACATTCGGTCTTGGAGGGAGAAGAGAAGAATAATTGGAGATAAGCTTTATGCAGGATGGGAGATGTCGGGACTTGAATTCCTTCCAAGGTGTTTCCCCTCAAAGAGGTAGTCTGTTGTGCCGGGGCTTTATGCCTTTGATTTTAGACCTTGACATGCATACGACCAGGGTTTTCCCTGCGGGGACTTTGCCACTCTTGTCATGCCATAATTCATAATTTTGCTTTTATCGAAATTTTGACTTGATTTTCATAATAGCCCTTTTGGCGAGATGTATATCATGAAACTCATATGAAAACTCATATTGATTTGGGTCAAGACTGCCCCTATTTGAGACTCCTCTCGTATTGGGATTACCGAGATTGGTCATCTCATCCGTCAACCTCTTGCCCCTGCATTCGGCCGAGTAAAGAAGAGAAAAGACTTTCAGATATACTCATGCATGGCCAAAGTAGCAACGGTGTTTAACCAAAGGAGCGGCTAAGGACGCCGTGAAGTGTGTGGAATGCCCAGCTTAAGGTTACTCTTAACAAGCAGGGGAGAGAATGTTGAATTCCCAGCGCTGGGTTCTTATTAACCAAAGTGCTGCAAAAGCAAGCTAAAGACTCTTTTTGGAATATTTGAATTAAATAAGCCTAAAGGTCTAAAACACCCACTTTTAATCTTGTTAAGAAGCACTTTATTTTGAAAAATCATGCGTGAAGTAATGAGAAAATGATATCATAAAATGCGTACTTACGCCAATATTTTACCTTGCAACCTTTGTAGAAGCAGCTGTCAGAGGCGAGGTTGATCATCGTGGGATAGTCCTCTTTGGCAGATAAAAAGGATTGGAAGCAAAGGGTTTGAAAGTGGCTTAACAAGAAGGAGTGGTGCCAAGACAGACTCAGACGAATAAGGAAAAAGGAAGAGAGGCGAAGGGCTAGAACTCCCCTCACTAAGGTGTGGAGACCCTGATCACATGGAAGGTCTACAGAAGAAGCGGAGAATTAGAAGGAGGAGTGAGGACTAAAGCATCGAAAGCAGTGGGAGAAAGGGCAAATGCCCAAGGCCGTGGATGTGGAAGAAGCTGGGTCAGACCCATGATCAGGAGGAATTAGAAAAGAAATCGATAGATGGAAAGAGGCGGATCTGGTGGGTCCGGAAGTAGTGGAGGAGAATCGTGATAGGAGGAATCATCCGGAGGCTCCGGAGGGATGACGAAAGAAGGGACGCGATGCCCTGGGAAAAAATAGGGAAAAGATGATGGGTAAGGAAGAAGAAAATGAATGATGTGATATTCTGGAAGATCAGAAAGATGAATTGGAAGAAAGATGGAGGGTCCGGAGGTTCCGGAGGAAGAAAATGGAAAGGGGCGTCGTGCCCGAAGGAAAGGTATGAAGGATCCGGAGGTTCCGGAGGAATGAGAAGGGAAGGACGTGATGCCCAAAGAAGAGAATAGAATCCGGAGGTTCCGGAGGATTAAGATGGAAAGGGGCGCGATGCCCGAGGGGAAAGCCGGAGGTTCCGGAAGAATAAGGTGGAAAGGGGCACGATGCCCTGGGAGAAGTGAAGAGAAAACCGGAGGTTCCGGAAAGAAGAGGTGGAAAGGGGCGCGATGCCCGAGGGGAAAGTCGGAGGTTCCGGAAGAATAAGGTGGAAAGGGGCCACGATTGCCCTGGAGAAGTGAGAGAAATCCGGAGGTTCCGAAAAAATGAGGTGGAAAGGGGTCGCGATGCCCGAGGGGAAAGTCCGGAGGTTTCGGAAAAAATGAGGTGGAAAGGGGCGTCATGCCCTAAGCAGAGAGATAAAACACCTGGGAATTCCAGGGAAATAGGGGGAAAGGGGACGCGATGCCCCGGGGGAGAGTGGATTAGAAGAGAATGAAGGTGAATAAGATGGGAAATGCGGGATATCCGGAGGTACCGGAAGGCGGGGAAGATACGGGTTTGGAAACCCGGGACAGAAGAAGTGTATGCAAAATGATGGATGCGATGAATGCAATGAATGTGCGAATGCAACAAAATGCATGAGATGTAAAGAAGATGGAGAATGTGAAGGGTGAGAGGACGAGATCCTCCTCCTAACCCCGGGAGTGGCCCATGAAGAAATTGTGATAGACAATAATGTGAATGGAGTTGAACGGAAGGTGATAGAACAGTGGAAGGCCCCTTAGCACCAAGATAACTGCCCCTCCAAGGCAGTGAAAGTGTATAATCAAACGGTCCAACGGGAGAAGCTTCAATAATAAATGACAACCCTCTTGGAAGGCAAAGATCAATCATGTGGGGGATTTGGAAAGTTGATACAGGAAGCATCGCCATGCTCATTGATTGTGGCGTATATGGAGTGTTGAATGGAATAGGAATTTGCCCCTTGTATGGAAGAGTGAGTTTAAGATTTGAAAATTGGGGCAAGGGGTGCCCTGCCTGGCCCTTGGGCGGCATCAACACTTGGCATTCTTCTCTGAGCAATGGCGGCGACTTGGCTTCTTCGACCATGCTTGGCACAATAACCCGGATTGGCATCTGGTAAATAAATTCTGGCATCTTGAACAGCACGGTAGTGGCCAAATTCTTCTTGCCCGACTTTTGCTTATCTTCGGCACAAGTACTTGAGGCGGAGGCGGAAGGCTTCGTGGATGGTGGAGGTATAATGGAAAATGTTGGCAAATGGGTGAGTGGAAGCGGAGGTTCAAACACGTCGAGTTTCTCCCTTTGCTCGGAAGCAGTCAGGGTTGGCTCGAGTGCAAAAAGGGGTGGATCCTGCTCAGGATTAACCATGGGTAAGGGTAATAGGTTAAGTGGTGAAATGGGAATGGCCAGGTTTGGGGTTACAGGTGTAATGGAGGGCTTAGGTAGCGAACAAAGAGGAGGGGTAATAGAAAGCTCGGCAGAGACCGGCGTAGTGGAGGGTGATGGAGGTTCGGCGGAGGCCGGTGGAGTGGAGAGTAGTGGAGGTTTGGCGGAGGCCGATGGAATAGAGGTTAATGGTGTAAAAGGAAAGGGTTTGGTGCGCTGAAAATGTCGGATGGGGCGAGAGGTGTCAGGTATAGGGGAAGGCGCATGATGCACCGGTGTGGGTGACTGGAGTATCGACCCATCATCGTAACACCAAGTATTGGGGTGAGGAGGAGACTCATGGTGCGGCGGTATGGGTGATTGGAGTATCGACCCATCATTGTAACACCAAGAGGTCTCATAAATGGGGGTTGGATCGGGGACTGTGGCATAGTCCTGAGCATAGGGGTCTTCTGACAGTGGAGGAAGAGGATGGCGAAGGAAACTCGGAAGGGATGCCTGCGGAGCTTCATCATCGTATACCGCTTCAAGTTCTTCAATTGCCGGTTCTTCATCATCAAATGCAAGTGGACACCGTAGTGGAGGCGTATATGTGGATGGAGGAATGTAATGATGTTGCGTATGTGGAGGTGGAAGGCCATATGAATGAAGTGTGCGGATGGGTGGAGGGCGGACGGTGTCCACTTGATCGTCGAAATCTGCCGGCTGTTGCTTGCTTGAGCTGCCGATACCATAATCATCTCTCCTATCCTTCCATTCTTTCTCCATCTTAGTAATATTATCCAAAGCGGCATGGAGAGGATTGACCGGAGTAGGAGGAGCCATGACCCTTCTTAATTGTTCCTCCATCAAAGTGATTTTATCAAGAAGGGTTTGTTGGAGGGGTGTAACTTGAGCAACCAAGGGTTGGCAGGGCCTTGAAGGAGGGGTGGCATAAAAAGGCCGTGGAGGGGAGTTAACGGGATGACCCGCAGAAGAACCCGGATGGGCCGGATTGCAAGAAATAAATGGGCCTCGGGGCCGTGATGGAGGAGGAATAGAAGGAGGCGGGTGTCGGACCACCCGAGGAGGATGGTGAATAGGAGGAGATGGGTGATGGGCTACCCGATTAGGAATATGAGTGGAAGAGGGAATTAGGTGATGGGCCACCCGAATAGGATTAGAAGGAGGATGAGATGAAGGAGATGCACCCTCAACGGCGGCCTTAAGGGCTTGGAGTTGCTGAGGGGTGAGATGGTCTAATGCATGAATGATTTGGGATACCTTCTCATCGTTGGGAGGAGACGGTCCTGGAGGAGTAGTGGCCTGAAATTGAGTAGGGGGACCATGAGAATGGACATTGCCCGTGGGCCGGGCATGACCATAAGAATGAGGATGTGGTCCCTTGAAAGTATGGTGAGAATTGTGACGAACATGTTGAAATTGAGGGGAATAAGATGTGCACGGTTGTGCATCCTCATGAATTGAATTAAACATGTTGTTTTGTTTATGGTAAGCCATTATTCAATCAAAGTTCAAAATAATATGCAAAAAGCACACAAGTTGGAATGGTTACCTTTGATCTTAATTTGTTTGAACCTTGGTGAATTAATGAATTTTAACAAAGTTTGGTGTGATTCACACAAGGGAGGATCCTAGTTTCAATATGGTTTGAACTCCGGTGCCAACTAGGAACACTCTCTCACCGTGTATAGGCCAACTAACTCGGGACTTCAAAAGGGTACAACCTGCCCGGCGTCCGTGAGGGAATCCACGGGTGCGGGGACTTATGGAGGCTTGGTTTAGGAACTTCCAATCCAAAGAGACGGAATGCTCAATGGAGGGTCCTTCCTTCACCAAGGGGGTGTGTGGAATCCTAATGTAGAGAGAGGAGGTCTCCCAAACCAATGCAAATGAGTGAATGCAGGGTAAACAAGCCAATCACAGCAATATAATCAATCAACAAATATAAGCATGAATCATGATGAAAAGCCACACACGGGAGGGTTCTGTAAACCCACAGTAAAAAGACGCCCTGGCAGGGGGCGCTATTAACCAAAGCGACGACAGTATCACTGTCGTGAATCACTGGAGGGCCCAGGGGCAGTGAAAAACACGCCTTAGTGTGAGGCGCTATAAATAAAAGGACGCCCCTGGCTGAGGGCGTCAAATCTAAAACCGCGCCTTGATGTGAGGCGCTAAGAAACAAAAAGACGCCCTGGGGAAGGGCGTGAATTCACATAAGCAGCAGATATGATGGAAGGCGCCCTATCAGAAGGCGTTAAGCAGGAATACGACGCCCTGGGTTAGGGCGTTAAAATAAAACGTGCCTCTGACAGAGGCGTTAATTCCCAGAAAGACTCCACGGCCAGCAGTATCAAACACTCACAGTCACGGCAATCAACAAATATATGAATTAAGATATTAGCATGCTCATCAAATTTTTGGACAAGTGGAATTTATTTTTAAAAAGGAATCTATCAAACTGACAGATCACAAGTGGGAAGGTGCTACGTGGAGCACAAAGGGGAGGTGCACCGTGGCTGCAAAATAGGGGAGATGGCACACGCGGGTGCCCAAGGGGAAAAGGGTAATAAAAGAAGAACACAAAGTGTCCCACCGTGATCGCCAATTTGTAGATTCTAAATTAGAAATCCACTTAGAATAAAAATAAATAGGGATATGGAGCATAAAGCATAAAAAGCATGCACGAGGTGCAAATATGGAAATGTGATCGCCAGAGACGCGAGGCCTCAAAATATAATAATGAAAAGCATGGAGGGATCGCGAAAAATATCTTGAAACGCGGGGATTGTGAGTGCTCCTTTCTCTTCTAGATCGGCCGACCGATGAAGAGAGTTCTTCCTTTTTTTGATTACCCTTGTAAAACAATCAAACACCAATAAAGAATATGGAATTATACATGGTGAGTGTAGCATCAAGTTCTTAATAAAAATATGAGCATGAAAAATTGTGTACGAACACACCTTGTGGGTGGTTGCCCTTAAACCCCTATGCAAAAAAGGGTGTGGGAAATATATGATAGATGCAAAATAAAAATAAGGAGGTGTGCAAGAGTGCACTGTAGGGGAGATTTCTCAACACGGTTGAGAATGGAAGTTGACAGTGAATAAAATATGCATGCATGCATATGAACGATGTAGCAAACAAAAGAAACAAAAATAAAGAAGAAGGAGCCTGTGCGTTGGCTTTGATATTCAAGGGGGGAGGAAACTCCAGAAGGATGAAGAGATGCTTTGCGTGCAGCTTCTCCCTCAGCCAAACCACAACAGCAACCTGCAAGAAGAAGAAACGAAAGAAAAAGAAAAGCGGAGGGGAGGGAAGCATCCAACCGATTAACAGAGACGAAGAGCCCTATTAATAAGATCGAAGAAGAGATAAGAAGGAAAGAGTCCAACGGAGGAAAAGATAAGAAGGGGCAAGAGCCCAAGGAGGGGAGGATTAAGCTGGGCAAGAGCCCAAACGAAGCAGGGACTCTCTGGGGAAAGGCTGCGTTCGTTTAGAACCCGAAAGGTGAAACACGACCTGAACAAGGGCGTCAATTCAATAATTGACGACCTACCAGAAGGCGTTATTAAAAACACGACTTAGATAAGGACGTTAATTCAAAATATTCAAAATAGGGCTATTTTTATTTCTTAATATTATTTTCTCATTTTTTAGGTGGAGGTGCATCTCATTGTGCTGATTCCAATGACTATTTTTGCGTATTTTTCTGACACCCGGAAGGTCACCAAATCACCTCTGGAAGGGGGTTGAAAATAATATTAAAAAAATTAATTTGAAAAGTGACGACCGTGCATAGGTCGTGAATTCAATTTTTGATTATTTTATTCCATTCAAATTCAAAATAACGTTTTATGATAGGTCGTTAATTCTCAAAAATTCTGAAAAATTTCCAGCAAAATCCAGAAAAATAAAAATTTGAAAGAATGGACGCCCTCCACTATAGTCGTCAATTTTTTTAGAAACGCCCAAGGCTAAGCCGTTATTTAAAAGACGCCCCACATCAAGTCGTTATTTCAGAAAAATACATAAAAATAGAGAAAAATGTCCAGAAAATCCAGAAAAATCCAGAAAAATAGTAAAAAATAGGAAAAGAGAGGAAAAAGGGAGAAATCCAAGAAAAGTGAGAAAAACCACTCAAACAGAGCTAATTTAGGGTCAAATTGGGGCGTTACAAGGTAATATGAGATGTACTCACAGTAACGTCAATTTTGGCGTGTCTACACTGTGCTGATGCAGCATGGTAGAGTTGTGGCTTATGCATCTCGGCAGCTAAAGTCGCATGAGGAGAACTACCCTACTCATGACCTGGAGTTGGCGGCTATGATCTTCGCGCTGAACATCTGGAGGCATTATCTGTACGGTGAGAAGTTCAAGGTGTTCACTGACCATCAGAGTTTGAGGTATGTGTTCACCCAGAGGGACCTTAACCTCAGGCAGAGGCGTTGGATGGAGTATATGAAGAATTATGACTTCACCATGTCCTATCAGCCGGGCAGGATGAATGTCGTCGTTGATGCCTTGAGTCGGAAGGTCGCTGTCAGTGCCTTGATGTTGAAGAAGTGGAGGTTCTGGGAACAAGTGCCCGAAGTGTCATTCAGACTCAAGATTCCCCAGGAACCAGGGTTAGCGATGCTTGCGAGTCTGATTGTCACGCCTGCTATCCGTCGACAGGTGACAGAGTGTAGCGACCCGGAGTTCAGGATACCGATATACCGAATACCAAGAACTGGGGAGGCCACCCAAGAGGCTGATGAGGCCCCTGAAGGGTTAGGAGGGCATGTGTAGAGTACATTGAAGCCAGCAGATATAACAGTAAGCAATTAAATTTCATTAGATTGGATTGCTAAAGTAGCAGAAATAAAATTACCTTTTCATTAACCATTCAAGTTTACAATTATACACTAGAGTCCAGCCCAAAGGGAAGACAACAAGTCTAGCACAGTACAGTCAGACAGAAAGAAACGTACGCAGAAGTCGGGAGAAGCCCGACGCAGGTACGGCTGGCAGCTACAACAGCAAACGCGCACTCCACCAGGAACAGTAGAGGTAGATGGCGAAACCCACCTGAAAAGCATCAGGGGTGAGTCTCAACAGAAACTCAGTAGGGGTCACGCGAATCCCCACTGGAAAGCGCACAAAGCGAAAGCAACGGAAGCAGCAACAAACGCAGCAAGAGCAGCAGGTGTAGCAAAGCAGGAAAAGCTACACTACAAAGTTGTAAAGGAACAGACGGGAAGAAGGAGTAGGGAACACGCAGGAGAGGGTGAGAACCCGCACCAAACAAGCGACTACCGAACTAACCTCGGTATCCCAAACTACTCCAAACAAAAGGCAACAGATGGATGACCCTAAACTCACACAGAAGGGTACATCAGTCTGTCGACCAGCCCAACAAAGGCGAAGGCGAACGCCGACGCCGAGAAGTAGACAAAGCGCGACAGAGAACGTCGTGCTCAAAGCCCCACGCACGAACAGAACACCGTGCGGACAACAAAACGCTGACCTCGAGCACGGCCACGAACGGGCAACTCGCAAAGGTCACAACGCGCAAGAAAACGCGAGAACCACGCGTCACGTGACGGAAGCACCTCCTTACAAAGCCAGCTGCGTCCACTGACGTCTTACGCTGCGCGTCAAGTGTCTCGCCTACAGCACTGCTGTAACAACAGCAGAGACAGAGACACAAGCTGAACCAAACAGGAACAACAAAACAAGTAACTAGTCAGGGTCACGCCAGTCGACGTAAGTCCTCCGTCCCTGACCACGTGTGCACACACTGGCTATAGTCTAAGCCAGGTCCTCTAGCTAGTATTCTCCCTCGGTAGGACGCTACCGTTGACTAGGAGCCCGCGGAACTAACTACAAACCGCTCACCGGGAATAAACCCCTCCGCCATCCGCTAGCGGGTCGGCACTCAACAGACCTTAGAGCAACAACAAGTGGAGGCTTCACACGACACAGAAGCTCAAACACAAGTGCCGAAGTACAAACGGGCGACCACGTCCCTCAACACGTACTTCGAGGCACCAAATGGCAGCATCGCCACTGCCGATAACTCAGGACAAGCAACTAGACCTCCTACGTAACGATCCTGAGTCGAACGACTCAAAGGCAAGATCGTCACAACAGCGGGACAAGCCGCCAATCGGTCTAATCCTAGGCCAAAGAAACCACGCTCCGCAGAAAACAACACACGGAGACCTGAGGGGAATATCAAGAACCCTCAGCACAGCTGGACATGCAAACCGAGGTAGAACAACACCTCGAAGCATCCAGAAGCAGTGTCTCGGACAGGACAGAACCGCCAAGACACGCGCAAACAAGGCCACACGTCAACCACTGGGTCACACCGGGTCGACATGAACCAAACAACAAAAGCATACAAGAGTAGGATCAAGAGTCCTACCACAAGTGAGAAGACTCCTGGCTACCTCACAACGTAGTCTTAACCCTCATAGGACGTCGAGAGACATCCACGGGACAACGGGCAGACCATAAGGCCAAGCCAAGACACACAGGATTCAATGAACGGAAAACCAAGGCACAAGGAAAGTAACGCACGAGCCCTAGACCGCTATAAGCAAGTGACGGTCTAGCCAGGGTCGTTATTTCCCAAAAGACGGACGGACACAGGCCGTCACTCACACCACCCTGATCACCTACAAAACCATACCAAAGCCAAGTAACGCACAGCACCAGGCGCGTTACAAGCAAACGACGCACGGGGGAAGGCGCGTTATCCTCAACGTGCACAGCCACCCAAACCAAAGCGAAGTAACGCACGACGCCAGGTGCGTTACAACCAAACGACGCGGCAGGAGAGGGCCGTCAGAGACAAAAGACGCGCAGGGGCCTATCCGTTACATCCAACGGCATAGCCACCCTCAACCCAACACGACAGCAAACGACGGACGGAGGCACGCGCGTTACTCACAAACGACGCACAGGGACGCCACCGTCACTTCCAACGGGACAGCCACCCAACCTCGTCCACGCAGAATATAACGGCCAGGGGCAGGCGCGTCATACTCGAAACAACGGATGGGAACCCATCCGCCAGGGAAACCGCCTCAACAGGTCAAAGTCAGTCAACGGAAACTAACGGCCTGGGCAAGGCGCGTTATTTCCATCTAACGCGCTGGGTCAAGTGCGTTAGACCAACCGACTAAACCTCAGAACAAAACGACAAAAGCGAAGTGACGGCCAGGCACCGGCGCGTCACACGGGAACGACGCTCCACTCTTGGGCCGTCGCTTACCCAGAAGCTAAAGGGCTAAAACAACTAAGACCAAACGACGGTCAGTCGTAGGGCCGTTAAAGTCAAGTAACGGTCGCTGGCATGACCGCTACTTCGGTCACGGCGGGAAAACAAAGAATGGCCGGATCGGCCCGTTCCACGCCCCATTCACGTCGAAACGCAGGGGAACACACCGCAACGACAAAAGACAACACCAGGGAACTTCAAACCCCACATGCAACATCAAAAACACAAGATCCGGGCGATTTAGACAAATCAACCCTAAATGGGTCACCGAGGTTCCCGGGCTTCTACCGGCCTCGAATGAACACCAAATCGCACGAAATCAACGTGGACGGGATTCTAACATCCCTGCGGTCAGTTAGAAACTAACTACGCCGCAAACAGTCGCCGTTTACCGGCCGACCCTAAAAACCATGAAAATCACGGTTTAGGCAAAACAAGCCCAAACACACTCGTTTCCTAGCCGAACGACGTGCAATGGCAGGGAAAACGAAGATGGAGAAGCAAGGATCCGTCACCCTACCTCCACCAAAGAAACCGTGCCCCGAAGGGACTAAACCATGCCGAAATCCACTCGCGAACCGATTTCACCGGCTTTGAATCCACCGTTCGGGATCGCGCCAGAATCGATCCGATCCTCGCTCCATCGCGCACCCGACCAGCTCCACGGCCTCGCCACCTCGCCCACGCACGCCTCCGTCTGCAGCCAGAGCCGAAAAGGGGAGAGAACGAGAGAGAACGGGAGAGAGACGGCGGTCGCACGAATGAGGGAAGAAAGAGGAAAGAAAAAGAAAAAGGAAAGAAATTAGGAAATTTTCCTAATTTCCGAAAACTCCGAAAATGCGCCGAAAATGCACAAATTCAGAAAAATACGCAAAAATAGTCGAAACGACCGGCTCGAGGAGTACATCGTCGCAGTAGCATCCACGAGTTCGAGAATTGACAAACAAACTCACCGTAAGGTTCCGTAACTAGTACGTGAGAAAAACCCACACGGCTCGTCAAACTCAACTCGGAAGCCACAAAAGCGAACCGAAACTCAACGAAACCAATCCGAAACAGATCCGAAAGATCCAACAAAGATCCAACAAGATCCAGGGCATTACACAGAGGCTTAGCATGCAGACCATGAGTTGCCCCGAATTTTGGCCATGACTGATGTAGAGCTCGGTGAGGACGGTGCTGTGAGGTTCCGTGGTAGGCCGTACGTCCTAACCGAGGAACGGGTTCGTCGTGCGGTGTTGCGCGAGGCTCATGGGAGCAGGTACACCGTACACCCGGGTGTAACGAAGATGTATCGGAACTTGGGGAGGCAGTTCTGGTGGCCTGGCATGAAGAAAGATGTTACTGAATTTGTGGTCAGGTGCCTGACCTGTCAGCAGGTGAAGGCGGAGCATCAGCGACCGGGAGGTACTCTTCAGCCCTTGAATGTTCCCGCGTTGAAGTGGGACCACGTGACCACGGATTTTGTGGTGGGATTACCAAGGACTCCGAGTGGGCAGGATAGTATTTGGTTGCTGGTGGATAAGCTGACGAAGGTGACTCGGTTGTTACCGGTCAAAGTCAGCTGGAGTGTACCCAAGTTGGCTCGTCTTTATGTGGAGCGGATCGTGCCTCTGCATGGAATTCCCATTTCCATCGTGTCAGATCGAGATCCGCGTTTCACTTCTGGATTCTAGAAGAGTTTCTAACGAGCCCTTGGCACAGCGCTGGCATTTAGCTCAGCGTACCATCCTCAGTCCGATGGTCAGTCAGAGAGGACCATTCGGACTTTGGAGGATATGTTGAGATCCTGCCGCCTAGAGTGGCAGGGGAGTTGGGTTGACCACCTACCGTTGGTGGAGTTTACCTATAACAATAGCTATCATTCGAGCATCGGCATGGCTCCTTATGAGGCGTTGTATGGGCGTCCGTGTCAGACTCCACTTGATTGGTTTGAGGTTGGTGAGCGTATTTTGACGGGACCGGAGTTGGTACAGTAGTGTGTGAATGTTATCCACTTGGTTCGTCAGAACATGTTGGCGGCTTAGAGTCGGCAGAAGAGCTATGTTGACCGTAGGTGGCAGCCTCTCACGTTCGCCGTTGGCGATTGTGTGTTTTTGAGAGTTTCTCTGATGAAGGGGGTGATGCGCTTTGGACGGCGTGGAAAGCTGAGTCTCCACTATGTCGGTCCTTTCCTTATTGTGGAGCGCATTGGTGAGGTGGCCTATCGGATGCAGTTACCTCCTGAGTTGGTGTCGGTGCATGACGTGTTCCACGTCTCGATGTTGCGGAGGTATATGCCCGATGACTCTCATGTGCTTGAGGATTCTGTTTGGCCCGAGGTGACTCCAGATCTTTCTCTCCCAGAGTTACCCGTCCACGTTGAGGATAGGCGAGAGCAGCGCCTGCGGAACAAGGTCATCCCCTTGGTCAATGTGGTGTGGCAGCGGCACTCTGATGGTGAGGCTTCTTGGGAGAGTGAGGATGAGATGAGTCAGTAGTTCCCTTACTTGTTTGAGTGAGTCTTCCTCTTCTTTCCCCTTGGATTATTCTCAATTTCGAGGATGAAATTCTTTTAAGGGGGGAGGGCTGTAATATTCCAGACCTTTCAGATCCTTCTTCATGGGTCCCGGATCTGCTTTCTCAGAGTGTCCGGCCCCGTTGTATCTGAAATTTCGTTTCGGACATCTTTTGTGTTCGGATCGACGCGATCCGGAGTTGTTTTGGAGGCCCGGAGTGTGTCCGCGGCTTTTCCGCGCGTGTTTTTTGATTTCTGGTACGGGTTTCGGCAATTCCTTCGGAACCTCGTTGCGGGTGAACCGGGTCGTTCACCTAGGCAAGATTAGTACCGTTGCGACCGGTGCGTTCCGAGGATCCCGGAAACATAATTTTTTAATTTTTTTGGTATTTTCTAGAATTTTTGGATTTTCTATAAATACCCCCCCTATTTTCTCTTTTTCTTTTCCTCTTCTTTCTTCTTCTTCTTCCTCCTCCCACCGTGAGCATCCCCTCTTCCCCTCTCTCTCCCATTCGACCGTGGCGGGCCTCTCTCCGGCTGCAGACAACTGCGGGGCGACGGCGCGGCGACGTGGGTGGCGGCGAGGCGATCCCGTGGACGTGCGGTGTTCGTGGGAAGCGTGGAGGAACGAGGGTTCTAAAAGCGTTCTTCGCGATTTGTGGACGATCCGACGTGTCTCGAAGCGAGATTGAGGTAGGGTGACGTTCCCTAGCCTCTTGCGTTCCTTTCCCGTGATTTGTAGGCTGAGGGGAGGCCGAGAGACGGGGTTTCATGCCGGGTTTGGGTTTTCCATGATTTGGGGAGAGTTCACCCGATCTATGGATTTGAGCCGCGATTCGACGTTTTGATGGCCTAGAATCATGCTAGGGGTCCTCAGGGGTCTTCCCCTTTGATTTCCCCCTCTCCTATGGAGGCATGGGGGCGTGGTTGGAATTTTTGGACGTTTCACGCCGTTTCACTGTCAGGTCGCTGTGACGGTCATTCCAGTGACCGTCACACAATGTAACGCGCCCAGGTAGGTGCGTTACAGCCCTGTTTTAGCCAACTGGGGGTCTGTGGGCTGTGACGGTCCCACGATAGACCGCCAGGGCGCTGTGACCCACTTGGGTTGGACCGTCAGGGTTGATCTGATCGTTGGCTTTCGATCGTTAGTTTTTGACCGTTGGGGGTCAAGGCCAGTGACACACCAAGACTGGCGCGTCACAGCCTTGTAACGCCCCTGTGTGGGTGCGTCAGAGCTGACACAATACCCACCCTGTAACGCACCAGAGTTGGTCCGTTACAGACTGTGACGCACCGAGTGGCACGCGTCACAGTTGGTTTCTTCCTGTCGTGTGACGCACCAGAGATGGCGCGTCACAGACTGTGACGCACCAGGGTAGGCGCGTCACACGTAGTTTTGCACTGAGGGTCTGACGCCCATGTGTTGGGCCGTCAGATGGCTGTGACGGTCCAGCCTTAGACCGTCAGAGCCTGTGGTGCGTCTAGGGTAGACCGCCAGGCTCAGGGCTGCACCGGGTGGTTCACAGTCCCATTTCTTTTCTGACCGTGGTCGCCGTGCGACGGTGCTGGTACGTGGGACGGTCCCCGTACGTCATTGGATGCGGACGTGATTTTCTGTTGACTTGAGAGTCTACTCCTTTAGTGACACTCCACTAGTCGTAACCCACCAGTAGGTGTACGGGCACACCCTGAGGATGATTTTTAGACTAGTTTCCGTCGGGCCCCACGTCTGTAGCCAGAGTCCAGCTAAGGGGAAAACCACTTAGAGGCCAGACCTAGGACGCATGGTCTGTGTGTGCACACGTGGTTGTGGGCGGTTAGACCCACGCCGACGGGCGTGACCCCAGCTAGTCACTTGTTTGTGGTTACTTGTACGGTGTCTCCATTCCCGCTGGGCCGGAGGGAGACACCTGAGGCGCGGACTAAGACGTCAGTGGACGCTTTCGGCCTTGCTTCTAGTGGGAGGTACTCCTGTCGAGTTGGGAGTGACAGACTGTCAGTCTTGTGACTTCGACCTTCGGGTTTTAGTTGTGGTGACTGCTGAGTTCCGGTTGTTTCACCGTGGCACGTGTGTCGGTTTTCGTGCCACGAGGTCGATGTTTTTTAGATGGCAGGGCTTCCCTTTTCAAGGTACTCGCTTACTGCTAGCGTAGCGGTTTCTTCGTTTGCGAGGTAGGGTTCGGGTGATCGCTACTGAGTCTTGTTCCGAGACTCATTCCCTCCGTGTTTCACCGTGTTTCAGGCGAGGCGCGGCTTCCGGGGAGCGCGTCTGTGGCTCAGCGTGGTTCAGGTGCCCAACGTTAGTGCCAGAGGTCAGAGCCGGGGTATGTCCCGTAGCTGTACTTTTCTTTCTTGTCTCTGTACTAGTTGTGGACTACTGTTTTTATTTTATTATTTTCTTGTAGACCATGTATTAATTAAAATGTTATTTATTTCCTACTTAATTATATAAACTACTTAATTTCTACAATTATTTATGATACTTGTGTAGTTTCCACACCACCCTTCTAACCCTTCCGAGTCTTCAGACTCGTGGGTGGCGGTGCGAGTCTCGGGTTATCGGACTTTCCCGGTAATCAGATTCTCGGGTCGTTGCATACCGCGCTACCTACCACCTTCCTTGGGGTGCAAGGCGATTTCCATTCACGTGGAGTAACATCCTTGTTATCATGACAGTGTCCTTTCATTTTTCGAGAAGTAGAATAGAAGTGCCGGTGACGTAGCCCTAGGCATTCTCGCTAAGCAAACTAGCAGTGGCGATTGGTCTTTTGATAGGTCATTCTATTCAGGATGCCGGAGTGGGAAGATCGTGCCGCCATCGAGGGTCTTAAAGAGAGACGGGGAGTGCCTAGGAAGGCGCTTTTGTGACCTTCTCTTTCGGTGTTGGTGCTCGCTATTTCCTACTTCTTCTCTAGCGTCTGGTGAGGTTTCCTTCTTCTTTCTCCTCTTTGTCGATTCCATGGCTCCACGTAGGAAGGTTATCTTTTCCCAGGAGTCTAAGTCCTCCAATAGTGCAGAAGACAACTGTGGTGGTGCTTCGAGCACCTCAGGAGCCCAGCCCAATCCTTACCGTCTGTTCTTCAATGTATCCTACCGCATCATCTTCGGTCTTATTGAGGCCTGCCAGATTCTAGCGGATGTTGACATACTCTTTCCAATCATAATGAGTACCTAGGTGTCTTTTACCTCGGGGGAATCAGTGTGTCTGTCAAGGCCTTCAAGGCTGGATTTCGTCTTCCTATTCCTCCCCCCTTCCAAAGCATCTTACACTTCAATGGTCTAGAGCCAGGGCAATTGTCACCCTACTCCTGGATGCCTTTATCTATAGCTGCCATCAGGTTAAAGCTATCCCCACCATTTGACTCTTCCGCCATTTCTTCAGTGCCTAGTGTTGTCCTAGATCCGAGGCCCTAGCCTTTTATTTCAGGGCTCGAAACAAAAGAACTTTCCTTCAATTCTCTCCCGGCATTATGAATGTCAAGCGCTAGTAGGAGCGCGTTGTAATCTTGACGAAGGAAAGTGGCGTCGGGCGAGCTAGCGACTAGGACTTCACCACCATCAGCCAAGTCCGCCTGTCCGATATGCCGCCACTACCGACCAAGGAGGAGGCGGTCTCCATTAAGGCAATGCTCTATCATCCGATCATGGACATCGACCTGAAGTTAACCCTCACCCTCCTTAGGTTCTTAGAGTTGAGCCCCTATTGCCTCCTTGTAGGGCCTATGTTGTAAGGGTTTGACGCTTTTGACAGGCATATGATTTTTGTTGTTGTTGCATGTAGGTGTCTCTGAGCTTCCTATGGGAGCACAAAGGGTGGAACCGGTGCTCGAATACAAGACAATCATGCTACGGTCGTTTGAAACTCAACCGCGCAATCACGTAGAGGCCCATGCGGCCCCCAAGGCAGAGGCCCTGATTGTCTGCGCTCTGTCACCCATTGTTGCACTCACTTCGGCACGCCTCGACTACCGCCTGTTGTAGGCAGAGGCTGAAGAAGGGACCTTTGGCTACCGAACACCTTTGCCACCACCTTCGGTGCCCACTGCCATCGCAAGTTTGTCGAGCACGGAGACGTCAGAGGTGACTCCGAGTGTTGGTCGGAGCCCATCGAGCGCTTCCTGTAGCTTGCCGAGCGGGTCTTCCGTCATGGTGGGGGACAAGCGCAAGGGCCTGGATGTGGAGACCGTAGAGGTGCTGTGTAATTTCCTGATTTCTTCGGATCGAAATCGAAGAGCTTTCGAAGCGCTTTCATGGGTCCTGATACGTGTTTTACGATTCACTTGGGTTTTTCCCTTGTATAACTTGCGGAACCCCGTGGAGAGTTAACTGTTGAGTTTTACGACTCCGGGATGCTACAGGTGCGTTGTGCTCGTTCCGAGGATCGCGAAGACTATTTTTTCATATTTTTATGAGTTTACAAAACTTCGTGCAAAAAATCAAATTTTAGAAAAAGTACTAATTTCCTATTTTTCTTTTCTTCTTAACCCTTTCTCTCTCCTCTCTCTTCCCTCACGATCTCTCATTTCTCTCCCTCCGTTCTCTCTCCTCTCTTCTCCTCTCCCCCGGGCGTGCGACCGACGTGGAGCTGGGTGAGGTGGTGACGGCGTGGAGCTGACCTGAGGCATGATGGCGCGAGTATCGGAGCATGACGTTGACGCGATCCCGTTCATGGATTCAAAGCCGACATGGGTTGTTCGTGTGATCATTTTCGACGAGGTTTGGTCGTTTCAGCTCGTGAGATCTCCGGTGGAGGTAGGGGGATGGATACCCTACTCTTTTCTTGCATTCCCTCGCCGTTTAGAGCCGAACGGTGTGAGTTTGAGCGAGTTTTCCAACTTTAAGGATAAAATAATGTTCGGAGGGTGCGATGCGAAATCGCCGTTCTAGGCGATGATTTTCACATTAAATGGCAAAATATGAACCCCTGGCATCTTGGGATTCGATTACCACCAATTTAACTCCATTTGAGCGTGATTTGGGGCCGGTATGAGGCCGGATGCCCACGTGACTCGTGTTGGTGTTTTGTGGTTTTCTAGATCCCTTTCGGCTTGTGGAAGGTTGATATAGAGCCTAAGAATGTTTTTCCGTCGTTCTGGGACGATTGGGGCGTGGAAAGATTGAATTTTGTGACGTTTTATGATTTTTACACTGTAACGAGAACGCCCCCAAGGTGTTGGTCGCGTTTATCATTGAACGTGCAATAACCAGGTGTCGCGTCTCGTGAAGGAAGATGAACAGTGGGGCGGTTCGGAACACGACCAAGCTGATGACCACGATCCTCTGTGAACGCGACCCCGGTGAGGGGCACATCTACGTATTATCGCGCCTGAGGTGTTGGCCGCGACTATTATCGCGACCCAGGTGAGCACCGCGACTTTGCGTCATCACAACATGAGTGTGTCCCGCGTCTATCTGTTATCGCATCTAAGGTTGTGGCCGCGATTATTATCGCGACCTAGGTGGGTGGCACGTTAATGTTGTGATCGCGACGCATGTATTCACCGCGTCTATGGATCATCGCGACCCAAGGTACGACCGCGATCATGTGATCAAGGCCTTGGGGATGATTGCGATCTGGTTAAGGCTGTGAGTCGACCCACTGGTGTTGGGAGTCGACTTGCCCTATTCTATTGTGTTCTTTTACGTTGGTTTGGCTTCCGGTTGTTATGGCTTCGACCCCTTGGTTAGCCCATTGTTCCGTCGATGTCTTGGACATCCTATGAGGGCTGTGACCGTGTTATAGGGTGTCTCACTACAAGAAAATAGACCTTCAGGGGTATTTTAAAACTGCCCCAAAAAATAGAGATAAATGCCCTAAAAACCTTTAGGGGCAGTTTGATTAGTTTTAGGGGCAATTTAAAATGTGCCCCTATTGCCTCGGTCCCTAAAGGTTTTTGAGGCACTTTTTGAAAAGTGCCCCTAATGTTTTCATTAGAGGCACTAAAAAATCGCCCCTAGATATTCTAATAAGGGCAATTTTGATGACCAAATGCCCCTAATGAGCATATTTTAGGGGCAATTTCTCATTCAAACTGCCTCAAATAACATATTGTAAGAATAATCTTCTTAAAACCACCCTAAAATAATCACTTGAAATAATGTGTTTTAGGAGCACTTTATTCCCCAAAATGCCCCAAACAACTAATGTGTAGGGGCTCTAATTTTTAAATATTACACCAAAATAACCATCCAAAATGTAAAAATTAAAGCCAACATTCGTAACATGCAATCAATACACAAATCCTATTCTTTTTAATTCATTGGCATACACAAACATCCACAATTATACAACACATGTGTGTATCAATTGTATGCCTTTTAACAGAAACATAAATAAGACATAATACTCATTGATAAAAGCAATGTCTTAACAGAGCTATATTATAAAATAAAATCATGAAAATTATCCCAATTACAAAAGACATAACATCCATGACTTTGAAATACAACTCAATCCATAGGAGCTCAAATTTTCACTCTGTGACTAAAATATAAAAAATAGTTTCCCCTTGGTGCTCTTTAGCTACAAACATTTTCTTGCTAATGGACAAACAATAAGAGAATTCAATTGACTGGATGGTTTGACACACGACCATGGCACTTGCATTCTTCTCTACCAATGCTTTGCAATATACATTCTTGTTTGGATGCCACTGCAGAGCAAGTTTCTTGTAAGAACGTTTAATTTCGGCGATGGAGACAATCCTTGAGATGCCCAATATCTTGTACCAATCCTTGCGCTTACTTAATTTCAATATTTTTTCAACCCTCATCAATGTTTCGCAAACACTCATGTCCTGCAAATTTAAATATATCAAGAATTTATGAGGTTGTCAACCACGACTACTAATCTGAAAGTCAAAAGAATAAAAAAGAATACATTGTTTTACTTTTTACAACCAAAAATAATGTTTCCTATCAAATGGCACCTTGTAGAAGTCAATTTTATTTACTCAAGGTATGATGAATGCATACATATATAAAAAAAAAGCTTGAACTGCCAAGATGGCAAAAGAATGCAAGAAAGTATAAATCATAAAAGTGAGAAGATCAGTACAATTGATGCAATCCTAGTTAATAGCAATATCTCATCCAGATATTCGTAGACAGTAGCAAAAAATGAATCATCTTCAGTAGTTAAAAACAATTATATTCACACCGAGAAAATAATCATGCATATTATATTTAGGGTAGCACTACCAACCTATGGAGACTTTTGAACATGTACTTTCACATCATCCACAGCCCCCTCCCAATCGTCTATCAAAAGTTTGGCTTCACCTCGCTGTGTAGTCACAACCAACTTCTTTGACAATCCAAAACTTAAAGTAACACAAGATCCAAATGTAGAAGTACTATAATTAAAGTGATTCCAGAGCAAGCAAAGCATATGCATTTGTAAACAATTGAAATAACAGTTAGGTTAACAAGAACAATTTGGTTAAGAAGTGCCAGGGAAAAATTTTAATAGACAAAACTTCAAATGAAAACACTTGTACTAAGTTAAAATGGTTAGAGTGCTGACAAAAAGCAGCAAACTTGACTCCTATTTTCCCCTTTTTTGATGGTATTGGCTGAGATGCTATTAGCATTACTATTCAAAACTGCAACTCTGGTGTCAGATGCTAAAAGTTGCAACACTAAGCCATCAGTACAAAATAATCAGCCATGTTAGCACATGAATCATCTTCAACCTAGATTAGAGGCCATGTATTGAAACCTCAACAAGTCAACATGGCAGTGAATATGCTATTTCTGCCAACTGTCATGCCAAATCTATGAATCATTCGCTTAGGTGGTAACCTCACTCAGCTGTAAAAAACTATATTTATCCTCTCCTCCATCTAGATTCTGATTTCTTTTCTCACATGTAGAAGTGAATAAAGACAATGTATTTTTCCATTAGTGATTCACTGCACAGGCACATTATCCTAGCTCCAAGATCTTCAGTATATTGATCCAATATAGCAAATTCCTTGGATCCAATATTTTTCCATTAGTAAGGAGCACACGTATTTTGGACAGGAACAAAAGCCTAATGCATAAATTGGTTAAACACTAGATAGACAGTGGTTCTCAGCCAATTTTGTGTTCACAGGAAAATCAAAACCCTCTAAAAGTTATTAATTAATCTATTTGCCAGGCAACGTTTTTTCATTGTTATTAATTAATCTGCACCCTCTAAAAGAAAAGTTAAGAAAAAATAGTCAAAAATTGATCGATTCAGAAGTCCCACTTTTGAAATGTAAGTTTTCCTCCTACATGACTCCACAGGTATGTAGTCAGCATGGATGATAGACTGGGTATTCAGGCATCTGCACACCCTTTGTGTGTGGTGCAGCTTCTATAAGCCAAGATGGATCAATAGCAAGGACATTGTGCATATAATGCTTATCAATGGAAATGATAGAATGGTAAATCGATTACTGGAGCTGATCTTTACATACTTTCAGAATCTACCACAGAAATAGCTTGCAGTAAAAACAAAATCTGATGATCGTCTAGATATAAATCTATCAAAAGAAACTGAATAGCATATCAGTAAAAATAACAAGTAAAGAGTGTAAGGTGACAAAAGCCTACCCAGAAGAAACTCTTTACCATTTAGAAATTCTCGTGGTTGCTTCCTTGAGGAAATACAACCTGATAACCACCACTAAACTTAAGTCCTAACAAGCAACCTTGAGAAAATCTGAATGCTATTGTTGAATAATGCCAAACATACAGATCTGTGAAGACAGCAATATACTATAATGTCAAGGGCACAGTGAAAGTGGCTGCAAGTTACGATTCTATGAAGACAACAATATACTAATAGTGGACAGTGAGACCATATCATATTTTTGATGATTCACAATCTTCAAATAGAAATCAGATCAGATAATAGTATTGTCTACAATCTCAAAGTAGAAAGAACTGAAATTGTATTTGCACAGTTTGTCTATGTGGTGAGGTAACATGCAATATGGTGAACTTTCTACTATCTTCCTCTATTAATTGTAGCAGAGTCAGTGCGATGGCTTTTATTTCTTGACGGTAATATGCCCCTTCGGACTCCCCAATTCGATGACCAATTATGTACTCACGATTACCACAGAAAAATGGGAATTCAAGCTTCTCATCCCACTTAGCCTTCATACGAAACTCATCATCCCAGAAAAATGGACGGTTGGACCCACGCTGACGAGCGTGACCCCAGCTAGTCACTCGTTGTGGTTCTTGTTCGGTGTCCGTGCCTCTAGTAGGAGCAACCACGCCAGGCGGTTCACCTGCGGTGCGGTGTAAGACGTCAGGGGACGCTACCGACTGTGCTTCTAGTGGGAGGTACTCCTGTCGAGTCGTGAGTGACAGACTGTCAGTCTTGTGACTTTGACCTTCGGGTTTGGTCGTGTTGACCGCTGTGTTCCGGTCGCTTTTCCGTGGCACGTGTGTCGATTTTCATGTCGTGAGATTGGTATTTTTTTTATGGCAGGGCTTCCCTTTCCGAGGTACTCGCTTACTGCTAGCGTAGCGGTTTCTCCGTTTGCGAGGTAGGGTTCGAGTGATCCCTACTGAGTCTTGTCCTGAGACTCATTCCCTGCGTGTTTTCACCGTGTTTCAGGCGAGGCGCGGCTTCAGGGGAGCACGTCTGAGGCTTAGCGTGGTTCAGGTGCCCAGCGTTAGTGCCAGAGGTCAAATCCGGGGTATGTCTCGTGTAGCTGTACTTTTCTTTCTTGTCTCTGTACTAGTTGTGGACTACTGTTGTTATTTTATTGTTATCTTGTGGACCATGTATTAATTAAAATGTTATTTATTTCCTGCTTAATTATATAACGGTTTAATTTCTGTAATTATTTATGATACTTGTATAGTCTCCACACCATCCCTTCTAACCCTTCCGAGTCTTCGGGCTCGTGGGTGGCGGTGCGAGTCTCGGGTTATCGGGCCTTCCCGGTAATCAGATTCTCGGGTCGTTACAGCTGGTATCAAAGCAGCGATTGTGGGATCATGTAAGCATCATGGGTAATTGTAGTGGTCCACTAGTCCACAGCGATGATGTACAGTTGACGCTGGCATCAGGCATCGTGTGTTTTTCTTGACCTGGCCGTTTCCGTGTTTTCTATCTTTTGCTTCAGGTGCGAGTATGGCGCCGAGGCGAGCGACTCGCTCTCAGCAGGGGCAGAGCAGAGTTCCACCTGCGGCCACCGAGGCAGCGGATGCTGCAAGGTTTCCGGGGGCCAAGGATTTCTTTCGTGGTATGTACCAGCTTATGTCGCAGTAGTTCGGCGGAGAGGCTGGTGAGGGCTCGTCGATCAGGGGAGGGCCAGGCCGAGCAGTGAGGGATTTTATGCAGTTCCATCCTCCTTCCTACGGTGACCAGCCAGATGCTGATGTGGCTCAAGATTGGCTCGACGAGATGGAGCGGGTGTTCAGTTCCGCGCGGTGTGCTGCAGAGGACAGAGTGATGTTGGCCTACAACCAGTTGCAGGGTACGGCTCGAGCGTGGTGGTCTTCCGAGTGGAAGACGTCTTTTCGGTCTTGTCCCCTTGAGCAGATTGCGTGGGGTGACTTTGTCAGCGCTTTTGAGCGTACGTACTGTCCAGAGTATATTGCTACGCAGCGGATGCGTGAGTTTTTGGAGCTGGTTCAGGGCGACATGTTCGTGTTGCAGTACAGAGCTCGATTTGTTGAGCTGGGTCGGTATGCACCTCACATCATGGAGCATAAGAAGGTGAAGACCGCACAGTTCATTCAGGGCTTGAGGAAGGAGCTGAGGCACCATTTGATCGCGAACGCCGGCACTGATCTGGAGACAGCGTCTCGTGTTGCAGCTTCTTTGGAGATGGATATGCAGAGGACTCGAGGACCGATTAGCCAGGGGCAGTCCGTGTCAGGTCGCAGCCAGCAGTCGGCTACCCAGCAGCAGGGTTCCTTCCAGCATGCGTCGGGTGGTTCAGGAGCGCCGGCGCCGGTAGGGTCAGTGACAGGATCTGTGTCCTTCGGCTCGAAGGTCAAGAAGTTCTTCGGGAAGAATTTCCAGAAGAAGAAACCCAAGGATCAGGGGCAAGCTTCATCGGGCAGTGTACAGCAGCCGACACCTTTGCAGCGGCAGGGGTCAGTGGGTGGATCGCGAGGACCGTGTCCACGGTGCAGCGAGTTCCATCCAGGCAGGCTGTGTACGACACCGATAGTTTATTTCCGGTGTGACCAGTCAGGGCATATGGCGCGTGACTGTCCTCAGAGACAGCAGTAGCAGTAGTTTTCTGAGCAGCAGTAGGTTCCCCAGCAGCAGAGGCCACAGCAGCAGCAGCAGCAGGGACAATATCCGCCGCTACCCAGGTCAGCTAGTCTGGGAGGCAGGCAGAGAGCTCGAGGCCAGATTACCCACATGACCAGGGCAGAGGCAGTGGCGTCGCAGCTCGTGGAAGGTACCGTTCAAATTGTGGGTTGTGCGGCTCGGGTTTTGTTTGATTCTGGCGCGTCTCATTCGTTTATCTCGGAGGACTTCGCGCTGAGCTTTGAGGAGCCGGTGACCCAATTGTCTTGCGATTTGACAGTAGAGTTGCCTTCGTGTGATTTTATGATCAATCCGTATTATTTTGATGAGGTTCCGGTGTGGGTTGAAGAGTGGAGTTTGTCGGCCAGGCTCTATGTGTTGCCACTTCAGGACTTCGATGTGATTTTGGGGATGGATTGGCTCGAGGCACATCATGCGTTGGTGGATTGTGGCTCGAAGAGGGTTTATTTCCGACGACTTCGTGGACCCACCTTCTATTTCCAAGGTATCAGGTCTTCCTCCTCTCGCTTTCTTATTTCTGCGATTCGAGCTCGTCGTTTGCTTGATGCGGGTTGTCAGGGTTTTCTTGCTTCTATGGTCGTGGCAGACCGGATGGAGCCGGATGTCAAGGACATTCCGGTGGTATGCGAGTTTCCCAATATTTTTTCGGAGGACTTACCTAGATTGCCTCCCCACCGAAAAATCGATTTCGTTATCGAGATTGTGCCTGGTGTGGGACCTTAGGCGAAGGCTCCCTACCGTATGGCTCCCGCTGAGTTGGGGGAATTACGGGCACAGCTGCATGAGTTGTTGGCCAAGGGGTACATTCGTCCTAGCTTTTTCCCTTGGGGTGCGCCTGTGCTGTTTGTGAAGAAGAAGGATGGTAGCTTGCGGTTGTGCATCGACTACCGGCAGCTGAATGAAGTGACCATCAAGAACAAGTATCCGTTGCCGCGGATCGATGATTTGTTCGATCAGCTTCAGTCTGCTCGAGTGTTCTCGCGGATTGATTTGCGGTCTGGTTACTATCAGCTGAGAATTCGCGAGTCCGATGTGGAGAAGACTGCGTTCAGCTCGAGGTATGGGCATTATGAGTTTCTGGTGATACCGTTCGGGCTCACCAATTCCCCCGTAGCCTTCATGGACTTGATGCAGAGGGTGTTTCGTCCATACTTAGACCAGTTCGTGGTTGTATTTGTAAGACGACATCCTTGTCTATTTGCGGTCTGCCGAGGAGCACGCGTACCATTTGGGTGTGGTGCTACAGACGTTGCGAGATCACCAGTTGTATGCGAAGCTCAGTAAGTGCGAGTTCTGGCTCGTGAGGTGCACTTTTTGGGGCACGTGATTTCTGGTGATGGTATTTCCGTGGACCCTGCCAAGGTCGAGGCAGTGTTGCAGTGGCCGAGGCCAAGGTCGGTGACGGAGATCCAGAGTTTCTTGGGGCTTGCGGGCTATTATCAGCGGCTTATCCAAGATTTTTCTCGCATTGCGGCCCCGATGACCAGGCTTACGTGGAATGATGCACCTTTCATCTGGTCTAATGAGTGTGAGCAGAGTTTCAGGGAACTGAAAAGGTTACTCACCTCGAATCCGGTGTTGGTTTTGCCTTCTGGATCGGGAGGTTTTGTGGTGTGTACATATGCTTCCGGGGTCGGTTTGGGTGTTGTGTTGATGCAGCATGGTAGAGTGGTGGCCTATGCATCTCGACAGCTGAAGTCCCACGAGGAGAACTACCCTACCCATGACCTGGAGTTGGCGGCTGTGATCTTCGCGCTGAAGATCTAGAGGCATTATCTGTACGGTGAGAAGTTTGAGGTGTTCACTGACCATCAGAGTTTGAGATATGTGTTCACGCAGAGGGACTTTAACCTCAGGCAGAGGCGTTGGATGGAGTTTATGAAGGATTATGACTTCAAATTATCTTATCAGCCGGGCAGGATGAATGTCGTCCCCGATGCTTTGACTCGGAAGGTTGCGGTCAGTGCCTTGATGTTGAGGAAGTAGAGGCTCTGGGAAAAAGTGCCCGAAGTATCATTCCGGCTCAAGATTCCCCAAGAGCCAGGGTTAGTAGTGCTTGCGAGTCTGACTGTCACTCCTGCGATCCGCCGTCAGGTGACAGAGACGCAGCATGTGGACCCTGAGTCGCCCCGAATTCTGGCTTTGGCTGATGTGGAACTCGGTGAGGACGGAGTCGTGAGATTTCGTGGTAGGCTGTACATCTCAACTGAGGAGCAGGTTCACCGTGCGGTGTTGTGCGAGGCTCATGGGAGCAGGTACACCGTACAACCGGGTGCGACGAAGATGTATCGGAACTTGCGAAGACAGTTCTGGTAGCCTGGCATGAAGAGAGATGTTGCCGAATTTGTGGCCAGGTGCCTAACCTGTCAGCAGGTGAAGACGGAACATCAGCGACAAGGTGGAACTCTTCAGCCCTTGGATGTTCCCGCGTGTAAGTGGGACCACGTGACCAAGGATTTCGTGGTAGGATTGCCGAGGACTCCGAATGGGCAGGATAGAATTTGGTTACTGGTGGATAGGCTGACGAAGGTGACTTGGTTGTTACCAGTCAAAGTCAGCTGGAGCGTGTCCAAGTTGGCTCATCTTTATGTGGAGCGGATTATTCCGTTGCATGGGATTTCCATCTCCATTGTGCCGTATCGGGACCCGCGCTTCACGTCTGGATTCTGGAGGAGTTTCCAGCGAGCTCTTGGCACGGATTTAGCATTTAGCTCGGCATCTCATCTGCAATCAGATGGTCAGTGAGAGAGGACCATTCAGACTCTGGAGGACATGTTGAGATCATGTTGCTTGGAGTGGCAGGGTAGATAGATTCACCACCTACCGTTGGTGGAGTTTGCCTACAACAACAGCTATCATTCGAGCATCGGTATGGCTCCTTATGAGGTGTTGTATGGGCGTCCGTGTCGGACTCCACTTGACTGGTTCAAGGTTGGTGAGCGTGTTTTGACGGGACCGGAGTTGGTACAGCAGTGTGTGGATGTTGTGCACCTAGTTCGTCAGAACATGTTGGCGGCCCAGAGTCGGCAGAAGAGCTATGATGACCGGAGGCGGCAGCCTCTCGCGTTGGCCGTGGGCGATCGGGTGTTCTTGAGAGTTTCTCCGATGAAGGGGGTGATGCGCTTTGGATAGCGTGGGAAGCTGAGTCTCCGCTATATTGGTCCTTTCCACATCGTGGAGCGCATCGGTGAGGTAGCTTATCGATTACAGTTACCCCTTGAGTTGGCGTCGGTGCATGACGTGTTCCACGTCTCGATGTTGTGGAAGTATATGCCCGATGACTCTCATGTGCTTGAGGATTCTGTTTGGCCTGAGGTGACTCCAGATCTTTCTCTCCCAGAGTTTCCTGTCAGCGTTGAGGATAGGCGAGAGCAGCGCCTGCGGAACAAGGTCATCCCCTTGGTCAAGGTGGTGTGGCAGCGACACTCTGGTGGTGAGGCTTCTTGGGAGCATGAGGATGAGATGCGTCAGCAGTTCCCTTACATGTTTGAGTGAGTCTTCCACTTCATTCCCCTTGGGTTGTTCTCAATTTTGAGGACGAAATTCCTTTAAGGGGGGAGGGTTGTAATATCTTGGACCTTTCAAATCCTTCTTTTTGGGTCCCGAATCTGGTTTCTCGGAGTGTCCAGCTCTGTTGTGTCTGAAATTTCATTTCGGACATCTTTCGTGTTCGGGTCGGCGCGATCCGGAGTTGTTTCGGAGGCCCTGAGTGCGTCCGCGGCTTTTCCGTGCGTGTTTTCCGATTTCCGGCATATGATTCGGCAATTCCTTCGGAGCCTCGTTACGGGTGAACCGGGCCGTTCACCTAGGTGAGAGTGGTACCGTTGCGATCGGTGCGTTTCGAGGATCCCGAAAATGTAATTTTTAATTTTTTGGTATTTTTCAGAACTTTTGGATTTTCTATAAATACCTCTCCTTTTTCTCTCTCCCCACCCTCTTT
The DNA here is from genome assembly GCA_022559845.1 of Amorphophallus konjac. Classification (NCBI taxonomy): domain Eukaryota; kingdom Viridiplantae; phylum Streptophyta; class Magnoliopsida; order Alismatales; family Araceae; genus Amorphophallus; species Amorphophallus konjac. Next base: position 191,653 of record JAHNEJ010002817.1, on the reverse strand, counting down.
CTTCTTCTTCTTCTTCCTCCTCCTTCTTCCTCCCACCGTGAGCACCCCCCTCTCCCCCCTCTCTCTCCCATTCGATCGCGGAGGGCCTCTCTCCAGCTGCAGACGGCGGCGGGGCGACGGCGCGGTTGCGTGGGCGGCGGCGAGGCGAGCTCGTGGGCGTGCGGTGTTCGTGGGAAGCGTGGAGGAACGAGGTTTTCAAAAGCGTTCTTCGTGGTTTGAGCTTGATTCGGTGGAACTTTCGTTCCATTGAGGTAAGGGGATGATTCCCTATGCTCATCCCATCCTCCCCCGCGTTTTGTAGGCCGAATGGGAGCCGAGAGGGGTGTCTTTGAGCGGGTTTGGGCAAAAGCATGATTTTGGGAGAGTTCGCCCGATCTATATTTTTAGGTCATGATTTCACGTTTTGGTGGCTTAGAAGCATGCTAGGGGTCCCCAGGGGTCTTCCCCTTTGTTTTCCCCCTCTCCGGTGGAGGCACGGGGGCGTGGTCAGTTTTTTAGGCGTTTTCTCGCCGTTTCGCTCTCGGGCGAGTGTGACGGTCCTTCCAGTGACCGTCACACTATGTAACGCGCCTAGGTGGGTGCGTTACAGCCCTGCTTTCAGGCGACTGGGGTCTGTGGACTGTGACGGTCCCACGATAGACCGCCACAGGCACTGTGACGCGCCTGGGTTGGACCGCCATGGGCGATCTAGCCGTTGGCGTGACCGTTGGTTTTTGACCGTTGGGGGTCAAGGAGTGTGACGCACCAGGCTTGGCGCGTCACAGCCTTGTGACGCCCCTGTGGGGGTGCGTTAGAGCTAACGAATCCCCACGTTGTAACGCACCAGAGTTGGTCTGTTACATGCTGTGACGCACCAGTGTAGGCGCGTCACAGGCTGTAACGCACCATGGTAGGTGCGTTACACTCTGTTTTGCACTGAGCATGTGACGCGCCTGCGATGGGCCGTCAGGTGACTGTGACGGTCCTGCTTAGACCGTCAGAGACTGTGAAGCGTCTAGGGTAGATCGTCAGGCTCTGGACTGCGTCGGGAGGTTCGCAGTCTCGTTTCTTGTCCGACTGTGGCCGCCGTGCGACGATGCTGGTACGTGGGATGGTCCACGTACGTCGTCGGATGCGGATGTCATTTTCCGTTGACTTGAGAGTCTACTCCGTCAGTGACCCTCCACTAGTCGTAGCTTGCTTACATGCTTGTGGTCCCACCAGGGAGTGGTGGAGAGGCTACCCTGAGGACGGTTTTAGACTGGTTTCCGTCGGGCCCCTCGTCGTTAGCCAGAGTCTGGGTACGGGGGAAAACCGGTCAGAGGGCCAGACCTAGGACGCATGGTCTGTGTGTGCACATGTAGTTGGGGGCGGTTGGACCCACACTGACGAGCGTGACCCCAGCTAGTCACTCATTGTGGTTCTTGTTCGGTGTCTGTGCCTCTAGTAGGAGCTACCACGGCAGGCGGTTCACCTGCGGTGCAGTGTAAGACGTCAAGGGATGCTACCGACTGTGCTTCTAGTGGGAGGTACTCATGTCGAGTCGTGAGTGACAGACTGTCAGTCTTGTGACTTTGACCTTCGGGTTTGGTCATGTTGACCGCTGTGTTTTGGTCGCTTTGCCGTGGCACGTACGTCGATTTTCGTGCCGTAAGACAGATGTTTTTTTGATGGCAGGGCTTCCCTTTCCGAGGTACTCGCTTACTGCTAGCGTAGCGGTTTCTCCGTTTGCGAGGTAGGGTTCGAGTGATCCCTACTGAGTCTTGTCCTGAGACTCATTCCATGCGTGTTTTCACCGTGTTTCAGGCGAGGCGCGGCTTCAGGGGAGCGCGTCTGAGGCTCAGCGTGGTTCAAGTGCCCAGCGTTAGTGCCAGAGGTCAGAGCCGGGGTATGCCCCGTGTAGCTGTACTTTTCTTTCTTGTCTCTATACTAGTTGTGGACTACTGTTGTTATTTTATTGTTATCTTGTGGACCATGTATTAATTAAAATGTTATTTATTTCCTGCTTAATTATATAACGATTTAATTTTTATAATTATTTATGATACTTGTGTAGTCTCCACACCATCCCTTCTAACCCCTTCCGAGTCTTTGGGCTCGTGGGTGGCGGTGCGAGTCTCGGGTTATCGGGCCTTCCCGGTAATCGGATTTTCGGGTCGTTACACAGCCCTTAGTGGCCTATAGGGTATTTCAAGGTTTGCGGGAGACCTTCCAGATTCCCCCTGAGTACGATATCGTCTTTCCTGCTGTGGGAGACGACATAACGAGTCACCCTACCGGTGGGATCATGATCCCGGTGGCCTCCTTTCAGGCGGGTCTCCGTATTATGGTCCATCCTTTCATTTCGGCCGTCCTCCACCATTACGGGCGGAACCCTGGGAGCATAACTCCCAATTCTTATAGCATCCTCTGCGGGTTTGTCTATGCTTGCCGTAGAGCGTCGGTGAAGCCGAGTGTCGACTTGTTGCCGTGGCCATTTTATCTCTGTCTCCCGTACCGCGTCCAACCGTAAGAGATGGGCGGAGCAGTACGTATAGCTGATCAAGTCGAAGGACTGGGAAAGAGCCTCTGATGGTTGGATGCGGAGCGGCTTTCCTCGCCCTTGGCGTGATACGAAGCCTCCCCTCAACGTCGAGGGCTTCCGGGATCTGAAGGCGGTTTCCCGGTACCCTCTAGTTGATGCAGACCATGCCTTGACCCCGGCACTACTTTGAGAGCTGGGGTTGTGCCCCCCTTTGTCGCAGGGTACTGGTCTTGTCTCCCCGTAGGGATGTGGCAGTAGTGGCTGATGTTAGACTAACCTCATCTTTGCATTTTCAGGGGTGACTGAAGCGCTGGGTTGGACCCCTGAGATCGTCCGGCTACTGCGGCTCACTCCTCGCCCCGTGGATCACGTTGCTCCGGGAACCGGACAGGTGTCGGTCGTTGCCCCCCCCAGCCCAGGTTGCTTTTGCCTCGGGGAGATTGCCGTATTTGGCCCCTGTGGGCATTCCTCTGGCGCGTTCGGCCGAGGCGTCAGTGGTCAGTGGGGGGCCTAGTTCCCGGCGGACTCTCTCTGAAGCCGCTCCCAGCGTACCCGAAGAGGAGTCTGCCATGGCTGGCAGTGGTCAGATTTATCTGACCGAGGAAGAGTTGGCGGAGATTGACAGTCGCCGCCGGTCGAGGAAGAGGGGGAGGGATTTGACTCCAGCCATGAGTCGGGTCCCACCTTCACCTGTGGTGTCTCCCCCCAGTGTTCGCATGCCGTTGTCGCCGACCGCGCCGGCAGCTGCTACTCCTGCGTCCGCCTCCGGTAACCGGGGAAGCGAAAGGGGCAAGGCCCCTGATGTTGCCGAGGTCGACCCTCCTCCTCCGCAGAGGGCCCCTCCGCGTGGTTAGTCCTCGCCTCCGCGCGGTCAGTCCTAGCGGCCTAAGGACCTACCGATGGGGGTGCCCGGTATCCCGGGCGTCGTCAACCTCATGATGCGGAGTGCTCGCTGGCATGAGCACGTTGGGGAGCAGGGTCCTGTGTTGGGGATGAGTTGACGGCCGTTGCCGCGAAAAGCGTGTGCCTGGTCACCAGCGCCTTCGAGTTGTGAAGGCACCGTTTCCTGGATTATGTGCACGAGCTGGAGACCTGCCGGGCCCGTCAAGCGGGGGCCGAGGGGCGCTTGAAGGAGTCCGAGGCTACGAATGCCGGACTCCAGGAGCAGTTGTCTCAGCTGGAGTTGGCTCTGACGAGCATGGAGCGCGACCGAGACTCTTTCCTGGCGGGGGCTGACGCGGCCGGTGAGAGGGCGGCCAAGTTGGAGGCGGAGACCCGAGCCATGGGGTCCCGCGACCAGGAGATCGAGGCGGAGCTCGCCAGGGTGCGCATGTCCCTATCCTCGGCGGGTGACGAGGCTGTGGAGGCCTTTCGCTCCTCCTCGGCTTACCGGGCCGAGCTGACGGAGGCGGCCCTGGATTATTACGGGCCGGCCCGTGATCGTGATTTCCGGGAGGGCTGGAGTGTCACCGTGAAGGCCACCACGGGGCACTTTGACCTCGTGGCTCCGGTCCTCCCCCCTCCTCCAGATCCCTACGGGTCGGGGGCCGAGGACGAAGAAGAGGGGCCCGACCCCGTGGAGGTGGGCACCAAGCGGTCGGTGTCGGGCGCGGGCGAGCGGGCGCCCACGGATGCTGTCATGGTGGACTTGAGTGACGAGCCACCTCCTTCTAGTGCCGCTGATGTGCGTGCGCCTGCTGAGCCCAGGGCACGTGATGATGTAACCTGGGCAGGTCCTTGAGGGGATGCCCCAAGTTATCTTTTCCTTCCTTTTTTCACACTTTCCGAGGCTGTAGCCTTTCTGTGTAATTTCTCCTTTCCGAAAATGAAAACCTTCCTTTTTATCTACAAATCTTGAGATTTCTTCCGTGTATTTCCTTCTTCCCGAACCGTCGCAAGATCCTCTGCGGATACGAAATGGCGTCCTTGATGGTGGCTTCTGAAGAAGCGCGACTTTCGGGATTCGTCGCTTCGATTTCCACGGATTTGATTGAGGTGGTGAGAGTCCTCATACTCCTGGGGACTTTGCTTACCCTATAAATGGTGGCTTCCGCTGCGTTCCAGCGATCATCTTCTGCGATAGAGAGCTTTTGTAGGTAGCCTTCTTAGAGAATGTCCTCAGGGGAGTCTCGTACTTCGTCAGATGATGAATTTCTACAGGTTCGTCATCGACCTTTGGTCCTCCGTGAAAACCCAGCACCGGTACCGTGGCGGCCGTGGCCTGCGCCCGGAGAGGGTGGCCCGGCATCTGAGCAATACAGTATCGGGTACCTGGATGGCTGGCAGGAGGCCTTGGAGAAGGTCGACCGCTTGTACGCCGGCAGGGGAGTCCTGCTTCTTGAGCCGGATAGGATCCATCCTTGACGGGTCGAGAGGCGTCAGGGTAGCGTTGCTTTCTATATTTCAGCTAGCTTCCTTTGCTTGTCTTCGTGGTATATAACCGTTGTTTACTCCTTGTAGGCGCTCGGTGAGATGCTCCTTGTTGCTGAAACATCTTCCTACTTCCCGGTAGGAAGGATCATAAAGAAGGGTGGAATCTATTTTCCATTATTTCCCTCGGTGGGCCTGGTCGTGCGGCTTGGACGACGGCGGTGGGCTCCTCAGTTTGCAAGCATGGCCAGTAGGCCTCTCCGCCATTGCTGTCGTATGCTGTTCGTGGCGAGGCACAAGACAACCTCTCCATTCAAGAGAGGTGATGGTGGCAGCCGGAGCAGCGGGGCCTTGTTCGCCAGTTTGGAAACATGACCAGTTTGCCGGGGTAGCCTTCCTAATGGGTTGGCCTCGTAGTACCGCCGCCGCCTATTGGCTTGCGTGGGCCTGCTGGTTCCCTGTAACGGGTGGACCTTGCTGGCCTTCTTCCGAGCGCGGGTGGCCAAGGCTACAGGCCTAGTTTTCCTCGTGCAGGACTTCTACCAGTGAAGCCCTTTGTTGGCCTGAGGGCCTTGTCCCTCTTCCCTGGCATAGGAGGCTTTTCCGTAGGTACCCTTCCACAGAACAAAGATGGGTACCTGCGCCTACTCGAAGATCCTGCGTGATCGTTGATAGAGGGTGATGCCGAAAAAGTGAATTGCTGGAGTAACATGTTGCCACTGTTAAGCACGTTTTGTCCCTCCATGTAATTGTATTTGGCCCATGTGAGGATATTCTGCCAATTTCTGGCAGCTTCTATTTTGACTAAAGAAATATAAATTCCTTGTCTTTGAGCCAATACTATCGTGTACCTTTTATTGGAGTACTTCTGCGTGCTCTTCTGGGCGATCCTCCGTGCTCGTATTCATATTGCTCGTGTCCTCCGACGGAACCCTTAGGTTACCATTTTGTTATCAAGGGGAGCGGTGCTCGCCTCTAGGGGACCCTGAGGTCACCTTCTTGTTTTCAAGGGGGGGACGTGCTCGCCTTTCGGGAGCCCTTAGGTTACCTTCTCGTTTTCAAGGGGAGCAGTGCTCGCCTCTAGGGAACCCTTAGGTTACCTTCTCATTTTTAAGGGGAACAGTGCTCGCATCTAGGGAGTGCTTAGGCTACCTTCGTTTTCGAGGGGAGCGGTGCTCGCCTCTAGGGAGCCCTTAGGCTACCTTCATTTTCGAGGCGAGCACCCCCTAGAGGCTACCTTCGTTTTCAAGGGGAGCGGTGCTCGCCTCTAGGAAACCCTTGGGCTACCTTTTTCTTTGTTCGTGGGTAACTTACCCTGGTGGAGTATGGCTGGTGACGTTTCACTGGAAGTACTTCCTGAGGTTGACGGAGTTCCACGTCCTGGGCACCTCTCTCCCCCCAAGCGTCACTAGCATGTACGCTCCTTTGCCGAGTGCTTCTGTTACCCGGTACGGGCCTTCCCAGTTAGGTGCGAGCTTCCCTACGGCTCCTCGCGGGTCAGCCATGCTTGCTCACCGTAGAACCAGATCTCTGGTGAAGAACTGTCGCTCCTTAACCCGGGTGTTGTAGTATCGCGCCAGCTTCTGCTGATATACCACAAGTTTTACCTGGGCGTTGGTTCTTCCTTCTTCGAGTAAGTCTAGGTTCTCTCGCATTCCCTGGTTGTTCCTAGCCTCATCAAAGTGTCCCACTCGTAACGAGGGGTTGGATATTTCCACCGGGACTACTGCCTCCGCTCCGTAGGCGAGATGAAAAGGCGTCTCCCCAGTGGCGGCTCTGGCGGTGGTCCGGTGAACCCATAGGATGCTGGGGATTGAATCAATCCATGCGTCGCCTGCTTGGTCCAGGCGAGTCTTGATGCCGTGGAGTAGAGTTCGGTTGACATTTTCCACCAATCCGTTGGCTTGGGGATGTCCCACTGAGGTGTAGTGATTCCAGATCCCCAACTCCGAGCACTTTTCCTGAAAGGCGGCGCTCGCAAATTGTCTGCCATTGTCGGTGGTGAGAACCCTCAGGATCCCAAACCGGCAAATGATGTTCCGTAGCACGAATTTCCAAGCTGCCTCACTTGTTATCTTTCCCAATGGCTTGGCTTCGATCCATTTGGTGAAGTACTCTATGGTGACGATGAAAAATTTCTTCCTCCCCTGTGCCTCAGGGAAGGGCCCCAGTATGTCGATTCCCCATCGAGCGAACGAACGGGGCTCCGTCAAAGCGTGGAGCTGCATCGCCAGCTGGTGGTGAAGGTGGGAATACTTCTGGCATTGAGGGCACCTTCGAACATAGCCGAGAGAGTCCTGCTGCAAAGTGGGCCACTAATATCCTGGTCAGATTAGCGTCCTCGCGAGTGCTCGTCCTCCCTCATGACTTCCGCAGAGTCCTTCGTGGACTTCCTGGATGGTCTGGTTGGCTTCCGTGGGGAAGAGGCATTTGAGTAGAGGGGCTGAGAGGGACCGGCGATACAGCCGTCCGTCCACCATGGTGAAGTGGGCCACTCTCGCCCGCGTGCGCTGTGCTTCGGCGTGATCACTGGGGAACTGCTGTCGAATGAGGAAATCGAGTAGAGGGTCCATCCAGGATGGCTCGTAGTCGATGACGTTTACCTGGAGTGATGGATCGTCAATGCTCGGCGCTGACAGTTCTTCTATCAGGACTGACCTCGAGCTGGAGACTGTAGTGGCTGATGCTAGGTAGGAGAGGGCGTCTGCTTGGACGTTCTCTTCGCGTGGGATGTGAACCACTTCAAAGTGGGCGAACTCCTCCGAGGCGGCCTTGGCCTTCTCTAAATATTTCATCATGGAGGGGTCTCTGGCCTCAAATTCCCCCCTGACTTGGTTGGCGATGAGCATGGAGTCGCTGTATGCTCGTACGCTTGACGCCCCCAGGTGTTTTGCCATGCGCAACCCAGAGAGGAGTGCCTCGTATTCCGCCACGTTGTTCGTGGTCGGGAAGTTGAAGCGCGTTGCGTATTGTAGTTCCACTCCTTCTGGAGAGAGTAAGACCAGCCCTGCGCCGCTGCCCGCGACGCAGGATGATCCGTCGACGTATAGCTCCCATGTGGGCTCCGAGGACTTCTCGAGTGAGTCTTCGGCGGGTAAGGTGCACTCGGCGACGAAATCTGCGAGCGCCTGGGCCTTGATCGCCGCCCTTGGTCGGAACTTAATGTCGAATTCTCCCAACTCGATGGCCCACTTGACCAGTCTTCCGGACGCATCAGGGTTCTGAAGGATTTGTCGGAGGGGCTGATCGGTGAGGTTGGCGATCGGGTGGGCCAGGAAGTATGGCCGTAGCTTGCGAGCATCTATGATTAGGGCAAGGGCGAACTTCTCGGTCCGCGAATACCAAAATTCTGATCCCTGTAGTGCTCGGCTGACATAGTAGATAGGCTTCATGACTCATGCTTCCTCCCGTGTGAGCACAGCACTCGTGGTGCTGGGTGTCACAGAAAGATACAAGAGTAGCTGCTCCCCCCCTTGGGGTTTCACGAGGACATGAGGCGTCGTCAGGTAGTGCTTCAGTTCTTCGAACGCCTGTTCGCACTCCTGGTCCCAGTCGATCCATCCCTTCTTTTCTGGCGCCAGGTTAGCTTGCTTGATCAGCCGGAAGAAGGGTAGACATCGTTCGACGGCTCGAGACAAGAACCGGACCAGAGCGGCGACGCGCCCGGTGAGGCACTGTACGTCCCTCACCCGCTTGGGCCGCTCCATCTCCAATACTGCTTTGATCTGATCGGGATTGGATTTGATTCCTCGGTGAGTAACGAGGAAACCCAGGAACTTGCCTGGCCGTACCCCGAACGCACACTTAGCAGGGTTGAGTTTCATGTTGTACCTTCTGAGCGTGGCGAAGGTTTTCGCCAGGTCGCGCAAGTGCTCGGCCACTCGGAGGCGTTTCACGAGCATGTCATCGATGTAGACCTCCATGTTGTGGCCGATCTGCGAGTCGAATATATGGTTGACCGGGCGTTGATACGTGGCTCCGACGTTCTTCAGCCCGAACGGCATTTGGGTGTAGCAGTATAAGCCGTAGTCGGTGATGAATGCGGTCTTGTCTTGGTCGAGCTGGTGCATGCTGATCTGATGATACCCAGAATAGGCATCGAGGAAGCTCAACATCTCGTGCCCGGCCATGACGTCGACCAGCTGGTCGATCCGTGGCATGGGGAAGCTGTCTTTGGGCGTGGCTTTGTTGAGGTCGGTGTAGTCCATGCATATCCGCCACTTCCCGTTGCTCTTGGGCACCAGGACTACGTTGCCTACCCAATCTGGGTATTGAGTAGGCCGGAGCAGCCCCGATCGCAATTTTTCTCCCACTTGCTACCTGATGACGGCTTGTCGCTCGGGGTTGCACCGCCTTCGGCGTTGCTGTACCGGGCGGCAGTTGGGATCCAACCTCAGTTGATGCGTAATGACCTCCGGGGGAATCCCGGGGAGCTTGTCCTCGGACCAAGCGAACACGTCCTAATTGGCCGCGAGGAAGCTCGCATACGCTTATTTGTCGTGCTCGGGCAAGGTAGCGCCGATCTTTAATGACCTACTTGGGTCGTCCCCGACCTGGATGAGGTACAGGTCCTCGGCCGGAGCACTCGTGCTCGGACCCAGATCTTCGGTCCTCGCCTTCTTCTCTGGAGGCGTTTCTTCGGGGCGTCGGTCGCAGGTGGAGATAAGGTAGCACCTCCTGGACTCCCGCTGGTCGCCCCGGACTTCCCCTACCCCGTGGGGGGTGGGGAACTTAAGCTTCTGATGGTAGGATGAAGGGACGCCTCGGAGCGTGTAGAGGATTCCTCGATCGATGATGCCATTGTACCCTGTCATTGCACGGATCACAGTAAAGTCGGCGAGGAAGGTTACCTCTTTCGATGTCGTCCGGAACGTGATCGGGAGTGAGATACACCCTTCTGGGCAGACAGTCGTGCCGGAGAATCCATACAGTGGCGTGTGTAATGGCGTGAGTCGTGACACGTCCACACCCATGAGTACAAGACATTCGTACGCGATAACATCGGGTCCACTCCCATTATCTACCAATATGCGGCGCACAATACATTGATTGATGGTGGCGGAAACCACCAAAGCATCAGAATGGGGCGTCGTGACGCCTTCGAGGTCATCCTCAGAGAAGACTATGGGGTCTCCCGGGTGGCATGAGGTGGGAAGCTCCCTTGGGGTGCCGTCGCCTTGATCCGCCGTGTTGATGGCCGTCGTGTACCGACGCCTTCTGCTCGCGCTATCTCCCCCCACGGCTGGCCCTCTAGAGATCATCATAATCTCCTTTCCATTGGGCCAGTTGTCGATCAAGGGAGGCGTCTTTCGGCGGCTTTTGCAAGGAATCTGTCGAGGAGGCCTCTGCGCACGAGATCCTCGATAGCATCCTTCAAGTTGATGCAGTCGACGGTGTCGTGGTCGTGGTCGCGGTGGAAGTTGCAGTACTTCTTTTTGTTCCACGAGTTGGGGTCCGACTTCATCCGCGAGGGCCATTTGAGGAACGGCTCCTCGCATATCTCCATCAGGATATGGTCGGGTGGAGCCGTCAGGGGCATGTAGTGGTGGTAGCCACCTCTTTCCTTCTCGGAGCGGTCGCGGTGGTCTCCATCGGTCCGCTCACGCTTGCTCCAGCCCTCGCGTGGTGGGTCGGCGGCTCTCTTTCGGTTGGGCTGGTCGGCCCCGACTCGTGCGACGCAGGGCCGCGGTGTTCTCCTCGCAGTGCGTGTGCTTCTAGGCTAGCGCGAGGAGGTCTGGAAGGGTCGTTGGGGCTTTGACTCTGAGCGCGCGCCGGAGGATGTGGTCCCGTGTCCCCTGGGTGAGCGCCGTGGTGGCGATGCCGATGTCGAGATGGGGGATCCGGAGCGCCTCCCCGCGGAAGCGAGAGACGAAGTCCCGTAGTGCCTCTTCCTTTCCCTGCCTGAGGGCGAGCAGGGTTACAGCAGATCTGGCTACCTTTCGGCAGCCCACGAAGTTCTCCTTGAACAACTTCTTGAGTTACTGGAAGGAGGAAATCGTCCCGGTCGGCAGGGACTCAAACCATGCTCGGGTGTTCTCATGAAGGTTCGTGACGAACGCCAGGCATTTCACTGTGTCAGAGGCCCGGTGGAACACCAGGTGAGACTCGAAGCCGTGCAGGTGGTCGGCCGGGTCGGTGGTGCAGTCATTGGAGGCGAATGCCGACAGCTGAAGCTTTGGCGGGATGGGGACTTCCATGATGTCCCTGGAGAAGGGAGCGTGGAAGTCTTGGTCGTCGTCGATGAGGCCGCGATTCTTGGTGGCCAGGAGGACATCGTCTAGGTGCCGGACCTTGTCCTCTATCTCTTCAAACCGTTGGAGCCGAAGGTCCATGCCTGGGTTGGAGTGGAGAGGGTTGCACACCTTAGGCGCATGCACGGTGCGTGACCGTTGGGTCCTTGCTACGGAGGCGTGGGATACCTCCCGTACCTGTCAAAAATTTTCCCCGGCCTGGCGTTCTTCGCCCTCTCGTCGCTCGGGTGGGGCGTGTTGGGGCCTTTGGTCTCGGAGCTCTCGGTAGAATTCCGCTAGGACTCAGATTTCCTAGCGGAGCTCATCTAAGTCACCTAGGGTGACTTATTGTCGACGGTGCGCGGAAAAAGCTTCTTGCGACTCCCGACGGGAGTTGGGTCCCTGATGGGAACCCCACCCCCAGTTGCTGGCGTTGCGGAGGCTTCCACGGGGCGCCATAGCCTTTTGCTCGTTTTCCCACAGACGGCGCCAAGGAGTGTAGCGGCAGGAAAATGGTTCCTAGGCCACGTACCACCTTCTCTATTTATTTGTTGGGGAAGTCGTCTCGCGCCCGTGGATGCCTGCATACAGTAAGAACCAGAAGGGCGTCAGAAGGAGTCCCGGGTGTTACCCCAGGGGACAACCCTATGATGATTAAGTCAGCAAGGGATTCAATGAGCAATAGAGAAGGGCAACGTAAGAGAGAAGTAGAAGCCACAGTAGTCGATCCAGGAGGCGTGTAGGCCCTCTGCACGCGTGCTCGCCGATCCCAGTGGGATCTCGAAGAGTGCTCGCTGGGTGGTAAGGTCGTGCAAGAGAAAGTGGCTCTCAGGACGTAGTGGATGGCCTCTCCGTCGTAGTTGCAGGTCGAGTCGCTCTCTTCTCTATGGGGAGCTCTAGTGGCGGAAGTATTCGCCGTATCTCCTCTTGCATAGTAGTAGGGGGTTTAGTAGAAGAATCTACCGTACTCTTCTCTTCTGTCAATGCCCCTTTTATATGGGTTGTCCTGGAGTGAGGGCCTCATCCCTTGATAGGGAAGGGTCCGTTTAGTTGGAGTAACGTTCCTCCGCTATGGTGGCGGGAGTTTCCCGTTGGAGGGCGATAGCCCCGACGTCGGCCGTGCCCTGGGCGAGTCTTACGGCACCCATGGCGCGTGCTCGCCCGTTACGGGGTCAAGGCCGGCGTTGTGGGGGCAACGGTCGGTCGTCAGAATGTCCTCCGGTGAGAACTGCGCTTGGGCCGGCCTCATTGGCGTCGTGGAATCTGATGCCCCTTTGGGCCGGTGATCCTTTTACTGGGTTGGGCGTGTATGTTCGCTCCTTGCGTGGGCTCAACGCGTTCGAACCTTAATGGGCCGCTAACGCTTGGGTCGTTTCTAGGTCAAACCAGATTTACCCTCCTCAATTAATAAATAATAGTTCATATGATAAAATAATATAATGGTAAATTAAAACATCATTTTATGAAACATTAAATAAATATAATGTCAATAAAAAATTATATTTGCAATAATTGGCATGAGCCTTTAAATTAACTGAGATTAAAATTAATTTGGGCTAATGTTAAAATCTTTATGGGCCTTAGAGGATATTAAAACCCTAATTTTTATAGAAACCCTAATAATTAGGTTAATGAGCCATTAGTGGGTTAAATCTTAGAATTAATTAGACCATTAAGGATAGGATCGACCTTGTTAGGTTTGCCCTCATCTAATTAGGGTTTTGCTTGAGATAGAAACATTTTTAGAAGAGTCCTTTGTAGATTATTTTGGAGATAAATTGAAATTTGGGTATTTGATATAATCCCTTTGTGATATCCAAGATTAGAACTCTAGATGAGTTAGAAATATAAATGCTTCGTAATCCCCTCCCAGCCAACCCTAATCGTTCATGGGAAGGCTACTGGGCATGATCGATGCATGTTCGTGGGAGTTCTTCATATTCATCGTTGGTTCTTCTTCTTCCTTTGATCTTCGATTTGGTAAGTTTTCTCTTAGACTAAACCTAATTAAATCCCAAGAATTGTTTAGTTAGATGTATGCTTTGATCTTTTGCATGTTTTGCTTTAAAATATTTTGAATTCGTTGTCAATTGTGCTTTCAAAATCATGAATTTTTGGAGTTAAGGCGATGTTCTACGAGTTTCTACTTTTCGGACCAAGATCACATCCATTGCAAAGACTGCGACCTGAACGTGGCCATGCGATAGATCGCGTCTCTATTTTATGACCAGATCGCGCCCTCTGTAACGACTGCGATCTTCTATTCTTTGTCTTGAATGCAACGTCTGAGACAACCATGATGAGACCTATTTTATGAGATATTCTATTTTTAAAAAAAAAGTATTTTTGACTTTTAAATTTATTTTCAAAATCATGTCTTTCCTGAACCATGCCATTTGGAATAAAATTGACAAGGTAAGGAACTCACGGAAGTATGATAAATCCCTTGACAACTATATTCTAATTCTTCCTAAGTTCCCTACTTGATTCATTCTACCCTTATGTTCTTATATCTACATCATGCATTGATTTCCTATTCCAAATTGATCTCTTCATGTCTAAAAATTTTAGATCTTAAAATTATAATTTAGCCTTGTTATTTGCATTATAAGATTTCACTCTCCATGTTTAGCATCTGCTTTTAATTATTTCACTTGTTATAATCAGTGTTTTGATACAGGACGATATTAGATTGCTATTTTATGTTGAGAACACGTCACCCTGGTGATGTGTATCTACTGACTTCATTCTGGTTTGATTTCTCGCATACCCTTTTCTTGGTGAAATTAGAACCCTCTACTAGGTATTCTTCCTGTCGAACTAGAACTTCTTCACTAAGGCCTCTATAAGTCTCTGTGAGCTATAGATTCCCATATGGACGTCTAGATGATTGTACCACAAAAATACTAAAGACACTTTTGAATCACATCTTACTGTTAAGATGTGATTTAAGCGACCTTTGAAAACGTGTTTCCTATCTGGGACATGTAACTGTTTTGTCTGTTCTGAACATGGCACTGCCAAAGACCGCGTTCAACCTATGTCTTTTTGAACGCGGCACCGCGATAAATTGCGTTCTGTCCTACTGCTTTTGAACGTGGCCATGAGACCGACGACGCTCTACCCTGTTTCTTATGAACACACCCATGTGTCAGACCGTGTTCTACCCAATTTCTTGTGAACGCGCCCGTGCTACCGACCGCGTTCTATTCGATTCTTTTTTAGCGCAACCCTGCTATCGATCGCACTTTATCAAATGTCTTTAGTCCGTGTCTAATTGTAGAGATGTGATTTGACCTTTGTTTTAGCATGGTTTTATGCAAAATTTGGTTATTACCGTCTCTGTAAATCAAAACCCCTTAATCCTTGTGAAAACCAAGATTTTCTATTCTTGCAAATTGATCTTTTGATTGTGTTCTATACTTAGTTTTCCTTCTAAACATATATTTATCATTCTTGTAAATTTGCATTAATTGAGATCCATGCATTCTACTTTGTTCTGTTTCACATTACTTGAGCATGACTTCCTTGAATTCACTTGGCCATTATATAGAATTGTCTGGTGGTTTATATGGAACTTTGGGTCCACTTGACACTCAATGTTGGCAATTTGGGGGCCCGATCTAGTCATGGGTAAAATGTCTGAAAGTACTTATGCTCATAAGAGTGTGAATGATTGGTGTGACATTGTGCCAACTGATATACAAGATTTGATCTAGATAATTCACCTACATGTTTTATAAATGATTGATTGATTCTATTGGTATATGATTGATTGTTTGACTTGTCACTTGATATTTTTGACTCGAAAGGATATATATATTTAAAATTCAATTGTTATATGGTCAATCTATAGTTATGCTCATTATTACATGTTCATCATTTAATATACGTTTATCTCTTGTTATTGGCTCTTTATTGGGAACTATGTGCCATACCAGACAAAGTGTTATGTTATGGGAGTCACCTCTTAAATCTATATGGATTAGAGATGTCAATGGCCCGGCTTAAGTCGACCCGGCCCGGGCCTGACTTATCAATATTAAAGTCCGAGCCTAGGCCGGGCTCGACACTATTAAAAAATTGTAAAGTCCGACTAAGGCCCGGCCCGACCCGATAATTTAAATAAAAAATAAAAAGCAATATATTTAATAATATAAAACTTATAATCTCACTAAAATAAATAAAATTTTGATATTAATTACATAATTTATGTGAAAATAAAGTTTTAAAATGTCTAATTAAGTAAAATAATATAATTTTAACCAAGTAGTTTTAAAATCTAAATGAAGAAAAAAAAGAAAATGGGTCGGGCCAACCTGCGGACCGAACTTAAAGCCCGAGCATGGCTGTGGGCCTAATCGGCCTGGGCTTTTAGGCTTGGTTAAGAGCCCAAGGGCCGAAAAAGGTCTTACGGCCCGACCTGCAATTGGGCCAAGCCCGCTGGCCTGTCGCACCAGCCCGACCCATTGCCAGCCGTAATATGGATGCTACATAGTGAGAGCCACCTCTTGAGACTGTATTAGTTACCTCTAGAATCTCATCATGCTACATTCTTTTGAATTGATATCCATGTTATATTCCTTTGAAATTGAGCTCTATGCTATTCATTAAATTATTATATCTTGCTCTCTAAATTTCATTACCTTGACTCTCTGTCCCTACTGATTAGACCCTCATGACATGTCTTATTATTGTCCTACAGATTTGTTTTATGTATTCGTACCATTTTGTCATTTAATACTTCTACATTATTGTCTAACATATTAATCACTTATATTT
Organism: Amorphophallus konjac; assembly: GCA_022559845.1. Classification (NCBI taxonomy): domain Eukaryota; kingdom Viridiplantae; phylum Streptophyta; class Magnoliopsida; order Alismatales; family Araceae; genus Amorphophallus; species Amorphophallus konjac. Next base: position 175,768 of record JAHNEJ010002817.1, on the reverse strand, counting down.
GCCTGGTCAAGATATAATTTTTATTGAGATTTCACTCACCCAATGTTATTTAATATTTTACAAGTAATTTTGAAGATGTAATCCACTCATATGGCAAGGACAAAGAGTGATCGAGTGCACCGACATCCTTAGAAGTTTTCTGTTTAGCGATCTAGTATAGAATGAGAGAGTTTATGTCATTTTCCTTTTCTTTAGAGTTGGAATTTGAGTCTTTGAGAGGTCAATTGTAATAAAATTAATATTTTTTGAGATTTATAATAGATCTTGGCTTTGTCTATTTTGGCATATTTGAAGCTAAGGAGGGTAGATCCGGTCTGGCCCACTGGTAGCCCAATAGCGGTAGGCCCAAATCAGGACCGTCTCCTTAAGCGCGTCCAAGAGGCGCTTGAAGTGAACGGCCCGCTAAGGCGAGGCCCAACCCAGCCTCACGATCGGATTCTACAACACAGGAAAGCGCGTTAGTCGCCGGAAGACCCTCCGACGATCGACCGTTACCCCCTACCACATCGGCCCAGATCCCATAACGGGCGAGCACGCCCCATGAGCGCCGTAAGACTCGCCAAGGGACCAGCCGACGCCGGGTATTCGCCCTCCAATGGGAAAATCCCACCACTATAGCGGAAAGGAGTTACTCCACTTCCTACGCCTTCCCTATCAAGGGATAAGGCTCCCCGCTCAAGGATAACCCCTATAAAAAGGGGAGCGACTGAGGAGAGAGACACGGTAGATTATTCTGCCAAAGTCTACTACACAAGAGAATAGAGCTACTTGCCCTACAGTGCTACGAGAGGGAAGCACCGACGATCTACGTTGAAGGGAAGATTCTCTTCTGGCGACAATACCACCCAGCGAGCACTCGCCGAGTGAACGCTGGGAGCGGCGAGCATTCATTCTGAGGATCTACACGGCCCTTCAACCCTCGACTGCGATTTCCTTCTCTCTCTCCCTCGCTCTTCTCTATTCATTATTAACCCGTTGTTGACTTAAGCATCGGAGGGTTGTCCCCTGGGGTAACACCCGGGACTCCTTCTGACGCCTTTCTGGCTTCTGGTGTTTGCAGGCCTCCACAGGTGCAGGACGACTTCCCTAACAAATAAATAGTGAAGGTGGTACGTGGCCTAGGAACCATTTTTCTGCCTCTACACTTCTTGGCGCCGTCTGTGGGAAGACGAGCAAATGGCTATGGCACCCCGTGGAAGCCTCCGCAGCGCTAGCAACTGGGGGCGCGGTTCCCATCAGGGACCCAACTCCCGTCGGGGGTCACAGAAAGCTTCTTCCACTCAATCCCGACGCGAGGTAGATGAAATTCGCCAGCAGGTCCGAGCCCTGGCAGAGTTCTGCCAGGAACTGCGGAATAAGTGGGAGGACGATAGAGGCTAAACTGGGGAGAATCCTCACCAAGTGCGAGAGCCCTCCCATGCCTCGGTCGCAAGGACCAGACGGTCGCGCAGCCAGCCCCCGCCGAGGGTACGCAGCCCACTACACTCCAACCGGGAGATGGATCGTCAGCTCCAGCACTTCAATGAGATAGAAGACAAGGTCCGCTATCTGGACAACGTCCTCCTGGCCGCAAAGAATTGTGGCATGATCGACGACGACCTGGGCTTCCATGATCTCCTACTTCCATGCTCCCTTCTCTAGGGAGATCATGGAAGCCCCCGTCCCGCCAAAACTCCAGTTGCCGTCATTCACTTCCTACGATGGTACCACCGACCCGGCCGACCACATGCACAGCTTTGAGTCCCACCTGGTGTTCCATCGGGCCTCGGATACTGTGAGTGCCTGGCATTCGTCACGAGCCTCCGGGAGAATGCCCGGGCCTGGTTCAAGTCCCTGTCGACCGGGACTATCTCCTCCTTTCAACAGCTCAAGAAGCAGTTCAAGGAGAACTTCGTTGGCTGCCGAAAGGTGGCCAAGTCAGTGGTAACCCTGCTCGCTCTAAGGTAGGGAAAAGAAGAAACATTGTGGGACTTCGCCTCCCGCTTCCGCAAGGAGGCGCTCTGCATCCCGCACCTCGACATCGGCATCGCGACCACTGCGCTCACCCAAGGGACGCGAAACCACATCCTCCGAAGGGTGCTCGGAGTGGAGGCCTCCACGACCCTTCCTGATCTCCTCGCACTCGCACAGAAGCACACGCGTTGCGAGGAGAACACCGCGGCCCTATGCCGTGCGATCGGAACCGACCGATCCGACCGGAAGAGATCCGCCGACTCACCACGAGAGGAGCGGAGCAAGAGGGAGCGACGTGATAGAGATCGCCGTGATCGCCCCGAAATAGAAAGGGGGAACTATCGCAACTACACACCCCTGACGGCTCCACCCGACCAGATTCTAATGGAGATCCGCGAGAAGCCATTCTTTAAATGGCCTCCCCGGATGAAGTCAGACCCGAGTTTAAGAAGCAAGAAGTATTGTCACTACCACCGTGACCACGGCCACGACACCGCCGATTGCATCAACCTAAGGGACGCCATCGAGGAGTTGGTCCGCAAAGGACTCCTCGATAAGTTCCTCGCCAAAGCCGCGAAAAGGCGATAGAAGACACCCCCGCCAATCGACAACTGACCCAACGGAAAAGAGATCATGATGGTCTCTGGGGGGGCGGCTACGGGGGGAGATAGCGCTAGCAGGCGGTGGCGATACGCCTCGGCCATCCACGCCGTGGAGCGGAGCAAAGACACTCGACCGGGAGCTACCACCCCGGGGCATCTGAGAGACCCTATCGTCTTCTCAGAAGATGACCTAGAAGGTGTAACTACTCCCCACTCTGATGCACTCGTGGTCTCAACCACCATAAACCAATGTACCGTGCGTCGTATATTTGTAGATAATGGAAGCGGACCAGATGTTATCGCGTACGCCTGTCTCGTGCTTATGGGTGTTGAGGTATCTCGGCTCGCGCCTCTACATACACCACTGTACGGGTTCTCTGCCACCACTGTCCGTCCGGAAGGACGCATCTCACTCCCGATCACATTCCGGACCGCGCCAAAATAGGTAACCTTCCTCGTCGATTTCACAGTTGTTCGCGCGATGACCGAGTATAACGCTATCATCGGGCAAGGGATTCTCGGCACGCTTCGTGGCGTCCCCTCCTCCTACCATCAGAAGCTCAAATTCCCCACCCCTCGAGGGGTAGGGGAGGTCCGAGGAGATCAGAGGGAGTCCAGGAGATGCTACCTCATCTCAACTCGTGATCGACGTCTAGAAGAAGTCCCGCCTGAGAAGAAGGCAAGAACCGAAGACCCAGGTCCGAGCACGAGCGCGTTGGCTGAGGACTTATACCTCATCTAAGTGAGAGATGATCCAAGCAGAATGCTAAGGATCAGCGTGACGTTGTCCGAGCAAGACAAACAGGCCTACGCAAGCTTCCTCACATCCCATCAGGATGTGTTCGCATGGTCTGAAGATGAGCTTCTCGGGATCCCTCGGTAAGTCATTACGCATCAACTAAGATTGGACCCCGCTTACCGCCCAGTCCAGCAGCACCGAAGGCCTTGCAACCCCGAGCGGCAAGCCGTCATCAAGGAACAGGTAAGCGAGAAGCTGCGCTCGGGGCTACTCAGACCCACAAGGTACCCGGACTGGGTAGCCAACGTGGTCTTGGTCCCAAGAGCAACGGAAAGTGGCGGATGTGCGTAGACTACATCGACCTCAACAAAGCTACACGTAAGGATAGCTTCCCCTTGCCACGAATCGACCAGTTGGTCGACGCTACGGCCGGGCATGAAATGCTGAGCTTCCTGGATGCCTACTCTGGGTACCATCAGATCAGCATGTACGAGCCCGACCAGGACAAAACGGCCTTTGTCACCGACCATGGCCTCTATTGCTACACCCGCATGCCATTTGGATTGAAGAACGTGGGAGCAACATACCAGCGCCTCGTCAACCACATGTTCGAGTCACAGATCGGCCGCAACATGGAGGTCTACATCGACGACATGTTCGTATAAAGCCTTCGAGCCACCGAACACTTGGGAGACTTGGCGGAGACCTTCGCCACGCTCAGAAGATACAACATGAAACTCAACCCGGCCAAATGCGCATTCAGAGTACGGTCAGGAAAGTTCCTAGGTTTCCTCGTCACCCACCGAGGGATCAAAGCGAATCCTGACCAGATCCGAGCAATGCTAGAGATGAAGCGGCCAGGGCAAGTAAGGGATGTACATTGCCTCACCGGGCGCGTCACCGCCCTTGCTTGGTTCTTATCTAGAGCCGCCGAGCGGTGCCTCCCTTTCTTCCAACTAATCAAGCAAGCCAATCAAGCGCCGGAGAAGAAAGGCCAGATAGACTGGGACCAAGAGTGCGAGTAGGCGTTTGAAGAACTGAAGCGCTACCTGGCGACCCCTCCTGTCCTCGCCAAACTGCCAGAGGGAGAACATCTGCTCCTGTACCTGTCTGTCACGCCGAACATAATGAGCGCCGTACTCACGTGGGAAGAGGCGGGTGTCATGAAGTCCGTCTACTACGTTAGCCGAGCATTGCAAGGACCGGAGTTTCGGTACTCGCGAACTGAAAAGTTCACCCTAGCTCTCATTATGGCCGCTCGCAAGCTGCGTCCATACTTCTTGGCTCACCTAATTGCCGTTCTCACCGACCAGCCGCTCCGGCAAATCCTCCAGAACTCGAGTGCCTCAGGAAGGTTGGTCAAATGGGCCATCGAGTTAGGAGAGTTCGACGTCAAGTTCCACCCAAGGACCGCGATCAAAGCTTAGGCCCACGCCGATTTCGTCGCTGAATGCACCATACCCGCCGAGGACTCACCTAGGCAATCTTTAGCACCCACGTGGGAACTCTACGTCGACGGATCATCCTGCGCGGTGGGTAGCGGCACAGGGTTGGTCTTACTATCGCCGGAAGGATTAGAGCTCCAGTACGCCCTGCGCTTCAATTTCCCGACCACGAATAATGTGGCCGAATATGAGGCACTCCTCTCTGGACTACGCATGGCGAAACACTTGGGGGCATCCAGCGTGCGAGCATACAGCGACTCCATGCTCATCGCCAACCAAGTCAAAGGAGAATTTGAGGCACGCGAACACTCCATGGTCAGGTATCTTGAGAAGGCCAAAGCTGCGGCAAAAGAATTCTCCTGCTTCGAGGTGGTTCACATTCCACGGGAGGAGAACGTTCGAGCAGACGCCCTGTCTCGCCTGGCATCCGCTACCACAGTCTCCGGCTCGAGGTCGATTCTAGTAGAAGAATTACTAGCGCCAAGCATAGAAGAGCCGGTGTCCCAAGTAAACGCTATCGACTACGAGCCTTCCTGGATGGATCCCCTGCTGGATTTCCTCCTACAACAACAACTCCCAAACGACCGCGCTGAAGCCCGACGTACGCTAGCACGAGCAGCCCACTTCACAATAGTGAACGGTCGGTTATACCGCCAGTCCCTTTCGGCTCCCCTGCTGAAGTGCTTATTCCCAACGGAAGCCGGCCAGGTTATCCAAGAAGTCCACGAAAGACTTTGCGGAAGCAACGTAGGGGGGCGAGCACTCGCACGGACACTAATTCGACAAGGATACTGGTGGCCCACCCTACAGCAAGGCTGTCTCGAGTACGTCTGGAGGTGCCCCCAGTGCCAGAAATTCTCCCACTTGCATCATCAGCCGGCTGTGCAGCTTCACACCTTGATGGAGCCTCGCCCTTTTGCTCGGTGGGGGGTGGACATACTAGGTCCCTTTCCCGAGGCACAAGGGAGGAAGAAATTCCTCATAGTCGCCATTGACTATGTCACCAAATGGGTCGAAGCTGAGCCATTGGGAAAGATTACGAGTGAAGCGACATGGAAGTTCGTGATGCGAAGTATTATCTGTCGGTTTGGGATCCCGCAAGTTCTCACAACCGACAACGGCAGGTGTTGAACCCCCTCCACATGTAAAATGCATTATGGTTTTGATGTTGACCAAATTATTTGTAAACTGAAAATGAGTCTTTCTAACATCCTGGATTTCAACTCATCATACGAGGTTTTGGCGTGTTATGAAGGCTCAAAGCAATCTTCTTAAGGGTAAGTGAGTTAATTTGGCATTTTGGATGAAAGAACTAATTGTGAGTTATTTTGACAGGCCAATCTACAAGGACAAGAATTTCAATGCTCTGGGACGTTTGGTGAGATCGACTTCAACTTTGATATTCAATTCTATGGTTGAAGTTCTTTAAGATCGTCTCATGTTTGTAAAATATCTAGATGTGTTCTTGGACTTAGAATAATGGTTTGTGATTGTTGTGGAGCGTGGGACGACCCATCGGGGTGATCCCCAAGCCAATCGGAGCAACTTAGCAAGGGTTCTTAACCCCTGCTGAAAGGGTCGACCCCCAGCTTCAAGGGTCGACCCCAAGGGTCGACCCTGGCAATCAATTAAAAAAAAAACCGTCGGCCCTTTTTTAGCCCAACTGAAAGGGTCGACCCCAAGGGTCGACCCCTACAGGACCTCTTGTTGCTTTTTGTTGAGCCAGAACCTGGTTCTGAGAGGGTCGACCCCAAGGGTCGACCCCTTCAGTTCTGGGCCGAGCCGTGATTGTTGACTCTTGGGATTTCGACCTCATGGGTCAAATGTATTAGGTTGGGAGCCCGTGTTTAGCTCCACGTTTTGTGGATCTGGTCCCTTGACCATCCCCATAACTCTCTTGGCCTATATAATATCGTTTGGTTGATGAAAACCCAAAGGGAAAAATCGTATGTTGAGCTGTAAGCCTTCTTTCTAAACCTTTGTGTTTGCAGGTTGAAGCAGCCACCTCCCGACCTTGTACCAGCTTGAAGATTGCGTGAAAGTGAAGGGAAGGAGAAGGAGAACTACTTCCATACAAGCCACAGCTGCTGGATGCGATCCAAATCAACTTGAAGCTTCGTTCAAGCCAAGATCATCATTGTGCTGCACAAAGTGTTCGATTAAATTCGTGGAAGTGAAAGGGGGAGCTCCAACCAGGATAATCCAACTTCTTTTCATTCCTCTCACTCTGAATACTTTGAGTTTGACTTCATCATCTGTTTGTAGTCCCTAAATCTGAGATTTGTGTGTATGAGTTCGTGTTCGGCAACACGAACGTGTGTGTGTGTGTGTGCTTGCTGTTCTACACAGCGTGTGTGTGTGTTTGCTGTTCTACACAGCGTGTGTGTGTGTTTGCTGTTGTATACAGCGTGTGTGTGTGTGATTCACTGTCTAGTGAAGGTTAATCCTCCGTGTGAGGGGTGGACGTAGGGGACACGGTGTGTACCCGAACCACCTAAAAATCTCGTGTGTCCATTATGGTTTGATTTTCTGCTTTATTTCGTGTGGGCTTCACGGTGAGAAGAGAATTCAATTTCTTGTTAATTAATCACACCATCATCACGCATTCACGTGTGTGTTTCTGTTCGTGCTAGATTTGAGTTCGTTGTTTATCTTGCTTAGCTCCCGTGTAGCTTGTTTTTAGTTTTTATTGGCCATCAATTCACCCCTCCCCTCTTGATTGCCACCCTCCGGGACTCAACAGCAGGCAATTCGCGAGCGCCGCCTTCCAGGAGAAGTGCTCCAAGCTAGGGATTTGGAACCACTACACGTCGGTGGGACATCCCCAGGCCAACGGGCTGGTGGAAAACGCCAACATGACGCTTCTCCATGGCATCAAGACCTAGTTAGACCAAGCTGGCGACTCATGGGTCGACTCAGTCCCGAGCATCCTATGGGCCCACCGTACCACTACCCGGGCAGCCACCGGAGAGACACCGTTCCATCTAGCATACGGCACAGAAGCAGTAATACCGGTGAAAGTAGCCAACCCCTCGTTGCGAGTGAGACACTTCGACGAGGCTAGGAACAACCAGGTAATGCGGGAAAACTTAGATTTGCTCGAAGAGGACAGAGCAAGCGCGCAAATGAGGCTCATAGTATACCAGCAGAAGCTGGCTCAATATTACAACGCCCGAGTCAAAGAACGACACTTCTTCCCTGGAGATTTGGTACTACGGTGAGCAAGCATGTCTGACCCAAAGGGGACTGTGGGGAAGCTCACGCCAAATTGGGAAGGCCCGTACAGGGTAACAGAAGCACTCGGCAAGGGAGCGTACAGGCTGGCAACGCTAGGGGGGAAGAGGTACCCAGGACGTGGAACTCCATAAACCTCATAAAATTCTTCCAGCGAATCGTTACCAGCCGTACTCCACGAAGGTAGCCTAAGGGTTTCCTAGAGGCGAGCACTGCTCCCCTTGAAAATGAGAAGGTAACCTAAGGGTTTCCTAGAGGCGAGCACGGCTCCCCTTGAAAATATGAAGGTAACCCAAGGGTTTCCTAGAGGCGAGCATGACTCCCCTTGAAAATAGGAAGGTAACCTAAGGGTTCCCTAGAGGAGAGCACGGCTCCCCTTGAAAACGAGAAGGTGACCCAAGGGTTTCCTAGAGGTGAGCACGGCTCCCCTCAAAAATAAGAAGGTAACCCACGGGTTCCCTAGAGGCGAGCACTGCTCCCCTTGAAAACGAGAAGGTAACCCAAGGGTTTCCTAGAGGTGAGCATTGCTCCCCTCGAAAATAAGAAGGTAACCTAAGGGTTCCCTAGAGGCGAGCACCGCTCCCCTGAAAAAAAGACGGCAGCAAGCAAATGGGGAACGCAGATACTGCGAAGAGCCACCCAGAGATATACGAAAACCTTCCAAGAAAAGGTACACGATGAACATCGACTCAAATCAAAGAATTTTTTATTCCTTTAGTCCAAATACAAGCTGCCAAAGATCGGCAAGTCACCCTCACGTGACCGATTTACAAGCATATGATAAGATGTACTCAACCGCTGTTACATGCAACCTTAGTCTCTTGTCCCTCGGGCACCGTCATCATTCGACCAGCTGCTAACAGTTGAGCGGACACCTATCACTTCTTTCACGAATAAACGGCCGCTCCTCGGTCACTTGTTCTGACGAAGCGAACCAGCAGAAGGAGCCACCTATGCCAGAGAAGAGGGCCAAACCCTCCGTCCCTCGACCCGCTCATGAGAGGTCCTCACCTAGCATCCTTTTTGTTCTGTGGAAGCGGACCAACAGGGATGCCACTGGCAGAGAGACCTGCACCAGGAAAACTAGGTCGGTTGGTCCGACCACCCCTAGTTAACGGGGGGCACTGGAGCAACAAGGCCCACACATTACGAAGGCCAGTGCAGCACGCTGGCCATGCCTGCAAACTGGCAGGCAAGTCTTACTGCCCCGCCTGCAGCCATCTTCAAGCGGAAGAGTCTTCCCCTCGGCGTAGGAGGATGCTTCTACCCAGGCTCACAGAGTGGAAGAAGGGAAAACAGCTTCCGCACTGTCATACGCCCCGTCACGCTTGAAGGAAGGCACCCCAGCAGCGGAAAATGTCTCGACATGCACCTGCAAGGAACAGGGGGGAGCAGTCATACACCATGAAAATGAGATGGGCAAGAAAGGCGAGGCGCCCATCACCAGAAAGGGTCCATACAGAGAGATTCCCCGTCCCCTTAGGGACAGAACCTGTCCGGCTCAAGGAGCAGAACCCCCCTGTCGGCGTACAAGCGGTTGACTTTATCAAAAGCATCCCGCCAACCATCCAAATATCCGCGCCTGTAGTCCTCGGAAGCAGGGCCATGCGCTCTCGGCTCCGGCCACGGCCACCACGGTGCTAGGGGAGGATCTATCCGAAGGATCAAGGGTTGACGACGGGCCTGCTGAGGTTCATCATCAGATGAAGTACCGTACTCCCCTGATGACATCGCGCAGAAGGGCTCTCTCCTCAAAACCCACCGGGCTGGAAATGGCTGAAAGCTCACCACGGGAGCCGCTATTTATAAGGGAAGGCAAAGTCCCCAGAAGAAGAAAGGTTCTCACCGCCTCGAGCAAATCCGCAGAAATCGAAGCGACAGATCCCGAAAGTCGCACCCTTTCAGAGTCCCTGTCAAAGGTATCGGTTCGTATCTCTGGGAGATTTCGTAGCCGTTCAGAAGGAAGGAAAATACACAGAAGAAATCTCAAGAGTTGTGAAATAAAGGAAAGGCTTCTATTTCGAGACAGAAAGATTACAGAGAGACGGCTACCGCTGTAGAAAAGACAGAAGGAATTAAAAGAAAGCAGGGGGCATCCTCTCAAGGGTTTTTCCCGAGTACATCGTCACGTGCCCTAGGCTCTTCAGGCTCACGTGATGCAATAACTCCGGAGGGAGGAAGATCGTCGACCGAGTCCACTGCGTGGCACCCCACGGTCGAAGCTTCGACAGGTGCTCGCTCGTCCACGCTAGGGCCAGGCGCCGACTCTTCGGCCCCAGCTTCCTCGTCACCAAGCTCCCCTTCGCCACCATCAGCCTCTGGGCCATAGGGTGTCGAGGGGGGAAGAAGAGTTGGGACGACTACACCGAGGCTCTCCGCTGTGGCCTTAACAGCAGCGCTCCAGCCCTCTCGGAAGCCACGATCACGTGCCAGTCCATAGAACTCCAGGGCCACCGCGGTCAGCTCGTCCCGATAAACTGAAGGACCTGGCTGGCCTCTAACCTCTGGGCAAGGGCAACAAAGTGATACCTCCACAAGCCAAGAGCATGAGTGACCGAGCACACGCCCTGGGCGGCCAAAGCCACCAACTTCTCTTCCGCCTCACGGTCAAACTCCTCGGTGCGCTCGTGCAGGCGAACACTCCTTCCCATAAGCGCGACAACCGTCACGACCTCAGAAAGTCCGGACGCCGTCTCCCCGGGTGGCGAGGACAGTCGTCGCAAGGGGACCACGGGGGGAGGAGAGGAATCAACGTCGACAACGGGAGCTATGCCCCTATTGCATCTCGGTGCTGCGGAAACCGACAAAGGAAAAGAAGTCTCTGGCTGATCGGCCAATGGCGGCAGTGGAGCCTCAGATGCAGGCGGCTCAGATGATGGAGGAGGTGGAACGCGGCCCCGGGCTGGGGTGGAAACCCTAACTCTTTTCCTCATACGACGCTGGTTGTCCAGCGCCATCAGGTCCTCCTCGGAAAGGGGGGCACGACTACCGCCCGTCATGGCGGACTCTTCTTCAGTTGTGCTAGCGGTCCCTTCGAGAGGATCCTCCTGAGGGTTCAACCCCTCACCGACCGCAGGCACTACTAGTGAATGCACCAGGGGAATACTGGTAGGCACCGAAAATTGCAGCCTCCCTGGAGCAAAAGCGACCTCGGCCTGGGGGGCGACGATCGTCACCTCACCAGCCCCGGGTGCAACGTGATCCATAGGGCGGGGAGCGCGCCGTGGCAATTTGACGATCTCGTAGCTCCACACATGAACCTCAGGCGCCCCTGAAAGCAGAGTAAGAATAGGTTAGCCCAATCAGTCATTAACGGAGAACACAACGAGGAATCGAAGCTAATACCCTGCGGTAATGGAGGACTCAATCCCAACTCCCGGAGTAGCCCCTGAGTCAACACGAAGTCCGCATCAACCATGCAGAACCGGAGGAGGGTATCGACCTTCTTACGATCCTCAGCGTTCGCCGGAGGTTTCCTGTGTGCCGAAATAGGACGAAAACCCCTGGTCCTCCAACTACCAGAAGAGTCATGGTCGATGGATTTGACGAGATACACGTACCGCTGCGACCAACCCTTGAGATTGGCCGCAGTGGCGGAGACCTGGATCAGGTTCCGTCCGGTCCGAGCCTTGAGGTAGACATAGGCCGTATCGGACGGGCAACGCTGAAGGAAGTAGAATTGCCGGAGAAGATGGACGTTCGGTTCCACTGACGCTCTCCGACACGCATAAAAAAATCAACAGAGGACGTGGTAAGAATTGAGAGTTATTTCCCCTAGGTACCGACCGTAATGGTGGAGGACGGACGCGATGAAAGGGTGAATAGGCAGGCGAAAGCCTGCCTGGAAAGAGGCCACGGGGACCATAAACCCGCCCGACGACAAGCTCAACTGATCGTCATCCACAGTCGGGAAGATAATGTCGAAATCGGGCGGGATCTGGAAGGCTTCTCGTAGCCCGTGAACCACCCTATACGCCACCAACGGTAGGGACGAGGGTCGACCAGCACTGGCACCTAAAGTGCTCGGAGCGCTATCGCGCCTAGCCGCCATTTCTTCAACAGAAGAGGAGGAGCTGATGCGAAGGTTTCTCCTACGATGAGGCATGGCCACTGAAGATGAAAAAGGCGAGAGAAGAGAAGGTCCTCACCGGGCGAAGGAAGAAGACGCCTACGACGAACATGAAAAGCAGTGTACTCGAATGGGGTTTAAAAGGAGACCCTGCGGCGATTCTTATAACCGCCCACGTCGAACCAGTATTGCCCCCCTCGGGGGGCAGGTGGAAAGGTGCCCGTCGCCATCACGGTACAGCCACCAGCGCCAGACGCCCGTTCGAGCCTGCACTCCCAGAAGTGATAGAGCGCCGATCATGATTACAGTCAGAGGCACCTTGCGCGCCAAGCATGACACCGGACTCATCGACTCCCACGCCAACATGGGGATCAACCTCAAATCAAGTGTTCCGACATACCCTCTCATGTTCTACTCTCGGCCCCCTGCAGAGTGCTCGACAACCGAGAGTAGGGGGGAAGTGAAGAGGGTAGATCCGGTCTGGCCCACGGGTAGCCCAATAGCGGCAGGCCCAAATCGGGGCCGTCTCCTTAAGCGCACCCAAGAGGCACTCGAAGTGAACGGCCCGCTAAGGCGCTGCCCAACCCAGCCTCGCCATCGGATTCTATAGCACGGGAAAGCACGTTAGTCGCCGGAGGACCCTCCGACGACCAACCGTTACCCCCTACCACGTCAGCCCAGATCCTATAACGGGCAAGCACGCCCCATGAGCGCTGTAAGACTCGCCCAGGGACTAGCCGACACCGCGGTATTCGCCCTCCAACGGGAAAATTCCACCGTTATAACGGAAAGGAGTTACTCCACTTCCTACGCCTTCCCTATCAAGGGATAAGACTCCTCGCTCCAGGACAACCCCTATAAGAAGGGGAGCGACTGAGGAGAGAGACCCAGTGGATTATTTTGCCAAAGTCTACTACACAAGAGAATAGAGCTACTTGCCTTACAACGCTACGAGAGGGAAGCCCCGACGATCTACGCTGAAGGGAAGATTCTCCTCTAGTGACCTTACCACCCAGTGAGCACTCAACTGTAATTTCCTTCTCTCTCTCCCTCGCTCTTCTCTATTCCTTATTAACCCGTTGCTGACTTAAGCATCGGAGGGTTGTCCCCTGGGTAACACCCGGGACTCCTTCTGACTCCTTTTTGGCTTCTGATGTTTGTAGGCCTCCACGGGTGCAGGACGACTTCCCCAACAAATAAATAGAGAAGGTGATACGTGGCCTAGGAACCATTTTCCTGCCTCTACAAAAGCTATCTCTTTCGTGGAATGATGATGTCTTATAGTGCTTGCTCTGATTGCTTGTTCCAACTACCATGTTTTGATATTCCATACTCGGGATGTGACATGCCCAAACCTTTGATACTGATCAGAGCTCTGAACATAGGCGAGACAATCCTACTGCAAGGTCAACCACTAGTATCCCTACCTAAGTAGGCTTATGGTGAGTGCTCGCCCCCCAACGTGGCTACCGCAGAGCCCTTCATAGACTCGTGTATAGCCTGCTCGACTTCAGTGGGGAACAAGTACTTGAGGAGAGGTGAGGAGAGTGAACGCCTAAGGAGGTGTCCGTCGATGAGCGTGAAGTGAGCAGCACGGGCTCGCAGTAGCCTGGCTTTCGAGCGGTCCTCAGGGGGTTGTTGTCGATAGAGGTAATCCAAGATTGGGTCCATCCAGGATGGCTCATAGTCGATGGCGTTAACCCGAGGCTCAAGTTCCCCGGTGCTCAGATGTTGGAGCTCTTCAATCAAAATTGATCCAGAACTCATCAACGTTATGGAGGAGGCGAGGTGGGAAAGGGCATCTGCTCGGGCGTTCTCCGCTCTTGGTATGTATACCACCTCAAAGTGCTATAGAGCTCAAGAAATCTCTTTGATCTTCTGAAGGTACTTGGACATAGCTGGATCTCGGGCCTCATATTCCCCCCCGACCTGATTGGCGACCAGCAATGAGTCGTTGTAGGCGCGGAGATGGAGATCGCCGAGGTGCTTAGCCATTTGAATGCCGAAGAGAAGGGCTTCATATTTGGCTACGTTGTTTGTAGCCGAAAAGTTGAAACACATGGCATATTGGAGCTCGATCCCGTCTGAAGACAAGAGGACCAAGCCTGCTCTACTTCCGCTTGGACAGGATGACCCGTCTACGTACAACTCCCAGGCAGGCATTGACGAGAGTATGCCCCCCTCCTCGTCAGGGAGTGTATGCTCGGCGACGAAATCGATTAAGGCCTGGACCTTGAGAGCGGAAGAGGATGTTGAACAATCCCAGCTCGATGGCCCACTTTACAAGTATCCCTGAGACGTCAGGGTTTTGGAGAACCTGGCATAGGGGTTGGTCTGTTGGAACCACGATGGGGTGGGGGAGGAGATATGGTCAAAACTTTCGTGTGACCATTACTAGAGCCAACATGAACTTTTCAATTTGTGATTCCCTGAACTCTGCGTTTGGAGGACTTTGTCAATGTAGTACACATGCTTCATGCCTCTATCGTCCTCTTAAGCGAGCACGACGCTGAGCATGCTTGGTGTCACAGACAAGTAAAGGAACAGGTGCTCACTGGAAAGAGGTTTGGAGAGGATAGGTGGTGGGGAGAGGTACCTCTTAAGTTCATCAAAGACTCACTCACACTCTTGGTCCTACTCGTCATGTCCTCTCTTCTCTGGCAATCTGTTGGCTTGCTTGATCAGCTAAAAAAATGGGAGGCACCGCTCGGTGGCTCTGAAAAGGAAACGGCTGAGTGCGATGATGCGGCCGGTGAGGCTACATGTCCCTCACACACTCTGGGCGCTTCATCTCCAACACGGCTTTGATTTGCTCTGGGTTAGCTTTAATGCCTCGATGGGTAACCAGGAACCCAAGGAACTTGCCCGATTGGACCCCGAACGCACATTTGTTTGGGTTAAACTTCATATTAAATCAGCATAAGGTGGCGAACGTCTCCGCCAGGTCTTCTAAATGGTCGGTCACACGTAAGGTTTTGACGAGCATATCGTCAATGTAAACTTCCATGTTGCGGCCGATTTAGAAGATTAACATATGGTTGATGAGCCGTTGATATGTTGCTCCTACATTCTTCAGCCTGAATGGCATCCTCGTGTAGCAATATAGGCCATGGTCAGTGATGAAGGTGGTCTTATTTTAGTCAGGATCATACATGCTAATCTAGTGATATCCAGAGTATGCATCCAAGCAACTCAACATCCCGTGCCTGAATGTCGCGTTTACGAGTTGGTTAATGTGTGGCATAGGGAAACTATTTTTGGGAGTGGCCTTGTTTAAGTCGGTGTAGTCGACGCACATTCGCCACTTCCCGTTGCTCTTGGGGACCAACACCACATTGGAGACCCAGTCTGGATACGGAGTGGGCCTGAGTAGTCCCGAGCGCAGCTTCTCGCTCACTTACTCTCAAATGATCACCTATAGCTCAGGGTTACAACGGCACTTCCGCCGTTGAACTGGGCAACATTTGGGATCAAGTTTGAGCCAATGAGTAATTACCTCAAGAGGAATACCGGGGAGCTCATCCTCAGACCAGACGAACACGTCTTGGTTCACATCTAGGAAGCGTTGGTAAACTCGCTTTTCTTCCTCTGATAGTAGCGAGCTGATCCGCAGGGAGCGGCTGGGGTCCTCGCCGACTTGAATGAGGAAGAGGTCCTCGGATGGTGTGCTTCCACTAAGTCCGGGCTCATCTGTCTTGCCCTTTTTCTTCAGTGGGGCTTCTTCTGACGTTCTCTCCTTGGTGGAGATCAATTAAAATCAATGGGACTCCCTTTGGTCGCCTCGAATTTCTCCCACTTTGTGGGGAGTGGAAAATTTCAGCTTCTGGTGATATGATGAGGGAACCACTTCAGTACTTCGAGGATTCCCCGACCGATGATGGCGTTGTAGCAGGTTATGTCTCGCACGACCGTGAAATCGGCCTCGAAGGTCGTCTCCCTCGGGGTAGTCTCGAAAGTGATCGACAGGCAGACCCGCCCTTCAGGGTAGACCATGGAGCTGGAGAAGCCAAAAAGTAGAGTATGCAGTGGTGTGAGGTGAGCAAGATCCACACCCATTAAAAGAAGACAATCATACGAAATCACATCGGGACCACCTCTATTATCAACAAGTATGTGACACATAGTACATTGGTTTATCGTGGCAGAGAATACTAGAGCGTCGGGATGAGGAGTGGTCACACTCACTAAGTCTTTGTCTGAAAAGATGATGGGATCTTTGAGACCGTCCCGCATAAGGGCCCTTGCAGGTGAGTCGCAATGGCCAGAGTCGTTGTGCTCAGCCTGGTTTACCCAGCGCGTATAGGCACGACGCCTATTGGAGCTGTACCCGCCTAAGGCCAACCCTCCGGAGGTCATCATGATTTCTCTTCCATTGGGTTGGTTATCGATGGGGGGGTGGAGTGCCAATCCTTTGGTGTTGTCGCTCAGTAACCTTGGCAATGAACTTTTCCAGGAGCCCTTGACAGACCAGGTCCTCGAGAGTGTCTTTGAGGTGGAAGCAGTCCGTAGTGTCGTGGCCGTAGTCACGGTGGACGCGACAGTACTTCTTCTGATTCCTCATCTGAGGATCAAA
Organism: Amorphophallus konjac; assembly: GCA_022559845.1. Lineage (NCBI taxonomy): Eukaryota > Viridiplantae > Streptophyta > Magnoliopsida > Alismatales > Araceae > Amorphophallus > Amorphophallus konjac. The sequence goes on along the minus strand of JAHNEJ010002817.1, from coordinate 159,153 downwards.
CTTCATTGTTTTAGGCCAGCGTAGGTACCGTTCCCCACTGATCTCCATGAGGATCTGCTCGGGAGGGACGGTCAGAGGAGTGTAGTGCCTAAAGGAGGCTCTCCCCTTCGGCACGTTCTGGTCGCGGTGCTCCCGATCATGGCGGTTACGCTTGCCTCGGTCCTGGCGTGGAAACTCGGCCAATCGCTTTTGATTGAAGTGGTCGACTTTGATCACTCAGCCTAATATCATGGTGTTCTACTCGCAACTGGCATGCTTCTGAGCTAGGGTAAGGAGTTCTATCAGTGTGATGGGAGACTCAACTCCAAGGGTTCTCTGGAGGATGACAACCTATGTGCCTTGTGTCAGTACAGTGGTAGCGATGCCGACGTCAAGGAGGGGAATGCAGAGAGCCTCCTTGCAGAAGCGGGCAATGAAATCTCACAAGGGTGCTTTGCTACCCTACTTGATTACGAGGAGACTTACGGTTGGCCTAACCTCCTTTCTACAACTAAGGAAGTTCTCTTTGAATATTTTCTTCAACTATTGAAGGAGATAATGGAACCAGCAGGAAGTGACTTGAACAACGTTCGAGTAGTTCTCTCACAACGTGGTGGTGAACACTGGACACTTGACAACGTCTGAGGCCCAGTGTAAAACAGGTTGCATTCGAAGATGTGCATGTGGTCGATGGGGTCGGTGGTGCCGTCGTACGGGGTGAAGGCCGACAACTGCAACTTTGGGGGGATCGAAGCCTCCATGATTTCTCGAGAGAAGGGGGCATGAAAGTTGGTGTCGTCGTCGATTAGTCCCTTAGTTCGTGCTTCCTAGAAGATGTTGTCTAGGTAGCGGACCTTTCCCTCAAGTTCACGCTCTACCTCCTCATAGCGCCTCAGCCGTTGTGCCATTTCTGGATTAGAGTGCAACGGACTAGCGGGGTGCTGAGAGGGTTCATTATGCGGACGAGGGGAGTGGGCAGCGGAAACCAGGGAAGGTTCGTGCACGCGACATGATACCGCTATGGTGGGGCCCCCACCATTCTGATGGGGTGCAGTTGGGGAACGATCTTGCTCTGCTTGGCGGTCGAGAAGGCCTTGGTATGTCTCTGTCAACATCCAGAGTTGGTGGCACATCTTGGCCAATTCGTCCGTAGTGGAGTTCGCTTGGGGCACAGGAGTCATGCCTCGAGGCGAATGGGAGTGAGCGAAGGCTTCTTGATATGCTTTCTGGGAGCTCAAAGCCCCTCGATGGTTGCTCGTGTTGCGATAGTTTCCATAGGGTGCCATGACTTCTCGTTGGTTTCCACAGATGGCACTAAAAAATGTAGAGATTAAAATGTGTTACGTTGGGACTTGGACTACACCTTTATGATTTCTTTGTTGAAAATAGAGATTAGACACCCCAAGGAAACTTGCAACCAACGAGCGACACGTTAGAAGGAGTCCTAGGTGTGATCCCATGGGATAATCCTCCGATATTTAAGTCAGTGAAATGAACATGTGAAAGCAGAAGAGAGTAGAGAAGAGAGGGGTGCTTAGAAGAAGGTGGGAGTCTCGGAAGAGACATCGAGTGTTCGGGAGAATGCTATGGAGTATCGAGACCTTCTATAGACTTGTGACACTGTGTGTACTCTGCATCTCTCTGTGTTCTCTATATCTACGCGTGTGTAATACCCTGGATTCTGAGTTTCGGATCCTTTTCGGAGAGTTTTAGATCGCTTTTGTAGGTCCTGAGTTGAGTTTTACTATCCGCGTGGGTTTTTCTCTGGTACTAGTTACGGAACCCTGTGGTGAGTTTATTTCTCAGTTCATCGACTCGAGGACGCTACAGTAGTGATGTACTCTTTGAGAGGACCGTTTCGACTATTTTTGCGTATTTTTCTGAATTAGTGGATTTTTGGGCTAAAAAGTGAATTTTTAGAAATTAGGAAAATTTCCTAATTTCTTTTCTTTTTATTCTTCTTCCTCTCTCTTCCCTTCTCATTCGCCGCTTCGACCCTCTCTCTCTCTCGTTTTCTCTCTTCTCTAGCCCTCTGCTCCGGCTGCAGACGGAGGAGGCACGGGCAGGTTGAGGAGATGCCTGGGAGTGATCCGGAGCACGATGGGGCGAGGATCAGACCGTTTCGGAAGCGATCCCAAACGGTGGATTCAAAGTCGACGGTCGAGCTCGCGATGCAGTTTTTGACGTGGTTTAGTCACCTCGGTGCACGGAATCTTCGGTGGAGGTAGGGAGACGGATCACCTACTTCTCTTCTGTGTTTCCTCGCAGTTTCGGGCCGAACGGTGAGCATACGAGTGAGTTTCTTTCAAGTTCAGGAAGATCATACTTTTGGGGTGTTCGTTGGGTTCGTCGGAAAACGGCAACGGTTTTCGATTAGATTAGTTTCATTGTGACCCCCAGCATGTCTGTATTCCATTTCCGTTGATTTCGTGTTGAGTGGTCGTCATTTGGGGCCGATACAAGTCCGGGAACCCGGGTGATCCAATTAGGGTCGATTCGTTGGAATCGCCCGTTTCTTGCGATTTAGCTGTTGCATGGATCCCTTCCGGCCTGTGGAAGGTTATTTTTGTCGATTAGGTTTGTTTCCCCTGCGTTTAGATGCGTATGGGGCGTGGAAATGCCGGATCCGGTCATTCCCATGGTTTTCCCGACGTATCGTGCTGGTGGTCATTTCAGAGACCGCTACAGGTCTCAGGCGGCCCCACGATGGACCGCCACACTCCATAGTGTGTCGGTTAGTTTTAGGTCGGCTGAGGTTGGCGGCCCAACCTCTGACCGCCACTTGCCTCTGGCAGCCCTATGGGGGTGCGCCAAGGTTCATTTTTCCTCGATTCTAGTGTAAGTCAGTTTAGCTTAGCGGTTTTACGATAGACCACTACGCTTGCTGTAGCGGCCCTAGTCTTGACCGTTATGGTCCGTTGAATGAGTCAACGGATGTATGTCGATTCGAGTTGGCGGCCCTAGTTCTGACTGCCAATGTGCTGTAGCGCGTCTTTCTTAGGCCGCTACAGTGGGTTTGACCGGGTCAATGTTCTAAGTCGGTTGGCCTTAGCGGCCCAACCTTCGACCGCTTCTTCGTTGTAGTGCGCCTTCCTTAGACCGCTACAATCCTTTTGTCTTAGGTCAATGTCTTAGGGCGGTTAGTGTGGCGGCTCATTCTTACACCGCCTTAGTCCGTGTAGCACGTCTTTATTAGACCGCTATGGTGGTTTAACTGGGTAGATCGGTTCGAGGGTTGACTGGGTGTAGCGGCCATATCTTTGACCGCCACTGCCATCTCGTGGCCCAGTGTAAGACCGCCAAAGCCTTTGCCTCTGTGTGTGTGACAGCTTCTTCCTTGACTGCTTGTGTTGCTTAGCGGCCGAGTGATGTACCGTTTGCGTCCCAGAGGATGGTTTACCGGTATTTTGGTTTCCGATTGTCTTGGCTTGACCTTGTGGTCTGCCCACTGACCCATGGATGTCTGTTGACGTCCTATGAGGGCCATGACCGTGTTATAAGGTAGCCAAGGGTGCTTGTGTGTGAGGTCATCTTCTGTGAGTCGTTGTCAGGTTCTGGTCAACCCGGTGTGACCCAGTGGTTGACACGTGACCTTATGTGTGTCTCAGCTATTTTGGATAGATCGAGACAGTGATTCTGGATGCCTTGAGATATTGTCTTACCTCGGTTTGCATGTCCAGTTGTGTTGAGGGTGTTGGTGATCCCTCAAGTCTCCGTGAGTCGTTTTATGTGGATGTGTCGTTTCCTCTGGCTTAGGATTAGACCGATTGGTGGCTTGTTCCCCCGTTACGCGATGATCTTAACTCCAAGTCGTGAGACTCAATGATCGTTGTGTCGACAGGTCTAGTTGTCCTGTCCTGAGTCTGTTGGCAGTCGATATGCTGCCCTGGTGCTTTGTAGTACGTGTGAGAGTGCTTGCTTGGCATGTCTGTACTACGGCACTCGTGTTTCAGAGTCTTTGTGTCTAGTGAGCCTCCACTAGTCGTAGCCTGACGACCTCGAGTGTTGGCCCACATGGGAGTGGTTGTTGAAGCAGTTCCCGAGATACAATTTTTAGGCTAGTTTCTGTGGGCCCCTGCTTTACGGTAGTGTCCTGGTGGGGGAGAAAACTAGCTAGAGGTCTGGCTCTAGGCATGAGCCGGTGTGTGCACACGTGGTCAGGGCATTTGGAAGAATGTCGACGGGCGTGACCCTGACTAGTCACTCGTTACTGTAGTTCCTGTTCTGGTTCAGAGAGTATCTCAGTCTCCGTCGTTCTCGGAGTCCGTAGCGAGATACTTGTAGCGCAGTGTAAGACGTCAGTGGACGCATCTGGCTGTTCTTCTAGTGAGGAGGTACTTCCGTCACGTGACACATGACTTCCGAGTTTCTCGTCCTTCGTGTCGTGACCTTTTCTGGGTTAGTCTATTCTTGACTTTACCCGAGGTCGGCTCTCTGTTGCGTGCATGACGATCTAGTCGTGTATGCTTCGATGTCTGTGTCTATCTAGGTCTTTTCTAGGCCTTTTGTCTATTTTCGTCGGCCTTAGTTTTGAGGCTGGTGTCTTGTCGATAGATCGGTAACTCCTGACTTTGTGAGATCAGGGTTCGCATTTCTGTCACTGTTTGGAGTAGCTTAGGGAGCCGTGCTTTGCTCGGTAGCCGTGTTTTCGTTCTTCACGACTTTGCTTTTCCCTTTTCTTTTAGTTGTTCATGTTCCTTCCGTTTCCCGCTTTCTTTTACAGCTTTATAGTTGTAGTTTAGCTTTTCCTGCTTTACTACTATTGCTGTTTTAGTTGTTGTTCTGTGTTACTGCGTTACTTTTCAGTGGGGATCCGCGTGACCCCTACTGAGCTAGTGACACGGGCTCACCCCTACTTTTCACGTGTGGCGTTCTCCTTCCTTTGCGGTTCCTGGTGTGGCGTGCTCGTAGTTGCCAGCGGTACCTGAGTCGGGCTTCCCCCGACCTCAGTGTACATTTTTCTTTTTGTTGACTGTACTTGTCTTTCCTTTGGATTGGACTCTGGTATAATTGTTAATCTAAACTGTTAATTAAAAAGTAATTTTATTTCTACTACTTTAGTAAACTTGATTAATGAAATTTAATTGCTTACTGTTATATCTGCGACTTCAATGTACTACACGACATTCCTTTTATCCCTTCGGAGCTTTACAGCTCTTGGGAGGCTTCACGGGTTCCAAGTGGTATCGAGTCTACTCGGTAGTCTTATCGGGTATATCCGGTATCCGGAGTTCGGGTCGTCACAGGTGGTATCAGAGCGAGGTTGTTGTGTGAAGTACATGGGAATCCGAGATATACAGTGTCCAGAGTCCTGAAAGTTCAGTATAGTCTTTCGCTGGCTTAGGTTTCGCGATTCTTTGTCGCTTTGTTTCCGTGTGTTGTCTTGTGCGTGCTGTGTTAGCACTATATGAGATGGTTTTGCTCTCGTCAAGATGTGACGGGTCGTTCTTTTTCGTCGTGGTGTTTGTCTCGATCATGCTGTACTTGACAGAGTTCGCCGATAGGCTTGAATCTGCAGTATATTGTTCTAGATTTTTTCGAGGTTTGTTCAGGTGGCTGATGACTTTTCGAGTTGGTGTGATGGCCGTACACGTTCTTACGTTGTTTTGGTCGTCCCAGCTTAAGTCTGTGCAGCTCCTGAGGTGTTTCGCTTCTGTTAAAGTGGTTGCTTTGTTGCCTCGACTGAGAAGATGCTCGAGCAAACCTAGGATTTTCCTTCCTGGTGAGCTACTGTTAATGAGCTTGATGCTTCTCATCCGATTTGGTGGAGTATTTTCAAGGTAAGCCTTGGAAGTGCTGTCTTAGTAAGACCTTTGTCATGTGTCTACTTAAGTGTGGACAGCATTTATTCTGAGCCTGATCTGCTCTTCGTTCTACAGTTGCTTGGCTTTGGACCTAATCCTTGTGTTGAGAGCCGTTGTGCACCGTGTTCGTCGTGCCGTGTCTAGCGGCCGATGTGTTGTGAAGGCTCGTTTATTCCTTCAGGACGTAATGGTAAGCTGAGATTAACCTTTCTTTGTGCTTTGTGCTGAAGCTGGTACTCTTCTTCGTTTGCACTTAGGCTACTTGTGATCGATTGTTAGCAGGATCGGTACTCGTGGCGTGTTATATTGCGATTTTCATGAATTGCGATGGCGCCGAGTGTGTGCTGAGATGCGGTTACCAAGGTATTCTTGATGCCTGTGTGCATTGTTTGAGTGCGTAGCGGAAGCATGTGGGCTGATAACCCACAGGTCGAGAATCGTTAGTTGTAAGATTCTGACCGGTCGAGAAAATTATTCTTCTCGATGTGACTTCGTCTTGGCTTCCTGTGCCTTGGTGTTGTCTTTGCCGTGCCGTTGTCCTTGAATGCATTCTGGTGTTGGCGCTGGTATTTGTGAGTATTGGAGAATCTGTCGGCATTTTTGTTGGTTGAGTACCCTCTGCTCTGCAATTCTTTCTTGGGTGTTGTGCTCTCGGGGCGTGATCGTGGTCCTTGAGATGCGTTTCCCAATATCGTTGTCCTTCTTGTTGTCGTGGGTCTTTTCTTGGTGAGCTGCTCGTTGCATGACTAGTCCCTTATAGTCGTGTGTTCAACTGTTATTGTGTCTTGATGGGACCCAGCTTGCAGTTGTGTTATGTGGTTCTGTGTTGAGTATGGAGCCGGGATCCTGCAAGTGCTACTGTTGTCGTTGTCGTTTTGTCGTTGTTTCCCTGTGAATCTGTCTTGGCACTGTGTGGACCGAAGTCTTGTCAGTTAGTTGTGCCGTACTCTTCTTTCCTGGTAGAGTTAGTATGCGACTCGAATCAGATGTAACATCTGAGTGAGGACTGACTTGATTGTGCTTGTGGTCCGATGCTGTCGTTGGCGTCCTGTGTGCCAGGTTTCGTCGTTGCCTTTGGCACTGGAGCCGATGTGTCGAGCTGTCAACTGAGAGGACTATGCTTCCCTATTTAAGCTGATGCTTGCCGTGTCTGTCGTTTTGTTTTCCCGATAGCTATTGTCGTGGCATGAGTCGTGTCTCCTTCCCTGTGAGACGTAAGCGACGTTGCCTTGTTTCGGAGGTGTTAGACTTGTGTTCACTGGTGTGCCATGCTCACTCTGTGGATCGATTTGCCTTGAGATCCAGAGCGTATGCTTGTGATGATGGTCTGGCGGTGTCCCTCTAAATTATGATTTTCGAGATTCGTGCTGTTTCAAGTTGTGTCTTGGGGTTTGTTCGTCCCTACTTCTTCTTGTGCGTTCCTTAAATTTCGAGGATGAAATTTCTTGAAGGAGGGGAGACTGTAATACCCTAGATTCTTATCGGATCTTTCGGATCCTTTTCGGAGAGTTTTGGATCACTTTTGTATGTCCCGAGTTGAGTTTTACTATACGCGTGGATTTTTCTCTCGTACTAGTTACGGAACCCTGTGGTGAGTTTATTTCTCAGTTCATCGACTCGAGGACGCTACAGTTGCGATGTACTCTTTGAGAGGATCGTTTCGACTATTTTTGCGTATTTTTCTGAATTAGTGAATTTTTGGGCTAAAAATCGAATTTTCAGAAATTAGAAAAATTTCCTAATTTCTTTTCTTTTTATTCTTCTTCCTCTCTCTTCCCTTCTCATTCGCCGCTGCGACCCTCTCTCTCTCCCATTTTCTCTCTTCTCTCGCCCTCTGCTCCGGCTGCAGACGGAGGAGGCACGAGCAGGTTGAGGAGATGCCGTGGGAGTGGTCCGGAGCACGATGGGACGAGGATCGGACCGTTTCTGGCGCGATCCCAAACGGTGGATTCAAAGTCGATGGTCGAGCTCGCGATGCAATTTTCGGCGTGGTTTAGTCATCTAGGTGCACGAAATCTTCGGTGGAGATAGGGAGACGGATCACCTACTTCTCTTCTGCGTTTCCTCGCAGTTTCGGGCCGAACGGTGAGCATACGAGTGGGTTTCTTTCAAGTTCGGGAAGATCATGCTTTTGGGGTGTTTGTTGGGTTCGCAGGAAAACGGCGACGATTTTCGATTAGATTAGTTTCATTGTGACCCCCAGCATGTCTGTATTCCATTTCTGCTGATTTCGTGTTGATTGGTCGTCATTTGGGGCCGGTAGAAGTCCAGGAACCCGGGTGACCCAATTAGGGTCGATTCGTTGGAATCGCCCGTTTCTTGCGATTTAGCTGTTGCATGGACCCCTTCCGACTTGTGGAAGGTTATTTCTGTCAATTAGGTTTGTTTCCCATGTGTTTAGATGAGTATGGAGCATGGAACGGCCGGATCCGGCCATTCCCATGGTTTTCCCGCCGTATCGTGCTGGCGATCGTTTCAGAGACCGATACAGGTCTCTGGCGGCCCCACGATGGACCGCCACACTCCCTAATGTGTCGGTTAGTTTTAGGTCGGCTGAGGTTGGCGGCCCAACCTCTGACCGCCACTTGCCTCTGGCGTCCCTATGGGGTGCGCCAAGGTTCATTTTTCCTCGATTCTAGTGTAAGTCAGTTTAGCTTAGCGATTTTACGATAGACCGATACGCTTGCTGTAGCGGCCCTAGTCTTGACCGCTATGGTCCGTTGAATGAGTCAACGGATGTATGTCGGTTCGAGTTGGCGGCCCTAGTTCTGACCGCCAATTTGCTGTAGCGCGCCTTTCTTAGGCCGCTACAGTGGGTTTGACCGGGTCAATGTTCTAAGTCGGTTGGCCTTAGCGGCCCAACCTTCGACCGCTTCTTCGTTGTAGCGCACCTTCCTTAGACCGCTACAGTCCTTTTGTCTTAGGTCAATGTCTTAGGGCGGTTAGTGTGGCGGCTCATTCTTAGACCGCCTTAGTCCGTGTAGCGCGTCTTTATTAGACCGCTATGGTGGTTTAACTGGGTAGATCAGTTCGAGGGTTGACTAAGTGTAACGGCCATATCTTTGACCGCCACTGTCATCTCGTGACCCAGTATAAGACCGCCAGAGCCTTTGCCTCTGTGTGTGTGGCAGCTTCTTCCTTGACTGCTTGTGTTGCTTAGCGGCCGAGTGATGTACCGTTTGTGTCCCAGAGGATGGTTTACCGGTATTTTGGTTTCTGATTGTCTTGGCTTGACCTTGTGATTTGTCCACTGACCCGTGGATGTCTGTTGACGTCCTATGAGGGCCATGACCATGTTATAAGGTAGCCAAGGGTGCTTGTGTGTGAGGTCATATTCTGTGAGTCGTTGTCAGGTTCTGGTCAACCCGGTGTGACCCAATGGTTGACACGTGACCTTGTGTGTGTCTCGGCTATTCTGGATAGATCGAGACAGTGATTCTAGATGTCTTGAGGTATCGTCTTATCTCGATTTGCATGTCCAGTTGTGTTGAGGGTCTTGGTGATCCCTCAGGTCTCCGTGAGTCATTTTATGTGGATGTGTCGTTTCCTCTGGCTTAGGATTAGACCGATTGGTGGCTTGTTCCGCCGTTACGCGATGATCTTGACTCTGAGTCGTGAGACTCAAGGATCGTTGTGTCGGCAGGTCTAGTTGTCCTGTCCAGAGTCTGTTGGTAGTCGGTATGCTGCCCTGGTGCTTTGTAGTACGTGTGACAGTGCTTGCTTGGCATGTCTGTACTACGGCACTCGTGTTTCAAAGTCTTTGTGTCTAGTGAGCCTCCACTAGTCGTAGCCTGACGACCTCGAGTGTTGGCCCACCTGGGAGTGGTGGTTGAGGCAGTTCCCGAGATACGATTTTTAGACTAGTTTCCGTGGGCCACTGCTTTACGGTAGCATCCTACTGGGGGGGAAAACTAGCTAGAGGCCTGACTCTAGGCATGAGCTGGTGTGTGCACACGTGGTCAGGGGCATTTGGATGAACGCCTACAGGTGTGACCTTGACTAGTCACTCATTACTGTAGTTCATGTTCTTGTTCAGAGAGTATCTCAATCTCCGTCGTTCTTGGCGTCCATAGCGAGATACTTGTGGCGCAGTGTAAGACGTTAGTGGATGCATCTGGCTGTTCTTCTAGTGATGAGGTGCTTTCGTCACGTGACACGTGACTCCCAAGTTTCTCGTCCTTTGTGTCGTGACCTTTTCTGGGTTAATCTGTTCTTGACTTTACCCGAGGTCGGCTCTATGTTGCGTGCATGACGATCTAGTCGTGTATGCCTCGATGTCTGTGTCTATCTAGGTCTTTTCTTAGCTTTTTGTTTGTTTTCGTTGACCTTAGTTTTGAGGCTGGTGTCTTGTCGACGGATCAGTAACTCCCGACTTTGTGAGATCAGAGTTCGCCTTTCTATCGCTGTTTGAAGTAGCTTAGGGAGTCGTGCTTTGCTCGGTAGCTGTGTTCTCGTTCTTCATGGCTTTACTTTTCCCTTTTCTTTTAGCTGTTCATATTCCTTCCGTTTCCCGCTTTCTTTTACAGCTTTCTAGTTGTAGTTTAGCTTTTCCTACTTTACTACTATTGCTGTTTTAGTTGTTGTTCCGTGTTACTGCGTTACTTTTCAGTGGGGATCCGCGTGACCCCTACTGAGTCAGTGACACGAGGCTCACCCCTGCTTTTCAGGTGTGGCGCTCTCCTTCCTTTGCTGTTCCTGGTGTGGCGTGCTCGTAGTTGCCAGCGGTACCTGCGTCGGGCTTCCCCCGACCTCAGTGTACGTTTTTCTTTCTGTTGACTGTACTTGTCTTTCCTTTGGACTGGACTCTGGTATAATTGTTAATTTAACTGTTAATTAAAAAGTAATTTTATTTCTACTACTTTAGCAAACCTGATTAATGAAATTTAATTACTTACTGTTATATCTACGACTTCAATGTACTACACGACATTCCTTTTATCCCTTCGGAGCTTTACAGCTCTTGGAGGCTTCACAGGTTCCAAGTGGTATCGGTCTACTCGGTAGTCCTATCGGGTATATCCGGTATCCGGAGTCCAGGTCGTCACAACGTGTGTCTATCATTGGTGGCTCGTTTGAGACCCTATTTATATGGTTCACCTTGGAGTCATCCGTTTCCTGACTTAGCGAGGGCATGGTTAGTGGAGCAAAGAACTGTCCGATCATGAGAATCGTCCACCACTCACTTGTCCGTTCTCTAAGGATTGAAAGGACATAATGGTGGACATCTCGGTGACGTGAATGAGACTCGATGCCTATTGGGGTAACACCTCACAATTCTGGCCCCAACGTGCACCTGTTAGCGGGTTTCATGACGTTTGAGATGCACATGCACGGGATTCATGCCAGCAGGCCAGTTAGTCCTGAGTGGATCTCAAAGGGCGATGTTCCTAGGCTGTGGGCCAGCCAATGAGGGTCATATTGGGTGTAGTGTTAATGAGCCGCACTAGACCTGACTGTTTTTCCTCTCCTCAAATGTGTATACAATTTTACTATGTAAAAAAATAATAACAAACAAAATTTCTCTCCATTACTTGCTGTAATCCGGCGAAAGGTATATGTAACTGACCAAGTTAAACTCAGGCCTCATGTCTTGTTCCGACAACACCTGTTATTTTTCCACAAAGTGCTTCTAATTATCAATTGATTTTGAATTAGGTATTATAACATAAAATAACATACAATCTTTGTGTGGCTGACAATTTTTTTTCACAATTCATAATAATCTCCCATCTTAATAAGTAAAAACTCTATTAGTGTGATATTAAAGTATGCTTTGGCTTTGTATCCCAGTCGTTTGTACAACTATATGTTAAATGAAACAAATCTCAACTAACCATCAAACAACATCATATATAGTCTAAAAACACACCTGACTTACCATATTTTTTTCATCGATTGCTTGACTACATAGGACAGGCTCCCCCTCCTTGTCCGCTAAGGGTTTATCAAGATAACATGCAATATTTGTGTGATTCATGTATTTTCCTACAATTCATAATTATTTTTAAATATTTGGACAATTTAATCTCATGGTAGAAGGTAAAAGCTCCGCTTTATTCAATATTAGAGTGTATTTTGACTCTGCACACTTATTCTTTACAGCCGGCCTGGTTATAATATCAAGGGATTTTTACATATATATACCCTCATAAAATTTGATTTTCTCAAATATATCTCTCATTTCAACATATTATCATGAATATCTTTCGTTTAGATAGAAATGTTACGGTTATACTCATTTAGTTTACTGTCGTCGACGGAGAAGAATATTCTGTGAAATATATCATTTACGATTGTTAGATCTAAGGTATATTTGACAAAATCAAACTTTGCATGGATATATATACAAAAATCTTACTCTTTAACTCACCCTTAACTCAGGTTAAACATACGGGAGTTACGACGAGGGCATAATCACGACATTACCCATATTTTGAGGATATTCATGATAATATGCTCCGATGAAGGGTATATTTGATAAAAATAAACTTTACAAGGGTATATATGCAAAAATCCCTAATATCAAATGTGTTATGATATCACCTTTAACATTAATATTTTTGTCATATTAAGTATCAATATTAAAATTGGTGTGATACAAATGTCTAAGTGTTTGGATAAACCTGAATCAAGATTAGAAGTGCTTCTAGTCCCAGTGTAGTTGGCTCCTATATCAATATCAAAATCCATAATAAATATACAAATCATTAAACCTTTTTTCTTGAGCGAATATGTCGACCATGGTAGTATCAAAACACATCTTAATGGTAAAAAATTATTAATAACAAAACACATTAAAAAAGTTAATTGTCAATAAAAATAAATGCAAGCTGTGATCATCTTCTGATTATGGTCTCATCCAAAGCAACTAACCTTATTAATCAGATGTTTTTTAAGTCATAGAATTGATTTTTCATGACAAACATATGTTACTTTAGTTGACTAACTGTGACTTGTATACCAAAAGATGCCAAGTCCAGCAGAGCATTATACTAAGAAGAGAGGGGGGAGAAAGACAACTTTAGTTAAAAACTTCTAAGTCAAATAGGCAAACAAAAACTTTAAAACAAGATTACATAAATAGTTGAATTCAATTTCAGAAAACGCCAATACTGGAAGAAAATAAATCTAAAAACTGAGTTTTGGATTAAAATTTCTGCAAATCTGATGAATTTAAGAACAACCTCTCAAAGATGACCAGCAGCTGAGTTTAAAATAAATTACAGGGAAGCCTATGAATCATGGAGTGCTGCGCTCATTCCACATTAACAAGGAAAGGGCAAAGCAAACAGAATTAAGAAACAAAAATTGCACAAGACAAATTATTGACCATGAAGGAAGAAAGTATGTGAACTATACAATACATGCAATGTCGCAAGTAGATTGGATAGACCAAAAAAAAAACACCAATAAAACATGCATTTTTACGCTCATTCTCAAAATTTAACATGCTTCAAATGTTAAAGCCAAAATATCAACCAAGCCAAATTTTATTCAAATCACGTATTGTATAAATGATGAGTCAGTCTAAATCTTTTTACACAAGGAAATAATTGCATGAGTGACGTTCTTGGTAAGTTTGGCTTCTAGTGCATACTGCATACGACCAAGTTCTATATACCCAGCTCTAATGCCAGCTGAGAACAATCCTAATGCAAGATGCAAAAAGTGCCGAGCTCACCTAAATGCCCAGCTGGGGCTTGACATGTGGGCAGAGAACAGCATATATTGGGTTAGTCTAAAATTGTCTATCATATAGTTCATCTTGTTCAAATTGCACATCCTGAAAATGAAAATCATAAATGATGTGCCAAGGTTTTTTTTTTTTTTAAGCAGAAGCCACCTCTGAATTTTCTGTTCTTTTTGGTCATAACACTTCTGAATTTTCAACCGAAAGGAAATGTAAATGCTGAGATATAGGGACCTGTTGGGTTTGTCAAAGCATATAATTCTAATAGCAGAAAAGGAGATTAGAGAGCAAAAACTATGGTTAAACAGATTAAGCCAAGATGTAGACAACAATGCCTACTGTCACAAGGGGCTACATTGTTGGAAGAACTACATAGAACTTATAAGCCAAGATGTACACAACAATGCCTACTATCCATGCACAAGCTCTGACAAGGGATGAACCACTCAGTTTGAATGGAATAAGAGAGCAAGCATTGGTGATCTCAGAGACAGGCAGCTGGTGAAGGGCTCTAAAGAGGCTTGATTACTACTCAAACCAGATAGCCTTTGGATTCAACTAATCAAGCACTAGATCTTTTGCTACTGCTAAATGCTTTAAGAGGAACTTAGTGTGCGTTTAAATGTTTGATGTCTTAAGAGGATTCCATCAGACCTTGATCTAGAAGATCATCAAACTGGAATGCACCAACTTTAACACGAGAGGGAAAAGAAAAAAAAAAGTTAGGTTTCATCGACACATTCCCGAATTGGAAGTCAGGTCTAGATGCTTGACAGAAGTTGTAGGGGATCAACAAGGTTCGCACAGATCCTCTCATGGATAATGCAACTATCATGGTAGAACATAGATGAGGCACAAGCAAATCTGTGATGTAGTGCATCATATAGCTCAAGATTAGGGAAAAGGAAATTTAGCATCGCCCAGTCCCAAGAGCAACTGGTTCCTTTTATACGAAACATTCACATTCAACGGTCAGTTCAGCGAGAAGAGCCCTAACAGATCAGAGCAGAATACAGATCAATGCCAATACTCCTACCGTACCCAGTGCCAACGGTATTAACTCCTTCCTTCCATCAATGCAAGTGTCAATATATCATTCAGAATATTAACATCAAGTAAGCAAACACTTTAAATGGATAAGTAGTTATTTAATTAGGACCTTATGAATGCGAGGAGAACCTCCCACTGTCCCACATCTTACCTGGCCGTGATCTCTTTGATTTTCTAGCTAAGCACCCGACTGTGAAAATTTTGATCTAAACTTGTTTTACAAGATTTTTCGCGAGAGCTGATCGTACCTTGACTGGCAATTCATTCTCTTTATTGTCTTAATGTCGTTGAACATGATACCTTAAATCATTCTTAAACTTCTCTTATAAACTTCATTTATTCTTCATACTACATGTCCTTGGAAATGAAAATTTTGCTAGATCTATACTTTAGCCATAAACTACCATTTGAGAGTGTAGGCACTAAGTGCCATGCGGGGTAAAGTGCTACGTTATGGGAGCCATCTCTTGAGGTTGGAATGGCGCAAAGTGCTACATGACAGGAACCACCTCTTGAGCCTGTAGGGGTCATCTCTAGAGTCCTCCATAACTAAATGTCTAGTTGTGCGCTATACTACGCTTCATAAGCTTTTCTTGAAATTCGGATTGGCCATATTTTAAGTGAATTATTCTAAAAATTACATGGGACTCTTGGTCCACCTGAACACTCAATGTCTGACAAACATGGGGGCTCTGATCTGGTTCTAGAGGAGCAAAGTCTGAAAGTACTTGTGTCCGCGGGAGTTGAATGATCAGGTGTGACATTGCACTAACTGACATGTAAGATTAAACTAGATAATTCACTTCTTACATGCTTGACTCGTTACATGTTTGACTTCCCGTACTCGCAGTCGTGGGCTCCACCTCAACTGCCAAGAGGGTTGCGACCTCGCCGTCGGTAAGCTCAACCTCGACCAACAGGAGGATCACGACTCGCAGAAACACGTCTAGCCATCGGAAAAACTAAAGCTAGAGTGACAGGAGACTGCCCACTAGAGGCAAGGCTGGCTGTGTCCATTGACGTCTTAGGCCATGCCTTAAGTGTCGCCCATCGCCTCAACGCGGTAACTGCGACACTATACACAGTAACATAGAATAAGGGTCTAGTTGGGGTCGTGCTGGTAAGCACATGTCCGACATCCCCAACCACGTGTGCACACACTGACTGACTACGCTACGTCAGGCTCTCTAGCTGGTTTTCCTCCTATCCCGAACATAAGTCGCCACAGTGGGAGCCCCTACGGAAACCAGCCTAAAACTGTCTCGTTGGGACTGCTCTCCACCTCTCCCTGGTGGACAGGCACCCGCGTGCCCAGGCAAGCACCGTCTAGTGGGGGGTCACTCTCATAAGTGCCCACGACTGACTTAAAATCACAAATCATGAGAGGAGAGAACTCATACGATGGCCTACTACAGCCGCGGTTCTTCCCTCTCTAGGGAAGGTCAAGGAACCGCCTGCACCCCTGGTTGGAAAGCAGAACTCACAGACACTGGCCATACTCACGGCCCACACAGAAACCACCTTCCGAGGAAACTAACACTGTGCAGGAACACCCCTTCGCACATGCTCGAGTGCACAGTGACTCGAACTAGCATAACAAAGAAGCCCGAAATACACGGGTACCAGACCCTCAAAATCACACGGGCACACTATTCGAAGAACCACAGTCTCCTCGGACACCTAGAAACATGAATCCGAGTCAACGGAGGTGTCCTAGGTATTCACAGGGCAAAGGACACCCAAAGGGACCTAATAGGTCGACTTACGCAAGTCATCGGTCGACCCTAAAGTCCTAACGGTCAACCAATGCAAGCCATTGGTCGACCAATGGCCAAAAAGGCTAACAGACCCCAAATCGATCGACCAAAACACTGGATCAGTCGACCAATTCAGTGGGTCGATCGACCAATCCATGGCAGACTTCTTCTTCGTGGCGAATGTCCGATCGGTCGACCGATTTGCCCAATCGGTCGACTGATTCCGGCGACGTTCGAGCGTGACCCCCTTCGAGGGGTCCTAAACTACGCCCCACTCACTCCAAATGAGGGGGAAAACATGGGGGAATCATTCCCCAACCTCTAAACCATCGGAATGCCACATTCAAACCATAAAAACACAATCGAATCGACGAATCCGTCGCTCATCCCAAAAGCATGATTCTCTTACTAGCGTAAAAGAAACCCGCTCTCGGCCTCTCCTCGACCTACAAATCACGAGGAAACAACATGCAAGGACTAGGGATCTGTCCCCCTACCTCGTATGACGATTTGGCGCACTATAATCCCTGGATCGCCATGAAAACGCCATCTTCCTCGCTGTTGTTCCATGAAATCCGCAAGGAAGAAGAACGCTATGCACCGTCTTTGTTCCTCGCTTCCATCCTCACCACTTGCCATCCCACGTCACCTCCACCTTACCCGCCTCAAGCTCCGTCGGCCGCTGGAGGAGAGAGGGAGAGAAGGAGAGAAACGAGAGGAGAGAGGGAGAGGATGAGAGAATGAGGGAGAGAGGGGGGTTAAGGGGGTTTAAATAGAAAAGAATTTGAGATTTTAAAAATCTAAAAAATGGAAAATTGAGATAAAATCATCCCTACGATTCTCTGAAAACGCACAACTTGACTGCATCACCCCGTAGCCCGAAAACATATTGTTTCACCACATTCGGGGATCCGAGGGCTCGATATCCAAAATTTTAATTTAATTATAAAACACAATCTGTGACCCGCGGAAACACTCCGAAACCCACATATTCCTAATCTGAAAATACCGGGTCATTACACTAGGTGTGACTGATGGTAGCCATCAAGAGGATGTGTTTCAATGCCAACCCCTAAATCATTATCAACTTCGACTAGAGTAGCAAAGGAATTCGATACAACCATAGGAGGATCCTTTCCAGGGGGGAGGAGGATCTATGAAGAACTTGATGCCATTGTTGAGAGGACGAGGCTTCACCAGCATTATGAGGCAAAGGGCGATCGGAACAACCAGAACGTTCACCAGGGGCTCCATCTAAAATTGTTCATGCAATAAATTTAAACGTCTAAGGGTCACCAAGAACAGGGGGCAATGGAGCAAACAGGCCTGTAGGGGGATCCTTTATCTTGGGACAAGATCGCTTGCAAGAGACGTGGTCATGCCCAACGTGCTGACAAGACGAAATAAAAATGGGGAGTTTGGGTATATGATGGGTTGTCATAACTAGTCCCCTCCTATACCAATTCAAATCTGCCTACAGAAAGGTTTGGAAACATCAAGCTCGACGCAAACTCATGCCGTCGTAGTGCTCGACAGGGAGGCAGTGGAACCGACATGTGAAGGATTGGGCCCACGCTACATGCAATAGAACGAAGGTTGGAAAAAAAATCGCTGGAAGCCTAGGGAATTCGATCCAGATGGGAATGACTAGCCAGTCCACTTCTGGTGAGAATTCCATCATCCATCTAAAGAACTTGAATAATCTGACCTGGATAAAGAGAGATTTTCAGAGGAGGCCAAGAAAGTTGTCCCGATTTCTGAATCAAAGAAGTAGATGTCTTGCATCGAACGAGTTGATGAGAAAGTCCTCCCAGAAGGAGCACCAATTGGCGAGGTGCGACCGTATTTCTGGAAAATGAGGTTGACCCTGTGGGGTATGGGTGACGAGCACCAACTTGAATGGCTTGAGGGAGCATCGAATCGCGTCCAAGGAGAAATGAGTCGTTGGCTCACCCAGTCTATGAATGAAGATTCATAGATCAATATGATCGCCTACTCCACCACAAGCTGCGAAGACAGGGCTTCCACAATGGAACATGGCGGACCATGAACACCGATGAAGGAGGCTTGCAGGGGTTTAATAGCACCACCGGAGGAGGGATCCATGGCAATGGCGTCGTAGGACATGCTGAGGAAGGTGGTGTGACAGAGGGCTACAGCAGCTATAGCTGCTGGGGAGGACGGCACGGATGGAGGGTGGGGGGGTAGGCTACACCCCCCAAAGCCGACCATGGTTGGCAGCAGTCGAGCTCTCGTCGGATCTGAAGGCAGAGGGAGAGAAGAAGCTTGCGGGGGAGGGGCGGATGGCCACCCCTCTCTCCCGTCCTCGTGTTGGTCATGGCCACCACTAACAGGGCTGGAGGTGGTTACTGGCGTTTCATCTTTTAAGATGAAATTGCTATGTGCAACGACATCACAACCTCCTTGGAATCATTAACAACTTTATAGCTTCGGAAAGCTTCATCCGAGTACGAAGAAATAGAAGAATATGTAATATGTTCACAAACCATAGTGAGCAACTAAGTTATAAAAAATGTCAACAAATACATTTAAACTAATTTTATAAATGATTTTTTAATTGTCTAAATGATTAATTGTTTGCTTTTAATTGCAAAAAAAATTGCTATATATTTAAGAGAAGTTACAAGTATACCTACCTTCCCTCAACAATTTACAGAATTGCCTGAGTTGTTGCTAAATGGATTATTAATTTCATCTGCAACCTATTGATAGCGGAGTAATTGTTTTAGTTAGATTTAAAAACAACTTAACATACCTAAAGATAATGTCACAAATAAAGTCCTGCCATTAAAATTTTCAGAATTTTCCAATCAGTCACAAAATTAAAATGCTGAATTTGTTGACAAATTTAACAAGTAATTTTTGAAAGAGTTAATTAATGACAGCATGTTTTAGGAATGCGAAAATAGAGTCACTATGACATCTACTGCCTCAAATCAATCCAAAGCATTGCCCTCAACAGGTTTAACAACTTTTACTTTTAAATGAAGTCATTAAATCTTATATCAGCATTAATTTTGATATAGTTCTTAAATTTTCACTGTAATAAAATTATTATAATAATTCATCTGCTTTTACTTTTTAAGTAAGGCCATTATTCATGGACAATGACCTTTTAACTTTTTTTGGTCTGCTTGGTGTAGCTTCCAATTGGAAGTAGTTTTAGATTTTCATAATAAGCCTTGATCTAATAATTTTGAGGATAGATTTTGAAAGTTATTTTTGCAGTTTTAAGGTTGTTTTTAGATTCCAACCAGAAGTTCTAAATTATAACTTCATACATAGTGATGAAAAATGGGATTATTAAGAAAAAACTTGACCTTTCCAAATTCAGTTATTACTACTCACTTATATTTAAAATAAAAAAAGATTGTTTACAATAAAATCATTGTTAGACACGAATTTATAAAAAAATTATTCCTGGAAATACATTAGCAGATATAGCACTGTGTAAAGTCAAGGGATTTTTGCATGAAAATCATTGTTAGAGATGAATTTGAAAAAAAAATCATTCCTAGAAATGCATTAGCAGATATATCACTCGGTTAATTCAAATAGTGCATAAATGTCATTTAAACGTGATTTTTTTACAAGTTGTTAGTAAAAAGAAGTGATATGCATGTAAATAAATATGGTATTTTTACACAATTCAGATTTACACAGTGATATACCTGCTAATGCATTTCCAGGAATGATTTTTTTACAAATTAACCTCTAACAATGATTTTCATGCAAAAAACTCTAAAATCAAATAGTGCATAAATTCCATCCACGTAACCGTATGTTATCGCCCGTGAATTTAATCATGGTTACTCTTAACCAGACTTGAGAAAATATCAAAATATCTCTATTTAAAACAAACTAAAAAATACTTTGCAACACCTAGCCCCTCCCTCCTACCGACCCCCCCTTCCCTCTGCCGTCGAAACACTCCTCCCCCTCCACCTGCCGTCGAAACCCCCTCTCCATGTGTTGTGTCATCAGAACCCCCTCCCTCTACAATGTCGGACCCCCCTCCCCACCCCCCTGTGCTAATAGGAACCCCCCTTCTCCTCCCCTTGCTATGGGACCCCCTCCCCATCCCCTGTGCTGCCAAGAATCCCCCTTCTTGCTCGAGTTCCTCACCCTCATTCCTGAATGCAGGCAGATGGGAGGTTGGGGTTGATGGGGGGGCCTGCAAATGTGAACAAGGAAGATGGGAGGTAGAAAAGAGGATGGATGCTGGTGAGTGGTGAAGGGATTCCACTCTCTAAAGTCTGGTTGATGGGAGGATAGAGGAGGGAGGTCGCATGCAATGTCCGTGGTTAAAGGAGGACAGTGAAGAAATGTGGGTTGATGGCAAAGCTATAGAATCCAATTGGTGACAAGCACCTCATCCGGAATAGGGGCAGACATGGGGGGATCAAATTGGCCACTGCTCCAACTGGAAGGCCGAGAGAAACGGATTTGCCTCCGGGGTAGCTAGGAGCTTTGGGAGCATTTAATGACGACGCCTGCAAGAGTAAGAGGTGGAACAGACAACCCCAGCTGATCCTACTGTTGTTGCTACCACCACAGCCATCATTGTTGCCGCCGATGCCAGTGTTATTGTTGTTGTTGCTTGCTGAAATGGGGGAAGAGGGGGGAAAGGGGGGCTACCAGGGTCAGGTGGCTAGCATGGGAGGAGAGTGCAGCACCCGTTCGACATGCCAGGGTTATGATGGGGCGTACCAGGGGAGGAGGCCTCTCCTCCTTTTGTAGTTGCAAGGTTCCCCTCCCCTCCCCTCTAGTATAGGTGCAAGGGCCAACGTATGCATCTGGGTTGCCACTACAGGCCAAGTAAGTTGAGGTGATCCCCTTTTTTAATTCATCCCCAGACGAGGGTGGATCTAGCAATGTTGCCCGAGATCGGAGCCCTGGCAGAGGATGCAGTGCCATGGCTGGGAATGGAGGCGGAGGACCTAACAATGGCCGAGGTGCGGGGCTATCTAACAACGCCCCAAGGACGCCCGGCACCATCTTCCCTTGTGCCGACCGGGTATCCTCTCTCTCTTCACTGAGGGTATATTGGTCATTTGACACCTAACTAATGGGAATATTGACATCTTTTTCAAATATTCACTCTCTCATCGACGGAAGTTAGCCACGATGGTATGTATGCACTAATTGATTTTATGTAGTGATAAATCTACTAATGTATTTCTAATAATATTTTTTTGTAAATGTATGTCTAACAATAGTTTTCATGTAAACAACCCAATCAAAAATAACTTCTAACTAAAAGTTTTACCAAATTTATCCTTGAAATTGGTATATCAGATAACAACTTCTAAATGCAAAGAACGTCATTTCCATCAGGGTTTGCCGTCCCGATCGACCCGCCCGTCCCGGTCACAGCCCGGGACGGATGGGGTCGGGCGGGACGCCCGGCGTCCCGGTCCGCTCGGAAAGACGACGTGATTTTTTAAATTTTTTAAATTTTTAAAAAATACAATTTTTAAAAAAAATTATTTAAATTTTAAATGATATATACATTTAAAAGTATTAGAATGTAGAGTTATTTTTTTGTGATCATATATCCATACTAAATTACATATAATTAATTATATAAAAATAACATATTACACCTCTTAATTATATATCTTATTTGAAGAGATAAAAAAGATCCATTAATATGTTAAAGTAAACATAGACATAATAATGACATAATTCAACTCCACTAATAAAGTATAAAATGTCAAAACTCACTCATCTGTGAATCATGAATCCCAATCAGAATCAGATACATGAGACTGATGACCCGTATAATCTAACTCTATCCTGGTGGGTGGAGGTACACGTGGATGAGCCTGCAAATATGTAACCATCTGCACAAAGGCCGGGTCATGTGCAGTGGTGGAGGGTACATGAAAATCTCTAAAAAAAGCCCTAACTACATGTATACATGCAAGTCTATTATCTGCTACTGGTGCGACTGGTGCTGGTGATAGTGCTACTCGAACTCTGGACGTGGAGGAAGATCATGCCTCACCACGCTCAGCTGTGGTTCTTGCAACCCATGAAACCATAGGGTCATCATCGTCTTGCAAGTACACATCATCTGGGTCATAATCTCCCTCTCCTCTCCTTGCATCCATCTGCACATGCCGAACCTTTAGCTTCATGTTGTAATAAACATACATTTTGTCCAACCTTCGGTGTGTTAGCCTATTCTTGAGCTTGGTATGTAAGAAGGAGAATGTCGACCAATTCCGTTCACACCCACTCAATGAGGATGTTTGTGATATAACTCTCACTGCGATCTTTCTTAATGTCGGTGCACTTGTGCACTAATTTAGCCACCACTCGGCTGTGATTAAGGTAGATGGCGTACAATATAATAATTAGATGCAATAATTACTTGTCGAGCTATATAATGTGCATTATTAAAATACATTACCTGCATCGAGTCTGTCACGACTGGCCACGGCATTAGGTGTCGCAAATGAACCAATTGCCTCTCTAAATATTTTCATCTACATTATCGAAAATAATAAGTACATAATTCATTTCATATTCTCAATGGCAAAATATCCCAATATACCTCATTCAATGCATCAGCAGCATCTGTTGGCCTGCGAGACAATCAGTCTACCACAATGTTGACGGATTCTATGAAAGTATCGTCATAAGCGAGGCCCCGAGTATATTGAAAGGCTAGGTGTAGGTAGTACTAGGGCTGTCAATGGGCCTGGCCGGCCCAACAGGCCCGCGGGCCTGGCCCGATTTCGGGTCGGGCCGCAAGGTCTTTTTTGGCCCGCTGGCTTTTAGTAGGGCCTAAAAGCCTGGCCCGACTAGACTCGCGAGCCGGGCTCGGGCTTTAAGTTCGGCCCGCGGGCCGGCCCGGCCCGATCCCTTTTTTTATTCTCACTTCAAATTTTAAAAACTATTTAGTCAAACTTACGTTATTTTACTTAATTAGAAATTTTAAATATCTCTTTTCACACAAATTATGTAATTAATATCAAAACTTTAATTTATTTAGTGAGATTATAAGTTTTATAGTATTAAATCTATTAATTTTTATTATTTTTATTATTTTATTTAAGTAGTCGGGCCGGGCCAGGCCTTAGTCGGGCTTTGAATTTTTTACATAATGTCATGCCCAGCCCAGCCCGGCCCGACATAGGTCGGGCCCGGGCCGGGCTCGGGCCTTAATCTTGATAAGTCGGGCCCGGGCCGGGCCGACCTAAGCCCGGCCCGGGCCCGGCCCATTGACAGCCCTAGGTAGTACGCTACAATCACAAGACGACAAAATTTTTATATCATCTGAAGATCGCAGTTCACTTATTGTTAGAGACGATAAATGTTTACTTGTCATGTGAAGATCGCAGCTCATTTGTCTGTCCCATCTGTTCTCCACGATCTCTAAGATAGTGAGTCCATATTTCTTGGACGTCGTAAGAATCTTCCGCTTTGTAGCTTCAATTTTACTGTACACCAACGTACTCTATCCCCATCCATACATCTCAGTATCTCATATAGTGACTCTATCAATGATACTAATATCTTGACTCTATCCTAAAAATTATTGGTGCTGACAATCCCCTCGACCTCCCCTCCTTCACGTGAAGCGGCAAAAGAGGAACTCAGGCAAGTCTCACCCCTAAACATTTATTTCAATCCATCCTTGTGCTTTAGAAGGCTCTGCAGTGCGATGTAGTTGGTGTCAATTCGTGTGATACCATGCCTCAACAGTTCGCCGCCACAATACTCTCTCATCTATGCCAATACCAAGGTTTACCGTCTCAACCATCCCGACTATCCCGATTTTCTACGGGGACGGGACGGTACCGTCTCGATCCGTCTCGCTCCGTCTCGTAAGATACCAAGATAAAAAAGGAACCTTTAAATATCTAGTATATATAAAATAATACAAAAGAAATTATAGCTTAGTTGGTTAGGTGGTTCGGCCATTTCGTCTAAGATGCCCCAGGATTGAATCTTGCGAATATCTCTAAGTTTTTAAGTTTTTTTGATTGAGAATCTTAAAAAGAAAGGAAAAAATGCATGAAATCGATGAATTTCGAACTCAAACCGCCCCCGAACAAACGAAGCCACTTAACCAAGTGATTTATAAAATATTTTATATTTAAAATAAAATATTAAATATATATAGCGACCCGGTTGCATCTCACAGACCGGTCGTCTCGGTCTGTGACTGGGACAGACTGGGTCGCGCAAGTCGGGCCGTCCCGACTCGGTTTGTCAAACCCTGATTTTCACTACTGCCCACCTGATGGCGATGAGAAGGTGTGAGTAAAAAATGAGTATCCAAAAATTGAATAAATATTCTTGGCAGTAAGAACTCCCCATATAAAGGAAATTATTAGCTTTGATAGTTATAAGTAATTAATTTCTTTAATAAGAGATCTGCTTCATTGAAAACTAATTGTTAAAAAGGTAACTATTGCATTTTATCTAAAAAGGTCAATAACATATTTAAAGGCTTAATCAATCCGAAGCAAGACTCTTAATTAGTAGATTTAATAACACATACTTTTGGCATGAAGTCATTAAATCATTTAGCAACTTCATTAACTTCATATAGTTCTTAAAGTTTTAATTAAGTTTACAATAACTTCTTCAAAAGTCATTATTAAAGAATGTGGCAAACTTTGTGGCAAAAGGGTGGCATAGCATTACTATATAAACACGTAATGCTAGCATGCCAGACATTGCGCCACCAATTTATCACTATCACTAATCTGTCGCAATCTAACAAAAATGAGATCGCCCATAAACTTAGGCAATGCTTTCAGTCAGAAACATCTAAAAAAAGTTTAACCTTTTCTGCCATCTCATTTTTAACTTGACAGATCATGTATTCGATTAATAATTAAATTATTTATCAAATATTTTATTTAAATAATTATCAAATTAATACAAATTTTAAACGAATATTTATTAGACATACTTACAGGTGAGTCATGTGAACCGTATAAGAGCGTCGTAAATTATTTTCTCAGAAAAAAGAGTAAAAATTATTTTTATTTTGAAAGATGTTATCAAAAAATTAGACTTCATCCTAAAAAATAAGATATAACTTACTAAATAGGTGTAAGTAAAAAAGAACAATCAAACAACATATTAAGATTTAAATTAATTATATATAGAATATATATCATTAGATATTTATCTAAAAATTCATATTCAATTGGATAATATCCGACACAGATATCTCAATATATTCATATCCAATTAATAATCAGATATCTGATTAAATTATCTATTAAATATTTTATTCAAATAATTATCTAATTAAATGAATACAAATTCAAATTCAAATTTTAAATAAATAATTATCGAGTCAATTAACAAACTATGGCATTTCTCCACAAAGAAATAGTAAATTTTGTTAACTTTTAAAAAATAATTAAAAAACTTAGATCCATATTAAATTTTGATATTATATAAAAATTTTCAACCTTAAAAATATTTAAATTGATAGATCAAGTATTTGATACGCCAACCAAAATAATAGAAAAGAAAAAGGTTGTTTTTTTTAAGGCCAGGGGTTGTTTTTATCTCAAATCTCTTTAAACACCCCCATCATACCCAGACAAGAAAGGAGATCATTCTACCTCTCTTTGGTGCTATAATGTGCTTCTTGCAAGTGTACACTGTGAGATTTTTCTTTTAATTATAGAAGAATCAAATGGCCCAAACTTTCACTTGTCCCCCTCCAGAGACATACCCATCCGTATGTAAAGATCTAAACTAAGTTTAATCAAACACACCAACTCTACAGCTAGTTCAATTCTTTCGAGACACGCAGAACCTGCATGAAATTAACAAGGCTTCCCTTCCCCTTCTCCGCACTCCTACTTGGGCATAGAAATCTGAGTAAAATGAGTGTATATGATTGAACTCTGAGCTTTCCAAGTCCCAATATGATGGCCAGTTGTTGCCCTTTTGAGCAAGTTCATGTCTGTGTTTGTGGAGTGCCATGCGCTGCAGGAAGCTTCAATCTTTCTCTGTACTCCTGCATCTCCCTCCTGTACCTCTCCTTATCCTTGAGCCCACAGTCCTGGTACACCTGCAGAGAGGAAGAACGGAGGGCAGAAACGGAGATAAGCATGCGCCAGCGTCGCCTTCCCGCCGTGTTCAAGGACTAGAGGCATCAATGGCGCCTTACCATCCTCTCCTCGTCGGTGAGCTTGCTCCATGACTCCCCGATCATCTTGCTGAACTCCCTCTCCCGGTGCGGGTAGAGCGCCTTGAGCTTGGAGTGCTTCTCGGCGAAGAAGAAGTTGTAGGCGCTCCTGTTGGGCTTGGGGTGGGCGGGGTCGCGCCCTCTCCACCCCCTCCTCCTCCTCCGGAGGGTCCTCCCGGCGGGGGTGCAAGCAGCGACGTTATAGGAAGCTGCTGTGTGCGACGACGGCGAAGGGCCCGACGAGGGGACGTGGTAGAGGACGCCATGGAGGGTCTCGTTCCCCATCTTCACAGTCACCATGTAGCCATGGTCGAACTTGCCGTCGATAGTCCCAGACACTTGAAAGCTCGTGGGCGCGGGCGCTGGCCACGGAAGCGAAGGATAGAGAGAGATTAGTTCTCCTGTTTAGTGTTTTTTTTCCCTTCCCGGCGTCCGAGAAGAATTTCAACGAACATCTCAAAACAACGACTCGGTGGTGTTTCTTTCTGTTCTTTTTTTTTGTACTTGAGACGTTCTAAAGGTTGGTGTTTACGAGATGCCATCATCAGGGCCTATGGCTGAAGGCCCATTCTACCCACGTTGAGCAGAAGAGTATGGAACGAGAGAGGACTGCACGGGGGAGGCGGGAGAGAGAGAGAGAGAGAGAGAGAGAGAGAGAGAGAGAGCGCGGGAGAGCGAGAGGGAGAGGGGGGTAACCTTTGCCTTGCAAGCCGGAAAAGGCTGTCTTTCTCTTCCTAGCAACCTGCTGTTGACTGGGCTCAGCTCCGTCAAGCTTAAAAGGAGGGCTCTTGGCATGTAACGAGGCTGCAAAAGGATCAAATAAAACACAAACCCATCATTAAAAAAGCCGTCACGGCGCTGTGCACCATGGGCAGATGCTGCGCAATATTTGTGCAGAGAAGCAGGAGACCAGGGGGAGGTCGAGATGAGAGAGAGAGCAGGAGGTAGACTCGACTCATGGAGTGGTCTGTTACGTACCTGGGGGAGGGACTAGGGGACCCTGCCTGCGATGGAGATGGACCTGCTCAAAGTGGTGGAGAAGGCTCACATAGTACTTCCTGAGAACAAAGGAGGCACTTGTGGTTGTGGGTGGGAACCTGAAAATAGCGATCACCTCCCTCCATCTCCTGTCCACAGTGACCTGAGGACCCATCATCACATACATCGTTGTGAGGAACAAATTACATCAATCAAGCTGGTGATCGTAAATAAACAAAATAAACCAAACTAGTAGCCTCAAAAGAGAAGAAATTGGCATCCGCGTGAGAGTCATTCCGATAAAATGGCCTCAAAAGAATCGGCAGTTTAAATTGGTGCAAGTATATAGAAAATATTCTACATTCCAATAGTTAAGCATGTCTCCCTGTGTCGTGTGTGTGTGTGTGTGCACAACAAAGCTGACGACCTAAGCTAGAATGCCGCCTCCTCCTAAACAGCTAATCTCAAAAGGAAAGCCGAAGATAGAGGCATTCAGTTGTGGGGCGGGTGAAGACCTTCTCCAGGCCACCTCTCTGGGCAACCTCCACGTACAAGCGATGCAGATCGAGCTCCTTCCCTCCGATGACAGGAATCCTTCAAAAGCACAGAGCACCATAAATGAAAAAAAAATGGAGCAGAAGTGGGAGAAGAAGAAGGGAAGATAAGAAAACTCTGGGATGCCCAAGATGCTGAGAACAACGAAAGGCACCCATTTGTGTGCACATGCATATAAAATACGACCACATGCGTGGATGCAAAGGGGGTTTTTGTTCTAATGTTCCTGCAGGATCAAAGCGACCGTACGCATCCCTGGACATCTTTGGGGGACATGCAGAGGGTAAAAACCTTGAGGAGGAGAGACCCATGAACAGATACCAGCAGATGCACGAGGGGGAAGGACATGGCACCCGTTATGATGAGAAAGGGAGGGCGAGCTCTTACATGAACTTGGTGCCCATGACGAAATGGAACCGCCTGAGGGTGTCCATGAACACGGCGGGGCTCCCGACCACCTCTTCATGAGGCAGAAGGGGAGCGGGGTAGACCCTCTCCTCCTTCCCCGACGCAGCCGCCGGCGGCACCCCATCTCCCTCCTTCCTCGCCGCCACCGCCTCCACAGGGGACGAGGAGGCCGCGACATCCCTGCCATCCGCCGCCGCCGCCCGCTGCACCTCCTCCTCCTGTCCCTTCTCCCCCTCCCCTGCAACGCCGTTCTCCTCCTCTTCCTTCCCCATCACACCCCCACACCTCATGCGGCCCAGAGGGATTAAAGCTAAAAACTAATAATAGTTAAGAAGCGAGAGGGGGAAGCGCGCACACACGCCCGCCCGCCAACCAACCACCGGGTGCTGGAAGAGCGAAACAAGTGGCCACCGGGGCATTGATGTATGTAGTAACAAAGCTAGAGAGAAGAAAGAGAGGCGAAACGCCAGAGAGAGCCAGAGGCCCCCAAGGCCAACCAACCAAGGATTTGTAGAAGAAGAAATGGAACTGGAATTGTGGGGTGTCGAGCCATCCCGTTAACAAGGTAAAAGGAGGTAAAACCAAAGGCTGGCACAGAAGCGTGGACGCGTAACGGCTATTTTTAATGCCAACCCCGCCCCCCCCTCCTCCTTGGGCAATTAATAGGATTAGGCGCCTCTTCGCCTCAAAAACTCCATGGTTATATCGAAGCCCCCCCCCCCCCCCACATCGCCCTGTTATTATGACACGTCCGCTGTCAACTCCGCTGGCAAACACACACTGCTGAAAGCCCGGTCTTTCTTGCTTGTGTATGTGTTGAGGGGGGGGGGTGAGAGGGTCGGGGATGGGGACGTCTCCTGTTCTTTCCAACTGGTTGTTGGGGTTTGTCTGTCGCACATCTTAATGAAGATCTGCGACTAGTAAAGAACGGAGAAGTATAAGAGCACGAGAACTTTTAAAAGGCGAGGGGCGAGTTGAGAATCGCTGGGTGTGTAGAGTTGCTTTGCTATGTCCAGTGTGTATCTCCGGGTGCAGCAGCAGCAGCTGTGGCCGGCGTCTTTTTCTTTCTGCCGCTGCGATCGGGCCGTACCTGGTGGCGTATCTGGCCGTGCCACCACCGGGTTAATTCGAATCCCTGCCGTATCTTTTCACCGCCCCTGCAATTAACTGCTCTGGATTCACGGCTTCAAGTCCATGTCGAACTCCCCCCCCTCCCCCCCCACCACCCGCACAACTTAATGCCTTCTCCGCTCTTCTCATTTGGCAGCTCACCGGTATCACTGATCCCAGACACTCTCTCTCTCTCTCTCTCTCTCTCTCTCTCTCTCCATCTCTGTCTCCTCTGGGTGTGAGGTCGCTGCGGGTGGCCACCCAAACAGTACCATGCAAAAGCAGCCTCCACCTCTCCGTCTCCTCTCTGTGGAGAGTCCGGGTGGCGACCCAAACAGTGGCATGCAAAAGCAGCCTCTCTCTCTCTCTCTCTCTCTCTCCATCTCGGCCGCATGGCGACCCAAAGAGTAGAATGCAAAACAGCAGCCTCGGAGGTTGGTATATTAAGAGGGGATTGGAATCGCAATCCATGTCTTTAGCGGCTTTGACATGTGGCTCCCCGTTTACAGTGGTCGCAGCTTCACATGAGACCCGTGAAGGGTTCTCTCTCTCTCTCTCTCTCTGTGGCCAGGGGGCAGCGGCTTACTGTGCCCCATTCATGGAGATATGGCACGGCTTCCGTGGTGTTCTTGCGATTCCTTTGCTAACTGGACCGTGCAAATATTCCATGGGTCACGTGAAAGTGCATGCGGACCAGGTCGTCGTTGTGGAAGGCTAACATTCAGCTCAGTAGTTTTGCCCCGTGGGTAGAACGACTGCAAATTTGGGCAAGTCAAGTAGAGATTAGTTCACAATGGCATGAGTTGGGGTGGGCGCAACTTAAGACGGATCTCTATTTGTAGTAGTCAGGGCATAATGTTATCAGAATCGAATAGGTATCTGAACCGGTCAATGAGCTGATTTGGTTCGAATCGGTTGGACAGTTCAATCGAATCGGTTTGAACCGTAACGTCATTAAAATATTGATACATGGTCCGACCCGATTCTATAATCTAAGATAATAAGAAATAAGATATAATGATCAAATAAATAAATATCCATGTATAATTATTAGTCATGATTACGTAACTATACAAGTAAAAAAATAATAATAACGTGGTTAAATAAACTGACCGTAAAATTTTATAATATTTCATTGGTCTTCACTCTTTACAATTGATATCTACACTCTTTTAAACATTTAAACTTCAAATATATCTAAAATAAAATGATAAATAACAACAAATTAATCATAATTAATAAGATAATTGTGTTGACATATAAATATCATTTTAAATATCTAAATATTTTTACGTTTATTTTTTTCTATTTTAAATGGTGAATCGAGTCGGACCGATTTAGATCGGTTCATCGGTCGAACCGCGATTCATCCGGTTCGCCCGATTCTTTAACATTAGATCAGATCGAATCGATTTCTAGACCGGTTCACAGTCTGATCGATCCGATCGATTAATCCAGTCTGATTATGATAACACTGATTAGGCATTCAACCCAACCTGATAAATCCTATCAAAATCCAGGGGAGTCAAGTTTAATCAGGTCTAGCAACATCTACCTAGCTCGGGGGTTGGTAAGGTTGTTCTTGATCAGGTTGAGTTTGGATGGAACCCCTCATGTGAAGCACTCAACTGAGCAAGAGTGATACTTGCGGCAACAACAGGGTTCTGTATCCCCACCTCCCGTTCGTTTAGCTCAGACAGATGGAACATGGGACGTGAGTCTCACACGTTAAAAAAAAAGTACAAAGTATGGTTGACTGTCCTCTCTTACGTGTGAGACCCACACCCAATGTCCCATCTATCTTAGGTTAGACGAATGGGAGGAGGGGTGTAGTACTTGCTGCACATCCAGGTATACAACTCCTCCCCCACACACTTACATCTCAACGGTTCAACTGGAACGATGGGATGTAAGGGCCTCGCGATTCTCTCTCTCTCTCCCTCACGTCTCATTCTTTGAGTTATCCTTTGCATGGACCTCACACGCACCCTCTCTCATTAATTCTCCCCCTCGCAATTCACGGGTATTGCTGGGGCAATGAGATGCAAATGTGTTACTTATTCCACACTTTAGTCTCGCTTTATTTTGGGATTAAAGATAGTTCGATTAAATTTAAATAGATTTATTTTATCTATGTGTATACTTTTTTTACTTTGGCATGATATTAAGATTAAAGTATCCCACCTGTGGAGGTGGGATAAGTTAATCCGACTTAAGTCAGATTAAGTTACTTTTAAACCGATTATCTAAATCTACTCCCGTCAAAGTAAAATGACTTAAGTTTAGATAAAAATGAGAATACTCTTGAGATAAGTCCCAAACAAAGCGGAGCAATGTGCAGCAAGTATTACTAAACTCAATTAGAATATGGAAGCCTCAGCTTAGTTCAACCCAACTCAAAATTGCAATCTCAATTGCAAGAATATTTGTATATAACCTAGCTAGATTGGCTACCATATATATACTTTCAAAGACATCATGCAATTATGTTAAATCAGTCCTGGGGTCATTATCGTTGCATCACTTTCTTTGTGTTATCATCTTCATATGTGCGGCTCTTGATGGTTGAAGCGCGGGAGTCGACATGGCGGACGTAGCAGACCACCATCTCCACTTTTTCGGGTGTGACCCCCCGCGGCATCGGTGGTCACGGGCTTCATCTCGTGGACATCCAGGAGCTCCACGGATGCTACCCCCAGAAAGTTGAGGAAGCCGATGACGTGCGGAAAGTTGCCGAAACTTGTCGGCGGCGCCAAGTAGCCATGCCGGGCGTGATCACGAACAATCGACGGTCCGAAAGTAACAGCGGCCATTGGAATTGTTGGAATGCGACCTGCAATTCCAAATCAAATACTTAGAATTTTAAGAAGAGACCATAGGGCCCCTAATCCTGGCGAGGAGATGAAGGGAGGTCTCCAGTCCCACCGGACGTGCCAAACTTGTGGATGTACTTTAAGTTCATGTTTTATTTATTTATTTCATTTATTTAGTGCGTGGACGTGCCAGTCACGAAGTGACGATTTATTCGGACTCCAAGGTCGAGGAGGCCTGGAGCCGTGGGTGCGTGCCGTCCGACTGATTAGACGATAGTGGGTTGAGTGTCGGGACCTAAACCCGCCGTGCCGTAAAGGTCACGAAATTAATTACATCTCCTCGTAGGGGAGAAAACCCTTGATTAGTCGTCAAGAAGAGGGGCCCTATGGCCTGGAATTAGCATTAATAAATGAAGGATATTTTAAATTCCATAAGAGCATCTCATATTAGGGGGTAAACATACTCAAATCATGCTGGTCATTTTATTACCCATTTCACGTTCGGACAGGAGTCCGGGTTGGAAGTATGACAGGTATGTAAATCATACCTGGGCAAATTAATGTCTGCTGAGGTACGGCAAGTCTGATATTTAAACAATGAAGAATCGGGGTTAGACCCCAGTGAAAATGAGTTAGATTTAGTGAGTTATTGCCCCAGGGTAAAGTCAGACCATGGCAATGATGGGGGTGGTCCCCGAGGTCCAAGCACGACTTGTAAAGGCATCGTTGATATCTCCTTCACACCGGGTCTAGGGAGGTGAGGGCTTCGGATCAAATGCCATTAATTTCTTAAGGATGACATTTATATTCATATTTATTATTATTATATTTTCATGGCATTACTTTCATCATTGTATTATCACTTTTAACATTATTATCCATGGTTTATCATTTATTTTTTTATTAGTGACTGTTTAATGAAGGTGAGTCGACTCACAACGTTGGCTGCGTTGACGCAGGGGACGCGCTGCACTGGCCTCGAGCCAAGCTGCCTCGACGCAGGGCCAAGCCGCGTTGACACACCCTTCATCAGAGAGCAGAACTCCCCCCCCCCCTTTTTTTTCTTCTTTCATCTTTTTGCTTCTTGCTTTATTAACATCATTAATTCTTTTCTTATTAATATTATCTTTCAATATTATTATTATTGTTATTATTATTATTATATTTTTCTCCCTTTTTCTCTTTTTTTGGGTTGTGATTTACTTTTTTTGTTCCTTGTTGTTCATTTTTTTTGTTCATTTTTGGCTTTGTTGTATCCCACGTTTTGACGATGTTTGATTATGACTTATTGATGAGTCTAATATGGTTTTGATGATGCTCAGCCATGATTCATTCTTGCAATATTGAGACTGATCAAACTATAGTTCAATGTGTATAATGATGATCCTTCATGATGTCAACATGCATTAAGCTCAGATCCAAGACCTCCAACGGTGTGCCAGCAAAGACTAAGTGAAAGCAAGCAAGGCAGTTTGAGAAGGTGTCATTGGCAGACCAAGCTGCAATCATATGATGGTTTAGACTAATAGAAGCCCAAAGTGCAAAGGCCCTTGGATGCACAGAATTCAAGAAATGCAGAAAGGCTTTCACATAAGAAAGAAAAAATCAAATTGAACAAGGCTGCGTCGACCCCATAGTAATGATGCGTCGACTCCACCTTCCACAAAAGGAAGATTAGCCAAGGCGATATCAAGGCAGCGTCGACCCCACCTTACTGCTGTGTCTACTCAAAACTACTTCCAGCAAGGAAGCCTCAAGCACCCTTCAAAGATGCGTCGACTCCATCTTCTCATGGCGTCGACTCTGGACAGTCTCAAGAAGCAGAGTCAAGCATACATCTTCAGCTACGTCGACCTCATCAGCTCCAGTAGCAGTCAGACAGGCGAGTATCACCAGCTATGTCGACCTCATAGTCTCAGGGCGTCGACTCCAAGCGTCTTACCAAAAGCTGTTTCGAAGGCATCCTTAACAGCTGCGTCGACCTCACCTTCTCAGGGCGTCGACGCAAGGGCCTTCCCAACAGCCGTTTCGAACGCTTCCTCAACAGATGCGTCGACGCAAGGTCATTGCTGCATCGACGCACCAGAAGATCTTCAAGCCAAATTCTGTCAAACCTGCAACATTCTCTGAGATCGTACAGAGGCTAAAAATAAGTGACGTAAACTTCCTAAACATGTATTTCAAGGTCTGAAAAGAACCTCCTAGGACAGAGAATTGTCCCCTTCATCATGAGGCTTCAGTACAACCTTTTGGGAGTAGACTTTGTCAGATATCAGATTTGGAAAAAGTCAGCATTCATGGTACTCCACCTTTTAGACACAACCAATGGAATTTCAGTCCAAGAAAAGTACCTAGGATAGAGGATCGTCCCTTTCTGTCCAAGGCCAATGAGGAGGAAGATCTGGAAGAGCTCCATGTTCAAGACCATCATTTCCTTTCCAACAAATCAAATGGGAGGATCTTGGAGGGAAAATTGTTTTGCCTCTGCTCTTCTATCTACGCTGGACCAATCAAGGAAGAGGTTTGTCCAAGAACCTTATTTTATTCTGGCCAATCAAGTTGCAGATCTTTGAAGGGAAAATACTCCACCAGCTCTTCTATATATACATGAAGCTTCTGATGAAGAAGCTGCTGCTGCCTGAAGAAGAAGAGAGCTTGAGAGAAAAGAAGGGAGCCCGTGCCTTAGCAGAAAATTTGAGAGGAAGAGAAAGAGTGAGCAGCCCAGCCCTGGTTCGACCGAAACCAGTGCTGAAAAAGGAGAAGAAGAAGAAAGGAGTGCAGCCCTCCTTGCAGTCGGCCTGAGCTTGATCTCAGATCTAACCAGTCTTCAGATCTGCTGATAGTGCTTCAAGACTCTGATCTGAAGCCACAGTCGCATTCTCTTTGCCTTGTTTCTTGTTTTCCTTTGCAACTTCGTAATCTGTAAACCGTGTGTCTTAGGGAGTTGTCCCCATGTTTTTGCTGCACTTGCAGCGTGTTGTTTTCTCCTTTGTGTGTGTGTGTGTGGGGGGGGGGGGGGGGTTCGTCCCCGTGTGTTGTAGTCTTGCAGCGTGAGGACTTTGTTCTCGTGAGGAGCTTGCTCCTCGTGTGTATGGGGTTCGTCCCCGTAGGGCTTGTCCCCGCGTGCTGCAGCTCTGCAGCGTGAGGACTTTGGGGGGGGGGGGGGGGGGCGGTTCGACCCCATGTGGTGTTGTGTGCAACGTCGTGAGGACTGTGTCCTCGTGTGTGTGTGTTAGAGACTTGTCCCCGTGCTGCATTTGTAGCGTGTAGTGAAGCCTCACCGGGTTTGGTGAGGGGTGCGTAGGTTGCGGGTTTGCAACCGAATCACCTTAAAAACATCGTGCAGTGGTTTGTTCCTTGTGGTTTGCTCCATTTCCTTTATCTCCTTCCACAGGGTCTGGCACGTTTGTTTCCACACACACATTGATTTGTTGGGGCCCTACATACGCATGATGAGTTGCACACTAACACATTATTCACACACCAAGAGTCTGCTAACTCCCTGCTCGGCTGTGCGGCAGATTCCCTGCTTGCCTGTTAGCCAGCAGCCTTACTTGAGCAAGAGCTGCCAGTAATCCGCTGCGAAGTGAAACTAGAATTTCACTTGGATAAACCGTAGTTTGATCTGAGCTTTAATTTTTAATTTGGACAACGGTTTCTAAAGGGATCTATTCAACCCCCCCCCTTCTAGATCCGGTTGCACCAAAGGGACCCAACATGCTTATGGCTTGCTATTATCTTTTTTTTTAATTAGAGAGGGGAACAAGACGACTTGCTCCCCTGCCAGAGAGAAAGAAAGAAAAGGGGCTCTAGTAGGGGGCAAGTCAACTTGCCCCAGGGAGCAAGTCGACTTGCTCCCTGGAAGCGAAGAGATGGAGAATGGGGCTGGGGGGGGGGGGGAGTCGACTTGCTCCCCTCACAGAAAGGGAAAACAGACGGGGCTGGGGGGGTGAGTCGACTTGCCCATGGGGGCAAGTCGACTCGCTCCCCTGCCTCACTCCTCTGCGATTTCACTTCAGCCATTTTTTTTCTTCATCATTCATTCTTTTTTTTTGTTCATGTTATGTATTCGTTATGGCAGATTAAGGGTGTTAAACTCTCATCTTTTAGTGTACATTTCATTTCATTTCATTCTTTCTTTCTTTTCTTTGTTTCTTCATATGTGTGCAAAGCATGCATATGTATATACATATATATATGTATGGGAGAAAGGGGAGAAGGGCCTACTGTCATAGGGCAGTCAGCAGGCCAGAACATGTTGACAGGCAGTGGGTGCGTCGACCCAGCCTGCCTCCTGCGTCGACGCACCTGAGGGTCGGTCGATCGAAATTGCAGGTCGGTGGACCGAACCCAGTGGTGGGTCAACCTGGAGGTTAGGTGAGTCGACTCCCCCCTTGCTTGCATCAAAATTCTGCTGCTCTCCCTTTTGAAAATGGTATGCAACATGAAATGCATCAATGCATGATTTACTTATCAAGGAGGCCAAGCCCTTGAAAAATGTCGAAAAAATGATTTTTACCAATCCTTTGTGCACAGCATGCAAGGGTTTAACTACAATCATGATAGATGCATGAGGTTCTATCTGCACTAACAGTGCATATATGAGGTTTTGTCTGCACTAACAATGCATGCATGATCCAATGTATTCAAGTAGGATGTGGGTGATGCTATGTTCAATTTAAAATGAATGGGGAGCGGGCTCGCTTATGCTCATGAAACCCCAATAGAAATCTTGTGCAAATTTGTCATGCACATGAGGTGTTTGATTTCATTATCAAGATAATGCTCCCCTTGGACAGTAGTCCAGACCCGAGGGAGTCGACTCCCAAGGTCGACTCCTGTGCAGATTTTTGCACAGGCAGACCCAAACAGAACCAGGAGGAGAAGGGGTCGACCCCTAGGGTCGACCCTCATAGCAGCAGGTCTCCAATTGAACCCAGTGAGAGTCTCATGTACTGATCACACATACATGGATAAACATATACATACATATGCACGCAATTTATTCATTTAGTGATTTTTTGATCAAAGGATTCTTGTTTTCTTTTCTTTCTTCGATTCCATCTTCTTCTTTTTTTAGCAGTCTTTGGATCATTATCATTGCATCACTTTATTTGTGTTATCATCTTCATTGTTCTGCCACACATCTGTTTGATTCTTTTTCTTATTTGTTGATCTTGTAATTAGTCCAATTGTTCTGGCAAAAATTCGACAGCACCTCCCCTAGACCCGGATTGTTTGGGGGGTGTAATAGAGACTCGCCCACGGAAGGGTCCGAGATGGTCTCGTTAACTGTCGGGTAAACCGAAAGCGGCGACCCTGTGACCCGAATTGTGTGCGGAAGCCCAAAGGACCAGCCTACAAGGGGCTCCGATAACCCACAGATTGTCACGGCCTCAATTATGGACTTCAATTGTTGCCAAATTAGATGGCCATTAATATTCACCCCTCCAAAAGAGATCATCCGGGGACCAAAAGAAGCAAGCCCCCGGAGATCCGGGAGTAAGCCAACAATTCGAATATCAGAAGAGAGAGGAATGTAAATTCGGGTGAATCTGGGGATATGCCACAACCCCCAAAACCCATGGGCATGGGTGAGCGGGCAGACGGCCAGTTCCACAAAACATCTACGTTGAACACAAAGAGAGCGTGCATATTAAACACACAGATAGCTCACACATCAGATGCATGGGGTGGATCACAAGAGCCTAAGAAAAGCTTAAAGTGGAAGCACAACCAAGGGCAGCCAGATCACACCCTCACGGGGGGGGGGGGGGGACCTAAGAAAAAATGTCACACCTCGAGCTTTTATTACAACGGAAGATGATCTCGGAAAACGTGAACAGCCGGTATGGTAAGCCTCTTGCAAGCAAGAATAATCAGAGCGCAATAATAATCATACATGAAAATACAATTGCACAATAAGTTACTTAAACCTTCACTTTTATTAATAAGGAGAATAACTCAATACATCAACTTGTCAACTCTTTCAAATCTACTTGACTCAATAAAAATGAAAAATTACACTGACTCTAGCTAGACATTATCGACTCCTAAGTCTTCACTCTCAATTTCATGCGACTTTCATTCACTCTCGGACTCATCACTTGAATAACTTGAATCTGAATCCGAACTACTTGCATTTCCTGAAAAGATTGAAAATAGATAATGATCACACTTACCCAGTAGGTATCTTCGCATCAACATGATTGGCAATATTAAAGTGATTAGCATTTTAGCTCTAAGGAATAAGGTAAAATCATGCGAAATGCGATCAAACATGCGATTCCAAACCAAAAATAACAAGTTATAATCAAGCTTAAAATATGAGAACATGAATCGATCAAGTGTAATTAAGCAAGAATGTAGTAATGGTCTTTCGTGAACAAGAATGTACTAGAATGTCATGTAACAAGCAAGAATGTACTCTTCACTTAGTAACAAGTACTTCGTGAATTTCTGTGGAATATCACTTTGTGGATAATTCCGTGATTACCGTGATACCGTGATGCCGTGGATTTTCACTTATTTATAAAGAAAGTACTCCCAGCGCAATGCGACGCCAGTAATATCATACCCCATGGTTTATAATAGTATGTTTCTGACAATCAGCCGAGGGGACTAGCATAGAGCCCTTGAACACAATCAGTGCTCGATCCGCATCTTCAAGTATAAATCAAGCTACTTCCACGCATGTAAATAATGTGGCCAAGAATGTTCAATTTCAAAGATAATTCATAATAAAGTAACCAAAAATACAAATGCTTGTACAAGGAAATAAGAAATTTCAATAAATACTTTAATGACTAGGTTATGCCATGGAAATAAATCGACAACATAACGGTATGTTCTTTATCTTTCATAACTTAGTTAAATCATCTTGATAAAGGTGACATGTTCCAGAGATTTAATAGTCTTTCTAGGATCATATGGATATTAACCCTTGGGTCAAACCTTGGGTTAACTAAACTCAAGTATTTTAGCGGTCTATAACTGGGCCGTTACATGAATATAGCGGTCTACTTTTGGACCGTTAAGTACAAGACTTCGATATTTGAAAACAGGCTCTCTGGAGTCTTTGGCGGTCAAAGGTAGATCCGTCAAGGTCCCTTTAGCGGTCTATATAAGGCGCGCTAGAAGACTATGGCGGTCGACTATTGGGCCGCTAAGATCCAGAAACACAAAACGTCGGTAGTGCTTTCTAGGTAAATGGGTTTTAATGGTACAACCAACTCGGCATATGTGTACGCACTTTTCGTTCACTTATTATGTTGTTCGTTTGTTCGGATGGTTGATTTGTCTATTGAGTGCGTGGGCGTGCCAGTCACAAAGTGACGATTTATTCTGCGCTCGATCTGACTAATCAGACGACTGTGTGGTTCGTGTCGGGACCGAAACCCGCCGCGCCATAAAGGTCACGGCATTATTTACATCCCCTCGAAGAGGGGAACACCCTTGATTAATCGCCGGGGATCAGGGCCTCATGGCCAGGAAATTATATTGAGAGAAACAAGATGATAGCGATCTTGAATCGGTTGGAAAGCCCTATGTCTAGGGAAGCAAGCATTCAAAATATGTCGGTCACTCAAGGGACCATTTTGATATCCGGACGAGCGTCCGGCTTCAGGAAATCGTAATCGTCACGGGTAAAATCGGAGCGTATGTATGCCGGGGCACGGCAAATTTATTGTTCAGGGGAACGGGAAACATTCGGCTAAATCCCGATTAGAATGGTCGGAAACCCGCGAGCTTGTCGGCCCGGTGCAAGATCAAACTGCGACCATGCTGCGGTGGGCCCCCCGCGGTCGAAGTCCGGCTTGCGTGGGCATCGTTAATATTTCCGGCGCCAAGGGGCAACGGGAGAATGTGCCTTGAATCAGCTGGAAAGCCTTATGTCTAGAGAAGCAAACATTCGAAACGTGTCGGTCGTTCGGGGGACCGTTCAATATTCAGACGGGTGTCCGGCTTGAGAATATCGTAATCGTCGCGGGCAGACCCGGAACATATGTATGTCGGGGTACGGTAAATTTATTATTCTGAGGAACTGAAAACATTCAGTTAAATCCCGGTTAGTGTAGTAGGAAACCAGTGAATTTATTGGCCCGGTGAGAGATCGAGTCAGGACCATTCCGGGGGCGCCTCCCGTGGTCCAAACGAGGCTTACGTGGGCATCGTTAATATGTCCGGTGCCGAAGAGCAATGGGAAAGAGTCCTGGGACTAGATTCTAAAATGAAGACGTGTACAGAGACAGCTGGCTATAGGCCGAGGATGTGGGTCAGGCAATGACCATGATTAGGGCGAACCCGTGGTCTAAGCGTGACCCACGAAAGTCTTATTGATATTCCCATACGTAGGGCTCGGAGATGACGAGAACCGCCTCGTTCCATTCGGTTTTTTGTCGGTCATTCATGGACCACTTTATGTTCGGACCAAAGTCCGTATTGAAGGCACGACGTAAACGGAAATAAACACGTACAAATGTATGCCGAGTTTACGGCAATCTCAATGAAAGAGCGGAAACGAATCCCAATGAGAACGAGTCTGGTTTGCCAAACTATCGGCCCAGAGTAATGTCGGATTACGGCCATATTGGAATGGCTCCCAAGGTCCGAACCCGAATTGGGGAGGCGGCGTTAATGTTCCCTTTATACTGGGTCTCGAGGAGAACGAGGCTGCGGAGCGGGTCTCATCATTTTATTATTGTTTGAACTTTTTTTATTATTATTTTATTATTTTATATTTTTTGGTGAGTTTGTTATTATTATATATTTATGATAGTTTTTTATTATTATTTGCTTATTTATTTATTTTTTTATTATCTTCGTTATTATTATTACTTATTTCTTTATTATTATTTGTTTGTTTATTTATTTATTTTGAATTTATTATTATGATTATTATTATTTCATTATTATTGTTATTTATCCCTTCTTTGTGATTTCGTTGTTATTGTTATTTTTTGTTGCGCTTGGGGTGCATGTGGAGGAATGGGTGAGGTAGAGAGTGTACCACTGGAGGATGATTTAGGGGCGTACCGTTAGAGGATGAAGAGTGTGCCGTTGGAGGCTGAGGGGAAGAGAGGAGTAGTGTGCCGCTGAAGGAGACACCAAGGAGTGTGCCGGCCAGGGAATCACATGGAGTGTGCCGCCCAAGGTTGGCCAAGGGGAGTTAGAGACAGTGCCATTGGGGCAAAACCCACATGAATGGGGTGAGGTCGAAAGGGAGGTTTCTGGCCTGAGGAGTTTAGATAAAGGGTTCCAGGTGGCAAGCTTTCGATTTTCTTGTCATGTGATTGAGTCCTACACCATACTACCAAAAAAAGTGGGATTTCAGACGGCCATTATCCGTCTCAAATTCATCTGAAAACCCGTCACAAATCACGTTTGTGACGGATTTCCGACAGATTTCAGACGGAACATGACCGTCTGAAATTCTTAGTCACAAATTTGTGACATTTCATTTTTCCGTCACAAATTCCGTCTGAAAATAAGACAGAAATAATTCAGACGAAAATTCCGTCTGAATATCATACGAGAAAAGTTCCGTCTGAAATTTTCTGTCTGAAATTTCCGTCGGTATTTCAGACGGATGTTACGACGGATCTACAATTACCGTCTGAAATGCAGCCCAACTCTTATTCTCAAATTAATATGCCGTCTGAAAAGTCGTCAGAAATCCGTCGGTATTTCAAACGGATATTACGACGGATCTACAATTACCGTATGAAATTAAGCCCAACTCGTAGAAGATGTCATCCGAATAGTAGTCGGAATTCCGTCTGTATTTCAAACGGATATTACGACGGATTTTAGACGGAATTTTTTCGTCGCAAATACCGTCTGAAATCCACGTTTTTTTTAAATCTTGAATTAATCTAAAAAACCTGTTGTATCATACATAAACATCAAGAAATTCAACATGTTGAAAAAAAAATATTGGGAACATGCAGATCAAATAAACACCACCGAAAAAAAAACTCAACATCAGCGTACCATGATGTTCAAATAAATAAACACCACCGGAAAAAAACTCAACATCAACGTACCATGTTGTTCAAATAAATAAACACCACCGAAAAAAAAACTCAACACCAAGCTGATCAAATAAATACCACTGGAAACAAAATTCAACACCATGCTGATCAAATAAATACCACAAAAAAAACACATTAACCCTGCTGATACGTCTGAATATCATCAAAAATCAAGAAATATCCGGTACATCGTCCATATCCTTCCTGCCCTGCTCATCTCCTCTGTCGCCGCCCGCAAAAGGATCCCCCTACATTAAAAAAATAATAACATTCATTCATAGATAAAAAATTTAGTACGAAGAAATTAGCATAAATTGAAATCAAACATATCAAATTGATAACTGCAGATTTTATAGATCAACTACTAGCTTGAAACAGTATTTAAATTAAGTGTATTTTAAAAATGAACTTTGAGCGTTGAGCTCAAACCGGGCATCCGATTTGGATTCCGTCAGTTCTGACAAGTCACTTTCATCCCCCCAGTCGTGTTGGAACGTTCGGCACGGCCATCCGACCGGTATTTCAAGTTTTAGAATCCCGGGCCCGACCAGGCATGCAGTTCATTTAAACTAAGTGTATTTTAAAAATGAACTTTGAGCGCCGAGCTCAAGCCGGGCATCCGATTTGGATTCCGTCAGTTCTGACAAGTCAATTTCATCTCCCCAATCGTGTTGGAACGATCGGCACGGCCATCTGACCGGTATTTCAAGTTTTAGACCCCCGGACCCGACCTGGCAGTTCATTTAAACTAAGTGTATTTGGAGAATGCACTTTTGAGCGCCGAGCTCAAACCGGGCATCCGATTTAAATTCCGTCAGTTCCGACAAGTCACTTTCATCTCCCCGGTTGTGTTGGAACGATCGGCATGGCCATCCGACCGGTATTTCAAGTTTTAGAACCCCGGCCCCGACCTGGCAGTTCATTTAAACTAAGTGTATTGTAAAAATGAACTTTGAGCGCCGAGCTCAAACCGGGCATCCGATTTGGATTCCGTCAGTTCTGACAAGTCACTTTCATCTCCCCGGTCGTGTTGGAATGATCGGCACGGCCATCCGGCCAGTATTTCAAGTTTTAGACCCCCGGCCCCGACCTGGCAGTTCATTTAAACTAAGTGTATTGTAAAAATGAGGTTTGAGCGCCGAGCTCAAACCGGGCATCCGATTTGGATTGCGTCAGTTCTGACAAGTCACTTTCATCTCCCCGGTCGTGTTGGAATGATCGGCACGGCCATCCAACCGGTATTTCAAGTTTTAGACCCCCGGCCCCGACCTGGCAGTTCATTTAAACTAAGTGTATTGTAAAAATAAACTTTGAGCGCCGAGCTCAAGTCGGGCATCCGATTTGGATTCCGTCAGTTCTGACAAGTCACTTTCATCTCCTCGGTCGTGTTGGAATAATCGGCACGGCCATTCGACGGGTATTTCAAGTTTTAGAGCCCCAGACCCGACCTGGCAGTTCATTTAAACTAAGTGTATTTGGAGAATGCACTTTTGAGCGTCGAGCTCAAACCGGGCATCCGATTTGGATTCCGTCAGTTCTGACAAGTCACTTTCATCTCCCCGGTCGTGTTGGAACAATCGGCACTGCCATCTGACCAGTATTTCATGTTTTAGACCCCCGGACCCGACCTGGCAGTTCATTTAAACTAAGTGTATTTTAAAAATGAACTTTGAGCGCCGAGCTCAAATCGAGCATCCGATTCGGATTCCGTCAGTTCTGACAAGTCACTTTCATCTCCCTGGTCGTGTTGGAATGATCGGCATGGGCATCCGACCGGTATTTCAAGTTTTAGACCCCCGGACCCGACCTGGCAGTTCATTTAAACTAAGTGTATTTTAAAAATGAACTTTGAGCGTCGAGCTCAAACCGGGCATCCGATTTGGATTTGTTATGCATTGTGATTTTGATGATTACAAAATGTCTTTGTTGCTTGGTCATGTGCAAGAATGGTTGTTCATGTCTTCATGTGTATGAAGGTTGAAATGGTTGTGGAAATGATCATAAACTA
The DNA here is from genome assembly GCA_022559845.1 of Amorphophallus konjac. Classification (NCBI taxonomy): domain Eukaryota; kingdom Viridiplantae; phylum Streptophyta; class Magnoliopsida; order Alismatales; family Araceae; genus Amorphophallus; species Amorphophallus konjac. The sequence continues at coordinate 114,772 of JAHNEJ010002817.1, read as the reverse complement.
TTTTTATAAGACTTATCATCATGTGGAAATGGTTGTGGAAATGATTTCATAAGTGCTTTGAGGTTAGCACAAACATTGCATATGAGGTCTTGTCTGCACGCTATTAAGTCTGTACAGAGTTCTGCCTAGATTGCATTAGTCAAGTCTGTACATTGCCATAGGTAAAGTCTATACATCGCAAAGAGATGTTTGCATATCAAGTCTATACATTGTTCATGCATGTGCATAGTTCGTAACATCAAGTCTATACATTGCATGCTGGCAAGTCTGTACATTGCATGTATATTCATTAACAAGTCTATACATTGGTTGCATAGCTTGCCATGCAAAGTCTATACATTCTCCATGCATCTTCATTAACAAGTCTATACATTGGTTACATAGCTTGCCATGCAAAGTCTATACATTCTCCATGCATCTTCATTAATAAGTCTATACATCCTGCAACTCAAAGTCTGAACATCGTTCTGTGGCAGGCACATCAAGTCTATACATCCATCAGCTCAGTGCACAGTAAGTCTATACAGCAGCAAGTCTGTACATTCTTCAGCAGCAAGTCTATACAACAAGCAAGTCTATACATCAGCAAGTCTATACAGCCAGCAAGTCTATACATCAGCAAGTCAATACAGCCAGCAAGTCTATACAGCCAGCAAGTCTATACATCCTGCAACACGAAGTCTATACGTTGGCTGATTGCACAGACTCAAAGTCTGTACGTTGGCTGCTAGCACTTCTTCAAAGTCTATACACTCTTCAAAGTCCATACATTCTTCAAAGTCTATACACTCTTCAAAGTCTATACATTCTTCAAAGTCTGTACGTTGGCTGATTGCACAGACTCAAAGTATGTACGTTGGCTGCTAGCACAAACTCAAAGTCTGTACATTGGCTGCTAGCACAAACACATAAAATCTATACATCGTGTGTTTCAAGTTTTAGACCCCCGGACCCGACCTGGCAGTTCATTTAAACTAAGTGTATTTGGAGATTGCACTTTTGGGCGCCGAGCTCAAACCGGGCATCCGATTTGGATTTCATCAGTTCTGACAAGTCACTTTCATCTCCCCGGTCGTGTTGGAACAATCGGCACGGCCATCCGACTGGTATTTCAAGTTTTAGACCCCCGGCCCCGACCTGGCAGTTCATTTAAACTAAGTGTATTGTAAAAATGAACTTTGAGCGCCGAGCTCAAACTGGGCATCCGATTTGGATTCCGTCAGTTCTGACAAGTCACTTTCATCTCCCCGGTCGTGTTGGAACGATCGGAACGGCCATCCGATCGGTATTTCAAGTTTTAGACCCCCGACCCCGACCTGGCAGTTCATTTAAACTAAGTGTATTGTAAAAATGAGGTTTGAGCGCCGAGCTCAAACCGAGCATCCGATTTGGATTGCGTCAGTTCTGACAAGTCACTTTCATCTCCCCGGTCGTGTTGGAATGATCGGCACGGCCATCCGACCGGTATTTCAAGTTTTAGACCCCCGGCCCCGACCTGGCAGTTCATTTAAACTAAGTGTATTGTAAAAATGAACTTTGAGCGCCGAGCTCAAGCCGGGCATCCGATTTAGATTCCGTCAGTTCTGACAAGTCACTTTCATCTCCTCGGTCGTGTTGGAATGATCGGCACGGCCATCCGATGGGTATTTCAAGTTTTAGACCTCCGGACCCAACCTGGCAGTTCATTTAAACTAAGTGTATTTAGATAATGCACTTTTGAGCGCCGAGCTCAAACCGGGCATTCGATTTAGATTCCGTCAGTTCTGACAAGTCACTTTCATCTCCCCAGTCGTGTTGGAACGATCGGCACGGCCATCCGACTGGTATTTCAAGTTTTAGACCCCCGGACCCGACCTGGCAGTTCATTTAAACTAAGTGTATTTTAAAAATGAACTTTGAGCGCCGAGCTCAAACCGGGCATCCGATTTGGATTCCGTCAGTTCTGACAAGTCACTTTCATCTCCCCGGTCGTGTTGGAATGATCGGCACGGCCATCTGATCGGTATTTCAAGTTTTAGACCCCCGGACCCGACCTGGCAATTCATTTAAACTAAGTGTATTTTAAAAATGAACTTTGAGCGTCGAGCTCAAACCGGGCATCCGATTTGGATTTGTTGTGCATTGTGATTTTGATGATTACAAAATACCTTTGTTGCTTGGTCGTGTGCAAGAATGGTTGTTCATGTCTTCATGTGTATGAAGGTTGAAATGGTTGTGGAAATGATCATAAACTGTTTCTATAAGACTTATCATCATGTGGAAATGGTTGTGGAAATGATTTCATAAGTGCTTTGAGGTTAGCACAAACATTGCATATGAGGTCTTGTCTGCACGCTATTAAGTCTGTACAGAGTTCTGCCTAGATTGCATTAGTCAAGTCTGTACATTGCCATAGGTAAAGTCTATACATCGCAAAGAGATGTTTGCATATCAAGTCTATACATTGTTCATGCATGTGCATAGTTCGCAACATCAAGTCTGTACATTGCATGCTGGCAAGTCTGTACATTGCATGTATATTCATTAACAAGTCTATACATTGGTTGCATAGCTTGCCATGCAAAGTCTATACATTCTCCATGCATCTTCATTAACAAGTCTATACATTGGTTGCATAGCTTGCCATGCAAAGTCTATACATTCTCCATGCATCTTCATTAATAAGTCTATACATCCTGCAACTCAAAGTCTGAACATCGTCCTGTGACAGGCACATCAAGTCTATACATCCATCAGCTCAGTGCACAGCAAGTCTATACAGCAGCAAGTCTGTACATTCTTCAGCAGCAAGTCTATACAACAAGCAAGTCTATACATCTGCAAGTCTATACAGCCAGCAAGTCTATACAGCCAGCAAGTCTATACATCAGCAAGTCAATACAGCCAGCAAGTCTATACATGAGTAAGTCTATACATCCTGCAACACGAAGTCTGTACGTTGGCTGATTGCATAGACTCAAAGTCTGTACGTTGGCTGCTAGCACTTCTTCAAAGTCTATACACTCTTCAAAGTCCATACATTCTTCAAAGTCTATACACTCTTCAAAGTCTATACATTCTTCAAAGTCTGTACGTTGGCTGATTGCACAGACTCAAAGTATGTACGTTGGCTGCTAGCACAAACTCAAAGTCTGTACGTTGGCTGCTAGCATAAACACATAAAATCTATACATCGTGTGTTTCAAGTTTTAGACCCCCGGCCCCGACCTGGCCGTTCATTTAAACTAAGTGTATTTGGAGAATGCACTTTTGAGCGCCGAGCTCAAACCGGGCATCCGATTTGGATTCCGTCAGTTCTGACAAGTCATTTTCATCTCCCCGGTTGTGTTGGAACGATCGGCACGGCCATCCGACCGGTATTTCAAGTTTTAGACCCCCGGACCCGACCTGGCAATTCATTTAAACTAAGTGTATTTGGAGAATGCACTTTTGAGCGCCGAGCTCAAACCGGGCATCCGATTTGGATTCCGTCAGTTCTGACAAGTCACTTTCATCTCCCCGGTCGTGTTGGAATGATCGGCACGGCCATCTGACCGGTATTTCAAGTTTTAGACCCCCGGCCCCGACCTGGCAGTTCATTTAAACTAAGTGTATTGTAAAAATGAACTTTGAGCGTCGAGCTCAAACCGGGCATCCGATTTGGCTTCCGTCAGTTCTGACAAGTCACTTTCATCTCTCCGGTCATGTTGGAATGATCGGCACGGCCATCCGGCCGGTATTTCAAGTTTTAGACCCCCGGACCCGACCTGGCAGTTCATTTAAACTAAGTGTATTTGGAGAATGCACTTTTGAGCGTCGAGCTCAAACCGGGCATCCGATTTAGATTCCGTCAGTTCTGACAAGTCACTTTCATCTCCCCGTTCGTGTTGGAATGATCGGCACGGCCATCCGATGGGTATTTCAAGTTTTATACCCCCGGACCCGACCTGACAGTTCATTTAAACTAAGTGTATTTAGAGAATGCACTTTTGAGCGCCGAGCTCAAACCAGGCATCCGATTTGGATTCCGTCAGTTTTGACAAGTCACTTTCATCTCCCCGGTCGTGTTGGAATGATCGGCACGGCCATCCGACCGGTATTTCAAGTTTTAGACCCTTGGACCCGACCTGACAGTTCATTTAAACTAAGTGTATTTTAAAAATGAACTTTGAGCGCTGAGCTCAAACCGGGCATCCGATTTGGATTCCGTTAGTTCTGACAAGTCACTTTCATCTCCCCGGTCGTGTTGGAACGATCGGCACGGCCATCCGATCGGTATTTCAAGGTTTAGACCCCCGGACCCGACCTGGCAGTTCATTTAAACTAAGTGTATTTTAAATATGAACTTTGAGCGCCGAGCTCAAACCGGGCATCCGATTTGGATTTGTTGTGCATTGTGATTTTGATGATTACAAAATGCCTTTGTTGCTTGGTCGTGTGCAAGAATGGTTGTTCATGTCTTCATGTGTATGAAGGTTGAAATGGTTGTGGAAATGATCATAAACGGTTTCTATAAGACTTATCATCGTGTGGAAATGGTTGTGGAAATGATTTCATAAGTGCTTTGAGGTTAGCACAAACATTGCATATGAGGTCTTGTCTGCACGCTATTAAGTCTGTACAGAGTTCTGCCTAGATTGCATTAGTCAAGTCTGTACATTGCCATAGGTAAAGTCTATACATCGCAAAGAGATGTTTGCATATCAAGTCTATACATTGTTCATGCATGTGCATAGTTCGCAACATCAAGTCTATACATTGCATGTTGGCAAGTCTGTACATTGCATGCATATTCATTAACAAGTCTATACATTGGTTGCATAGCTTGCCATGCAAAGTCTATACATTCTCCATGCATCTTCATTAACAAGTCTATACATTGGTTGCATAGCTTGCCATGCAAAGTCTATACATTCTCCATGCATCTTCATTAATAAGTCTATACATCCTGCAACTCAAAGTCTGAACATCGTCCTGTGGCAGGCACATCGAGTCTATACATCCATCAGCTCAGTGCACAGCAAGTCTATACAGCAGCAAGTCTGTACATTCTTCAGCAGCAAGTCTATACAACAAGTAAGTCCATACAACCAGCAAGTCTATACAGCCAGCAAGTCTATACATCAGCAAGTCTATACAGCCAGCAAAGTCTATACATCAGCAAGTCTATACATCCTGCAACACGAAGTCTGTACGTTGGCTGATTGCACAGACTCAAAGTCTGTACGTTGGCTGCTAGCACTTCTTCAAAGTCTATACACTCTTCAAAGTCCATACATTCTTCAAAGTCTATACACTCTTCAAAGTCTATACATTCTTCAAAGTCTGTACGTTGGTTGATTGCACAGACTCAAAGTATGTACGTTGGCTGCTAGCACAAACTCAAAGTCTGTACGTTGGCTGCTAGCACAAACACATAAAATCTATACATCGTGTGTTTCAAGTTTTAGACCCCCGGCTCCGACCTGGCAGTTCATTTAAACTAAGTGTATTTGGAGAATGCACTTTTGAGCGCCGAGCTCAAACCGGACATCCGATTTGGATTCCGTCAGTTCTGACAAGTCACTTTCATCTCCCCGGTCGTGTTGGAATGATCGACACGGCCATCCGACCGGTATTTCAAGTTTTAGACCCCCGGACCCGACCTGCCAGTTCATTTAAACTAAGTGTATTTGGAGAATGCACTTTTGAGCGCCGAGCTCAAACCGGGCATCCGATTTGGATTCCGTCAGTTCTGACAAGTCGCTTTCATCTCTCCGATCGTGTTGGAACGATCGGCACGGCCATCCAATCGGTATTTCAAGTTTTAGACCACCGGCCCCGACCTGGCAGTTCATTTAAACTAAGTGTATTGTAAAAATGAACTTTGAGCGCCGAGCTCAAACCGGGCATCCGATTTGGATTCTGTCAGTTCTGACAAGTCACTTTCATCTCTCCGGTCGTGTTGGAACAATCGACACGGCCATCCGACGGGTATTTCATGTTTTAGACCCCCGGACCCGACCTGGCAGTTCATTTAAACTAAGTGTATTTGGAGAATGCACTTTTGAGCGCCGAGCTCAAACCGGGCATCCGATTTGGATTCCGTCATTTCTGACAAGTCACTTTCATCTCCCCGGTCGTGTTGGAATGATCGACATGGTCATCCGACCGAAATTTCAAGTTTTAGACCCCCAGCCCCGACTTGGCAGTTCATTTAAACTAAGTGTATTTTAAAAATGAACTTTGAGCGCCGAGCTCAAACCGGGCATCCGATTTGGATTCCTTCAGTTCTGACAAGTCACTTTCATCTCCCCAGTCGTGTTGGAACGATCGACACGGCCATCCGATCGATATTTCAAGTTTTAGACCCCCGGACCCGACCTGGTAGTTCATTTAAACTAAGTGTATTTTAAAAATGAACTTTGAGCGCCGAGCTCAAACCGGGCATCCGATTTGGATTCCGTCAGTTCTGACAAGTCACTTTCATCTCCACGGTCGTGTTGGAACGATCGACACGGCCATCTGGCCGGTATTTCAATTTTTAGACCCTCGAACCCCGGATTTTCTCAATTCTTCTAAAGTAAATGAGTTTTAAAATTTCAAATGAACATAATTGAGTAATTCCATCAAAATAAAAACATAGTAAACACTCACCTGTGTGGCCTATGCTGTGGTGGTGGTGGATTGCTGAGGGACCATTCCCCCCCGGGAGAGGAGGCCACTGATTGCCTGCAAAACCACTGACACCTGGCTAGAGATCTCATGTTGGAAATGCTGCTGCTGCCGCTGCATATCAGAAATATGCGATCGGACCATGTCCATCATGTCGCTGGCAGAAGCGCTGGGGGCAACGGAAGGTATATTGAAGGCACTGCTACTGGTTTGGGCATAGCTAGAACTCGCACACGATGATATCACCGCGCTAGCGTCTAGGCTCTCCCCAAAACCATATAGTCGGCCTTTCTTCGGTACGCCAGCTGCTGCCACCCACTCCACCGGATCGAACTCCGGCTGCTGCGTGTCTCCCTCCCCGTACTTCTCTGTCACTGCTTGGCTATATGTTTCCTACAAATTGAATAAAATAACTAGTCAATTTCATATGAATTACATGCCGATTTAAATGAACGGTACAAGTTACATATGTAGATAAACTTACCGCTGCTGACTTAGCTGTCTCACTCACAAAATCATTAGTCCCCTTCTTTTTGTGTGTTCTGTCGAACACCTCGAGGAACGACGGAGGTCGATTAAGCTCCATAGCATGTTATACAATTCATAGTAAAAAAAAGTCAAATATTGGGATAAATTGTAAGAAGATAAATTGTTATATTACTTACCAATTTTTGTTTATGAGCCGCATAAGAGATGGACCCACTCGTATGCAAATTTGAACCTGGTTTTGACGCCCTGTTTGCTTTAGCTTTTGCGGACTTTTCTATCCACTTGGGGTCGGCAAAATTGTCACAAGATATCTCCCAATCCTCCTGCCTCATCCATAGAGGGCGGTGCGCCTTCCACAATTATCGGTCTTCACTCCCCCCACTCAATTTTTTAGCGTGTGCTCGGGCCTCATGTATTTTCCTCTTGTAACTTGAGAGCATAGTAGACTCCCAGGCACGACGACATCTCGCCGCGTCATGTCCACAGGTGAATTGAAAAGACCGCTGTAAATCAATTACTTTTCACACTTAGTATAAAGTTGTAAATTGAGTTTGGGAAATACTTGAATTAAATGACGTAATTACTTACTAAGAACATGTTGTACAATGAATCGCGGACGGACATCGAAATTCTCTGAAAGTGGATGCTGCCCCGGGCACATGTGCCAACATGAGTTCGGTGGAATGATGGACAGCGGTGTGGGGTTCAAATTTCGTACTGCAATTGCAAATGTCAAAATATTTATATTAGATAGTTGAAGGCTAATTAATGTAATATAACCTTATAGATTTACCCGGAGATCCAACACGGGCGACGTCTATCATGGGCCGTGCCTCCCTCGTGACAACTGCCGGCATCGTCAAGTGGCTGACTGGTGGGGGTGTGCCCTGTACAAGTGGGAGGTGGTGGGAGGGCACTGGGATCTGTAAGAATTAATTTTCATGTGGAGTGATACAAATATTACGAACATATAATTAAAATATACATACCTGCAGCGGGAGGTGGTGGGGGTGGCGTCTGCACAACAGGCGAGAGGCCACTGAGACCTGCAAGAATTAATTTTCATAAGTAGAACAAATATTGAAGAATTTAAATTAAAATATACATACCTGCAGCGGGAGGTGGTGGGGGTGGCGTCTACACAACAGGTGGGAGGCCACTAAGACCTGCAAGAATTAATTTTCATGTGGAGTGATACAAATATTGCGAACTTATAATTAAAATATGCATACCTGCAGCGGGAGGTGGTCGGGGTGACATCTGCACAATAGGTGGGAGGCCACTGACACATGCAATAATTTATTTTCATGTGGAGTGATACAAATATTGCGAACTTATAATTAAAATATACATACCTGCAGCGGGAGGTGGTCGGGGTGTCATCTGCACAATAGGTGGGAGGCCACTGACACCTGCAAGAATTTATTTTCATGTGGAGTGATACAAATATTACGAACTTATAATTAAAATGTACATACCTGCAGCGGGAGGTGGTCGGGGTGACATCTGCACAATAGGTGGGAGGCCACTGACACCTGCAAGATTTAATTTTCATAAGTAAATGCAACATGTTACTGAAAATTAAAATAGATATACCTGTAGCGGGAGGTGGTGGGAGGGCACTAGGACCTGTAAGTAGTAATTCACATTAGGTAAATGAATATTTTGCTAGAAATTCAAAGATACGCCGAGGTGGGACCTGCATTAATTTTCATAAGTAAATGCAACATGTTACTGAAAATTAAAATAGATATACCTGTAGCGGGAGGTGGTGGGAGGGCACTAGGACCTGTAAGTAGTGGTGGTGGCGTCTGTACAAGTGGTGGTGAGCCGACACTTGCACCTATAAATAAATTCTTTTAAGTTTGTAAATAATTAAAATATTTATATAGCTAACTTATTGATCAAATATACCTGTGTCTGAAGAAGATGCTAGCGAGGAGGGAGTAGCGCCCCTCTCACTGCCTTGTCTCCTCCCACTCCTAGTACGACCTCCTCGCACCATTTCCTTATTAATAACAAAACAATTAATACATATTAATCCATAATTATATAAGGCTAGACAAATGTTATTTAAAATTATGCTTAAAAGTAAGAATCATCTTACTAAATTATCAAAACATGCCTCCCTCATGTTGATATATCTAGCTCATCATCATCATCTTCGTCATCCATAGTAGCCTCATCAGATTCAAACTCTTCGTCTTCATCTGATTCTTCCTCCCCTCTAACATCAACATTTAGCTCCATCGGATCGACTTCTTCCACTTCATCTCGCGTACGTAATGACAGTGGCTCATCAGATTCGTCCAGATTAAACCTAGAGGAACCGACAACGCCAACTTCGTCTGATTGATAATATTCAGCACTAGCAACCTCTGAGACATCTTCACTTGTGGGAAAGAGTTTTGAATTAACCCTGCAAACTGCCCACCAATCTCTATTCTTGGATGATGGATAGCTTGAATAGTACACTTGCTGGGCTTGTGCGGCTAAAATGAACGGTTCATAGGTCTTAAGTTTAGACCTATGCTTGACATTGACAATCCCATAATTTGTGTCATGTAGAACAGAATTAGGATCAAACCATTGACACTTAAATATGTATACATGATTGTCTTGTCCCAAATACTGAAGTTCTAAGACTTCTTCAAGAATACCATAGTAGTCCAATTCCATTTCATTGTATAAACTTCCCTTCACACATACGCCGCTGTTCATCGTAGACTTATTTCGCCCATAATCCCTTGTATGAAATTTGTATCCATTCACAATATATCCTGGATAGGCACGTGTCTGGTTCGAGGGGCCATAACTTATCTGTTGTACTCTTTGATCAGTAATGAGACCTTGTTCAACCTATATTCAAATTAGAGTAGTTAAAATAATAACAATTACCTCAACATACGTAAATACAAACATATATATTCATAGTTGACACTAACTCGGTTTCTCAGCCATTTGGAAAAAAACTTCTCGCGTTCTTTTTCAATCTCCACATCCTGGATATTTGGACATTTTTCAGCTAATTCTGAATCAAATTGCCTGCAATATAAATGCACTACTACTTTAAATGAACTGCAGAAGAAGGATGAACAACTTATGGAGTTGCTGGAAATGTGAATTAAGAACTTACTCAACATAAGGTTCAATCTCGAGGCAATTCAAAAGAATATATATCTCAGCGGCGTGCAACTCTCTATCTTCGAGTGTGCGAGTCAAGCAACGTCCGAACGCACGTCCAGGATGTTTAAATATGGAGAGCCGATCGGACCATTCATCCACTCCCCCATCATCATTACGTGGAGGTCGAGTACGACGAGTTTGAATCTCTGGCTCAAAGTACATAGAACAGAAGTTCGAAATTTCTTCAAGAATGTATGCCTCAGCAATCGAACCCTCCACCTATGCCTTGTTGCGAACTTTCATTTTTAATTCATGCATGCACCTACAACAACAAGTCAGATGGCAACGATATGTACCGGCTATGGACGACTTGTAAGTTAACAAAAATTGTCACATACCTCTCAAATGGATACATCCATCGAAATTGTACTGGCCCTCCGACGATAGCCTCATATGGCAAATGAACGACCAGGTGCTCCATCGAATCAAAGAATGCCGGAGGAAATATCTTCTCTAGCTTGCAAATGGTTGTGACAACTTTTTCTTCGATAGTTTGTACATCCCGAAGTCTGAGTTCAGATGCACATAAAATCTTGAAAAATTGACTCATCTCAGCTAGTGCTCCCCATATCTGCTTTGGCAACAAATCACGAAATGCAATGGGCAGTAGCCTCTCCATGAACACATGACAGTCGTGACTTTTCATACCATATATTTTCCCCTCATTAACATTCACACAACGGGCTATGTTGGATGTATATCCATCTGGGAATCTCAACTGTTTCAACCACTGGCATACTTCCTTGATCTGTGTATCATGAAGCACATAAGTTGCTTTAGGCTGCACAGTTTTACCATTTACGTTCTGTAGTTCCAGTTCTGGACGTTTACAAAGCATCTTTAAATCCATACGTGCTTTGACGTTGTCCTTTGTTTTCCCTTTAACATTCATGATCATATTGAACACATTATCAAAAAAATTCTTCTCGGTATGCATGACATCCAGATTGTGTCGTACAAGAAGAGTTGACCAATAAGGTAATTCCTAAAAAATACTTTTCTTGATCCAGTTGTGATCCTTTCCAAAACTAGGGAGTTGCCGTGTGCTACCAGACAATTGAACTACATCTGGTAAATTGTGCACCCGTGACGCCATATGTAGACCCGACACCCGTTGCAAGTCAGCTTCATCCATTTCAACAGTATTTTTTTTAAACGAGTCTTTTTGCCTTCGAAAAGGATGGTCACTTGGTAGCAACCGCCGATGGCAATCAAACCAGCATGCTTTCCCACCATGTTTCAATACAAATGATTTGGTATCTTCCATACAGTAAGGACATGCTAACCTCCCATGTGTGCTCCAACCAGATAGCATTCCATATGCAGGGAAGTCACTTATTGTCCAGATCAGTGCAGCCTTCATAATAAAATTTTGCTTCCTATATGCATCATAAGTAACAACTCCATCAGTCCATAAAAATTTGAGCTCATCAATCAACGGCCTGAGATATATGTCCAATTTTTTTCCGGGACTTTTTGGACCAGGAATTACTAAGGACAAAAACAGATTTTCTCGCTTCATGCACATGTGCGGCGGAAGGTTGTACGGTGTCATGAACACTGGCCAACAAGAATAAGATGCCACTGAACCACCGAATGGATTAAAACCATCTGTGCATAAACCCAATCGAACATTACGTGACTCCCTTGAAAAGGCAAGATGAGTACGACTAAAGTGAGTCCAAGCTTCACCATCGGCAGGATGACTGATTATATCATCGGCACGACGTACTCTTTCGGTGTGCCATGTCATATGTCGAGCCGTCTTTGAGGACATATACAGCCGCTGCAGCCTAGGCACAAGAGGGAAGTATCGCAACGCCTTGTAAGGTACATCTTTTGCCTTTGAATTGACCCCCCCCCCTTAGGTTTGAATCTGTCATGGCCACAAATGGAACATGATATCTTATCTGCATCATCTTTGTAATATAACATACAATGATTCGGACATGCATCTATTTTCACATATCCAAGTCCTAAGTCATTGACCATCTTTTTTGCACGGTAAAAAGTTTCTGGCAACTTCTCGTCTCGAGGCAACATACTCTTGATCAAGAGGAGGAGACGGTCAAAACAAGTCTCACTGATGTGAAATTCAGATTTCAAGTTCAACAACTGTGACACTGCAGACAATCGAGTGTGCTTTTCACAACCATCCCACAGCGGCTCATCAGCATCCCTAAGTAGTTCATAAAATCTTCCGGCTGTCTTATTCGGCGCTTCCTCATGAACATTAAAACTAGGACCAGCAGCATCTACAACCATATCCACGTACCCACTTGTGCCTGCAATATTGTCGGGCTCATACCTCAAGAATTGCTCACCATGACACGTCCAATTCGTATAACCATCCACGAACCCTTTCGTGTACAAATGATGTTGCACATCCCATGTTGAACACCACCTCAAGTTTCTACAACTTGAACAAGGGCATCGAATGTGACCGTCGCGATCTATTGCTGCATTTGGATTCCCCAATGCAAATTGAATGAAACTCTCAACCCCAAGCTTAAAGTCATCTGACACCACCCGGTCAACTATTCTACGATACATCCATGAACGATCTGTCGACATTTTGCCTGCACCCAAAAAATGACAATACACATCCTAACTTTCAAATCATTACTCATAATATTACACCCGACCCTTTCCTCACATCGTTCATCATAGACCATTTGCAGTTGGAAGAGGTATATTGATTAGATTATCACTTTTTAACCCATCCATGAAGGTTTGATCGCACAATCACTTACTATATGTGCTGCACGATTTGCTGAAAATTTCGGCATCATCTCCCCACACTTCTCCGATATACCAAAAATATTTATTGATTTTGAAATTTTCTTAAACACTTACAAGTAAGTGGTTAAGAAAACACTCAAAATCAATAATGGTATATCAGAGAAGAGTGAGGAGACGCAACCGAAATTCTCAACAAACCATACAAACACATATAGTAAATGACTGCCTAAGTGCGATCAAACATTCACAGACTGTCCAAACGGGACAATTCAAGACTTTGAGGTAGATATATACATTCTCATAAACAAATGAGAACATACACATCAATCCCAAAGTCTTGAACGGGAAGGCACATTGACACGGTTTTAACGCGCTCTCCTGAGGTGCGTGTAATGTTAGGTCGCACCCACGCACCTCAGCTCACAGGGAATACCCCATGCATTTATATAACATAAAATTAAATAACAACGCAATTATCATTATGCACATATCAAATTAAATAACACCCAAATTACAAAATTTTTCAAATGAAGAACATCGAAGCTAAACAATCTACATTTTTGAGTCAAATTAACATCAAATTTCTATTAAAATCAGATTTAAAAATATATTTACATGCAATTAAAATCCACAAAGTTTTAAATCACAAAACGAATTTTTTGGGTATTTACCTATTGCTATAGAGAATTCTGATTTCTTTGCATTTATCCACATCTTTGTATATATGTACTACTTAAGATATGTGGTCATTCCATTTCTCTATATCTTCTTATCATCATAAGACAAGGTCATTCCATTTCTCTATATCTACTTAAGATATGTGCTTTCCCACCCTGTATGTTCTTGTTATTGATCTTTTCTTTCTCCTTTCTTCTTCCTCCTCTGCTGGTTGTCCATCTCTGAAGGTATTGCGTTTCCTAACAAGGGTGCAGCTAAAATTGGAAGGCTGGCAGTCAAAATTTCTATCTCAAGCTGGTAGAGCCGTATTGATTGACTCAGTCATATATAGTATGCCAGTTTTCCTTGCCTAAGTCACTTTTATCCCAAAGAAGGTGATCAGTTTCATTGACCGGCTATGTGCAATTTTTTTTTGGTATGGAGAGAAAGGCACCAAACGCAGGCATTGGGTAGCATGGTCAGATATCCAGAGACCTAAGTTAGAGGGAGGTCTAGGAATCAGAGATCTGCAGTGGGTTCAGACTTCTTTGTCAATCAAAACCCTTTGGAATATTGTTCATGGGTCTTCTCTCTGGTCCATGTATGCTAGGCGCAGGTATTTCAAGGCCCATCTAGCCAACTGTGTAAGACCATTCCCAGTTGGAATGCCTTCGACTGTCTTTAGACAGGCCAAAGATATTATTATCTCTAACAGCAGATGGATAGGAGGGAATGGGGCTAATATAGACTTCCTGAGTGACAATTGGACAGGGTGTGGTCCAGCCATTAATGCTGCAATGGCTAATGAAAGGATTGAGCTCAATAGCCTCCCCTTGGCTTCTGTTAGAGAGGTTCTATGCAACACCCAACATGCTACACGGGGATACCTCAATAGTGACTTCCACCTTCCTAATATTCAACTAAGCAATGAGGCTGACTGCTGTGTCTGGACAGATACCGTAAAGGGTTCCTTTTCGGTTAAATCAGCTTGCAACCTAATACGGACTAAAGGCATTTCAAGGCCTGCCTGGGCGAAGCTCTGGCACTCAGCAATAGCACCGAGGGCAGCTCTTTTTGTCTGGAAGCTTATCCATCGGGCAGTACCAGTGGACAGCAGGGTGGCAGATTATGGTATTCCCATTGTCTCCAAATGCAGCTGTTGCTCCTCTTCTGCCCAGGAAGACCTCAACCACTTATTCATCTCTGATGAATTGGCCTCTGAACTGTGGGGCTGGGTGCAGCCCTTGGTAAGCAACAAGGTCTATTTAAGTAATCAGATTTTCATTAGGTGTTGGAACCTACTAACCTTTACCAATCTACTCTCAGCCTTCAGTTTTGTGGGGATGTATGCTGTAATTCCGATGATGTGGGAAATTTGGAAACAAAGGTGTGCTACCAGATTTGAGGGTATGGCTCTTAAAATTGATTCAATAAAGAGGAGAATTTCCTCCTCAATAGCCCTGGCTCTGGATAAGCTTTGCTTCCGCAAGCCCTTATCCCCAGCTCAATCCAGCTGCCTTGCTTCTTTTCACCTATTCCCTCGGGTCAATTTAAAGCAGCCATTTCTGGTCTTCTGCAGATTGGCACCTCAGAAGTTCACATTGCATGTTGATGGGGCCTCCAAGGGTAATCCTGGTAGGTGTGGTGGTGGAGGTTGTGTAAGAGACTCAAATTGTAAATGGATGGTTGGCTTTGCTTTCCACTATGGCATTGGGAATAGTCTTGTGGCAGAGGCAAGGGCTCTATATGACTGCTTTAATAGCTAAGCTAGGTGCTCAAAATGTTTGGCAGCTGTATATTCAGATTGTGCCCTTCTTGTGGAGGCTGTAAGGAAAGGAGCTCCTCCTAGCCGGATGGTTCTCCCATGGTGGAGGAAGATTTTGGATCTTATCCATGAAAGTGGCTGCTTGATGTTGCATACTTATAGAGAGGGCAACCAGGTTGCAGATTCCCTGGCGTCCTATGCATGCAATACTCCAGAAAATCAAGTTTTCATTCAAGTAGGAGACCTCCCTCGGTTGACAAAGGGTCAATTAAGATTGGATAGAGCTGGGCTGCCAGCCATTCGAGTAGTTTAGCTTTTTGATTGTACTTCATAGCTTTATATTTTTGCTATATTTTGAGTCTCTTTGTCCTAACAAGACATCCTAACAATAAATCTGAGTAAGATTACATAAATTAAAATAAAATGAAACAACATATACATATGAAATTAAATTTTTACTTACTGTTTATTTGAAAAAACTTATCTGATTCTTTCGTTCCCTTTCTCTCGGTCAATTATCCTACGATGAATACAACAATATATTAAATAAAATAAAAAATAATTATTATGTGTACATCTGTGAGACGGGTGTGTGCGTGTGCCTGTGAGGGGGGAGGGGCAACAGAAGCCATGCGGCCAACGGTAGAGGGAGAGGGGGGCCTGCGGCCAACGGTAGAGGGAGAGGGAGAGGGGGGCTGAGGTGTGTGCGTGTGTTTGTGTCTGTGTGTGCGTGTGTGTCTGCGAGGGGGAGGGGGGCCACGGACAGGGGAAGAGAGGGCGGTGGAGGGGGTGGGGGAGGGCGGCCAGAGGGAGTGAGGGAGCGGGAGAGGGGGGCTGAGGTGTGTGCTGTGCGTGTGTGTGTGTGTGTCTGCGAGGGGAGGGGGGCCACGGACAGGGGAAGAGAGGGCGGTGGAGGGGGTGGGGGAGGGCGGCCAGAGGGAGTGAGGGAGCGCGAGAGGGGAGAGGGAGAGGGAGTGAGGGAGCCGGACAGGGGAGAGGGAGAGGGATTGAGTGAGGGGGAACAAGATCGGGAGAGGGAGAGGGATTGAGTGAGGGAGGGGAACATGATCGGGAGAGAGAGAGGGAGACCACTTACCGGCTGGCGGCGACGGCGACCGTGAGAAGAGGATGATGGCGGCGACGGCTACCACGACCATGAGAGGGAGGGAGGTTGGCGAATGGCGGCGACGGTGAGGACGGCGGGGCCTCCGGCGACGGCGAGGACGGCGGGGCCTCCGGCGACGGCGAGGACGGCGGCTCCGGCGGCGACGACCGCAAGCAGAGGGCAGAGGAGAAGGAGAGAGTGAGAGGGAGAGTGGTGGGGTGGAAATGGGGCCGGGTGGAAGGGGTGGGAGGGAGGGGTCGACGGTGGCGGGAAAGGGGAATTTTGCGACAGAAATACAGACGGAACTTATTTCCGTCTGAAATTTTAGACGGATTATTTCCGTCTGAATATCCATCCCAAATTTGCGACGTATATAAAGATGGAATATATTCCGTCTATGATTATAGACGGATCTTCAGAGAGAGTATAGTATATCCTTAATACCAACGGAATTTGTGACGGAAACTAATTCGTCACAAATACAGACGGGTTTTAAGACGGAAAATATCCATGTGAAATATCCGTCGGTATTCCCGCTTTTTCTAGTGGCACCATACTCGCCGGTCCAGTTCCTCGAGTCTTGTTCAGTTCAATCCCTTGGGCCTTGCATAGTTCCTCTGTCTTGATTATAATGTTTTATTGTTGCTTAGTTTGTTTGTTTGTTGCTTCCTTTTATCTTTTAACTTGTTGTTATTTCTGACAAAAATTCGGCAGCATCTCCCCTTGACCCGGATGGTAAGGGAATACAAGGAACATGCCCACAGGGAATGACATGAACCAACAACTGAGGTGTGTGCCTAAGCAGTCACCTTTGGAGAAATTTTGAAAAACTCGGAGAAAATGCCGAACGGGAAACCAGTAGACCGATACAAGCTATGCGTGCACCGGAGAAGTGATAGCCAAGGTATGCCGGGCTAGCAATCCAAGGGTGTGCCAGTGGAGGCATGGCCAAGGTGTGTGTCGCTGAGCAGGCCAACAGGGGAGGTGTGCCGCTGAGCAGACCAAGGGTGGAGTGTGCCGCTGGGCAAACCCAGGGAGGTGTACCGCTGGGCGAACAAAAGAAGGTGTGCCACCGGGGGAACAAAAGGAGGTGTGCCACTGGGCGAACAAAAGGGAGTGTGCCGCTGGGCGAACAAAGGGGAGTGTGCCGCTGGAAGGCTTGAGTGGTAGAATGACTGGGAGGCTTGAATGCGTGGGTGTATACCACTGGTTCCGAAGGAGGGCAAAGGTGGGTGCTCTGGGCACTGAGTGGATCCAATGTGTTAAAAGGAGAGTGGGCTCCCACAGACCTGTATAGCGAAAATCAAGGGCCGTTATACTAAGGAAAGCCATTGGAGGGGGGGGGAAGAGGCCGGCCCTGCCCCACCAAGCCAAGAGCAAAACCTATCAGTCAGGTAGGCCCGTGCCATGGGAAATGAGATAAAGCAAGAAGTTGGAAGACCGGAGACGGACGCAAACAGAACCACAGACCAACAGTAATAAGGAAACAACAAATGCAACAAAGGAAGGCAAAGCCAAAAGGTGCTTCATTCATGACAAACTCAAAATGACAAAGATCATGGCCTGAAGGCCAAACATGATACAATACATCCAAACAAACGGAGGGGAGAAACGGGGAAGAGAAAGAAAGAAAAGTTTGGGGAGAGGGTTAGGATGAGGAGGGGCGATCGTTCCCTTCATTGCCATCCTTCCCCCTCCACAACACAGCACATTCTCTCTTTCTCTCCGGGCTCTCCTCTACCTTGTTCTTCTCTTCCTCTTCTTCTCCTATGCTGCTCTCTTCGAACGGGTTGTCTTTTCATGCCCTCCTCCTCTTTCTTCTTCTTCTTCTCTGGCTTTTATACGTGGGTTGCCGTTGACGCCAATGCGCGAGGCAGATCCGGTCCGAGGTTGACCCCAGTCACGTCCCCGTCAGAGTGATGTTCCCGTGCTCCAGCCAGAGGTCGACAGCACGGCGGGGATAGGCTGGCTTTGACGTGATTGCGATGCGCGCCAAGGGCCACATGCCCAAGCATTCAATGCTCAGTGTTTAAGCGAAACAGAGCATCGTGCTAGGGACGGGACTTCTGGCAGGTGTGCCGCTGTAGGGCTGCTGGGTAGTGTGCCGCTGAAGGGCTTGGCAGATGTGCCGCTGTAGGGGCTGGTGAGGGTGTGTCGGTAGAGGCACTCACTAGGGTGTGCTGCTGAGGAGCTCAGGGCGTGCCGCAAGAGGCACTTGCAGGAGTGTGCCATTGGGGGGGGCTGCCCTAGGTGTGCCGCTGGAGGCTTAGGGGCGTGCCGCTGGAGGCTTGAGGAAGTGTGCTACTGGAGGCTTGAGGAAGTGTGCCGCTGGAGGCACCAGGGGAGTGTGCCGCTGGGCATCCCACGGAGTGTGCCGCTGGAAGCATCAGGGGAGCTTCCTCTTCTTCTTTTCTTCTTTTCATCTTCTCTTCCCTTTTCTCCTTTTCTTTATTCCCCGTCGGAGGACACCTAGGAGCGTGCCGCTGAGGGGGCTTGAGGGGAGTGTGCCGTTGAAGGCTTTAACGAGTGTGCCGTTAGAGGCACTTCAGGGTGTGCCATTGAAGGGCACGTTGAGGGGTGTGTTTCCTTCTCTTCTTTTCTTCTTTTCATCTTCTCTTCTCTTTTCTCTTCTTCTTTATTCCCCTGCATGTAAACATGGGGTGAGAATTTTTTAGTGTCCACAAATGCCCCCTAGCCGCAGACGGCGCGAGAGAGGGATGAGAGAGCGGGGCCTGCAGGTGCAGACCGATTGAGAGATTTATCAACATGACGAGGAGAGCAGGGCAGCGGGAGCCGGAGGATGCTGGAAGGTGGCCACAGAAGCCAAAGTCATTGGAAGGCGGGCCACGGGGGCGGAGAGAAGGGTTTATTTCTTTAATGATCCAGACGACAGATTTGAATCAAAAGGTGATTCGTCACCCAGGGGGACGGAGAGGAGAGTTTGTTGATTCGACGACCTGGACAGAAGGTCCAAGTCAAGAGGGGTATTCATCACCCGAAGGGACGGAAGGAGAGATTATTCCTTGATTCAATAGGTATTCGTCGCCCGAAGGGACGGAAAGAAGAATTCATTCCTTTAATGATCTGGACGGCAGGTCCAAACCAAAAGAGGTGATGTTCGTCGCCGAAAGGGGACGGAGAGATGGTCAAGTGGCTGACACGGGCTAGTGTTAGCGCAAGGAAAAGGGGATGATTCCTTACCCGAACGGTAGGCTCGGACCGGGGTGAAAGGTTGTTTCGTTCTTTAATGCGCCGGGGGTACCAAATGTATGACGGGTCTTTTATTTCTTTGGCTGGACGGAAGGTCCGAACCAGAGTGGAGAGAATTCTTTTTAGTTCTCTAGCCGGCTGGAAGATCCGATCTAGAGTGAAAAGTCTTTTTGTTCTCTAGTTGGACGGGAGGTCCGAACCAAAGTGAAAAGTCTTTTGTTCTCTGGTTGGACGGAAGGTCCGAACCAAAGTGAGAGGGTGTTTTCATTCTCTAGTCGGACGGGAGGTCCGATCTAGAGTGAAGAGAATCCGATGTTCTTTCAATGCGCCGGGAGTACCAGCTGTGAAATCCAAACCCGGGAAAGTGGGCCGCAAGGGCCAGAATCGGTGTTGCAGAAGTAGGCCGTGAAGCCTGAAATCGGGGGAGCGGGCTACAAGAGCCGCAATCGGGAAGTTGGCTACAAAAGCCAAAATTGGGGAGCAGGCTATGAGAGCCCAAATTGAGGAGACGGACTACGGAGGCCGCCATCGGGAAGTTGGCTACAAAAGTCGAAGAGAAGCGGGCTGCAAAGAGCCAAAATTGAGAAGCAGGCTTCAAAGAGCCGAGATTAAGGAAAGCAGGCTATAAAGGCCGAAGTTGAGAAGCGGGCTGCAAAGAGCCGACGTTGGGAAGCAGGCTGCAAAGAGCTGAAGTTGAGACGCGGGCTACAAAGAGCCGAAGTTGAGAAGCAGGCCGCAAAGAGCCGACATTGGGAAGCGGGCAGTAAAAAGCCGAAGTTGAGAAGCAGGCTGCAAGAGCCGGAATTAGGGAGTAGGCTGCAAAGGGCCGACGTTGGGAAGCAGGCTACAAGAGTCAGAATTGGGAAGTAGGCTGCAAAGAGCCGAAGTTGGGAAGCATGCTACAAGAGCCGAGATTGGGAAGCAGGCTACAAGAGCCGAAGTTGAGAAGCAGGCTACAAGAGCCAGAATTGGGAAGCAGGCTACAAAGAGCCGAAGTTGAGAAGTAGGCTGCAAAGAGCCGAAGTTGGGAAGCGAGCTGCAAGAGTTGAAATTAGGGAATAGGTTGCAAAGGTCGAAGTTGGGAAGCGGGCTGCAAGAGCCAAAATTAGGAAGCGGGCTACGAGAGCCGGAGGTTGGGAAGCGGGCTGCAAGAGCCGAATGTTAGGAAAGCTAGCTGTAAGAGCCGAAGGTTGGGAAGCAGGCTACGGGAGCCAAGATTGAGGAGCAGGCTATGAGAGCTCAAATTGAGGAAGCGGACTACGAGAGCCGAGGTTGGGAGATAAGCGAGCCGCAAGGGCAGGAAGTAGATCGTGAGGGCCAGGATTGGGTCGTACGAGCCAGAACTGGGAAAGCAGGCTACGAGAGCCAGAACTGGGAAAGCAAGCTACGAGAGCCGAAATTGAGTTTATTTATTTATTATTATTTATTTCTTTATTCAAGCATGCAGGCATTCGTTAGTAGGCATAACATAAGTATGAATAAGGCAGCTCCCTCTATAGGGGATGGGATAGGGACATTGCCCATAATTCGCAGACACGGTGCGGGCCAGGAGGCACAACAAAGGGGGTGGTGCACCCATCAAGAGGATATCGCATGTCTTGTATGCATAGCTTAAATTAACGTATTTCACCCGAGATAACCCTTTGTGGAGTGGAGGAGCAAACGTGTGAGCAAAAGGCCCTAAACATAGGGATATGCAGGTTTTCCAAGCAACACTCGAGGATTACTCTAGCGCCTACACATGGGTTTCAGGCTTTCGATTTGGTAACTTCGCACAGCCCCCATCTGTTTATTTTGGAAGCGAATTTCACCGTTTCGGCGCGAGTCTCCTCATATGTCTCAATGGGGATTCCCGGCCACTAGGATTCGTCCTTATTGTAACTCCATTGCAGATTCCACCGTTTGACGCGAGTCTCCTCATATGTCTCAATGGGGATTCCCGGCTATTAGGCTTTGTCCTTATTGAAATTTGCTTCACCATTTCGCGCAAGTCTCCTCATGTGTCTCAATGGGGATTCCTGGCTACTCGGATTCACGTTTCTCTTTTTTTTTGCATCATTTTTCTCTCTCTTTTTTTAAGTGGGGGTAGGCAGCTTTTCCCTCACGATTACCTTTCACGCGAGTGCAGAAATTCAAGTCTCCGTAGAGTGCTAAGAAGAAATTCGGGCAATCCCTATGGTTGAAGACCATTGAATACATTAAGTGAGAAGTGTGGGAGTGTTGCCTCAGGTTTATTTTATGAGTTGGGCTTAGCAATTTAGCCATGACTCTTCCCCTTGACGTGTGCACTCGCCATAATTGGGTTCTCTTTCGAGCGTATGCCGTGACGCACGTGCATCCGGAATCGGGGCGACGTTATTTAGCAAGGAAACATGGTCCCAGAAATTTCAAGGGCGTGTATTATTCTATATTATAAGCAAGCATGCAAGCAGGGTAATCAAGCATTTTTTTGTTCTCTTTTCTTTTCTTTTTTTGCGTAAGAACATAATGTTGTTACGTATATGTATCTTGTAAGTGGTAGTAGAAGTATTAGGGAAGCAGACCGCAAAGGGTCGAAAGGAAATTAGAGAAGTAGGCCGTAGAAGCCGGAGTGGGGAAAGCAGGCTACAAAGGCCAAAGGATGGGGGGAGCAGGCTACGAGAACCCAAAATTGTGGGAAGTATGCCGTGAAAGCAGAATTCTGGGAAGCAGGCTATAAAAGCAGAAATTGGGAAGCGGGCTACAAAAGCCGAAGTTATGGGATGCAGGCCGTGAAGGCCGAATTCTGGGAAGCGGGCTCCGAGAGCCGAAATTGGGGAGCGGGCTATGAAAGCCAAAGTTGTGGGAAGCGGGCCATGAAGGCCGAATTCTGGGAAGCAGGCTATAAAAGCCGAAATTGGGGAGCGGGATGCAAAGAGCCGAAGTGGGGAAAGCGGGCCGCAAGAGCCGAAGAGAAGGGTTTCTTTTTTTTATTCTCTGGCCGGGGAAGGATCCGAACCAAAGTGAAAGGTCTTTTCTTTTGTGCTCCGGTCGGGAAACGGTCCGAGCCAAAGTGAAAGGGTCTATTCTTTTGTTCTCTGGCCGGGGAAGGATCCGAACCAAAGTGAAAGGTCTCTGCTTTGATTCTTTGGCCGGATGAGGGTCCGAGCCAAAGTGGAAGGTTTATTATTTGATTCTCTGGCCGGAGAAGGATCCGAGCCAAAGTGGAAGGCTTATTCTTTGATTCTCTGGCCGGAGAAGGATCCGAGCCAAAGTGGAAGGTTTATTCTTTGATTCTCTGGTCGGGGAAGGATCCGAACCAGAGTGGGAGGTTGATTCTTTAATTATCTGGTCGGGAAGGACCCGAACCAGAGTAAAAGGTTGATTCTGTAATTCTCTGGCCGGGAAAGGATCCGAACCAAAGTGAAGGGTTTATTCTTTTATTTTTTTAGCGGCCCAAAGGCCGAAGGTGAGATATTTGTCGGCTTAGATGGCGAGAGTGCCACCGGCAATGGGTTTATGTGCCAACCTAAACGAAGGAGTCATGATGCTGACAATGTTTTGATGCATCGGCTTAGACGGAAGGTCATGGTGCCGACAATAGGAAAGGTCTCTTGATTTTTGTTTGGTGGCCAAAGGCCGAAGGTGGAAACCCATGTCTGTCCCAAGGCTCACTTCTTTTTCTTCTCTTCTTCTTTTATGTAAAGAGGCGGGTTCGAAGACCACGTCTACCTCATGGCTGTTCTTTTCCTTCTTTTCTTCTCTTCTTCTTTTGTGTGGAGAGGCGAGTTCAAAGACCACGTCTGCCTCATGTGTCTTTTCTCTCTTTTCTTCTCTTCTTCTTTTGTGTGAAGAGGCGGGTTCGAAGACCACGTCTGCCTCATGACTGTTCTTTTGTTCCGCTCTTTCTTTCTCATTAATGCCCCTGGCCTGGGGTGTATTTCTCTTGATGTGCCCCCAGCTTGGGGCGTAACTTTTCTTCTGTGCCCCCAGGCAGGATGTGTCTCTCATGGCTTCTAGGCCCCTAGATGGGGTGTAACTTCTGCTTCTTATGCCCCGGAGTGGGATATGTTTCTTCTTCAAATACCCCTAAGACAGGGTGTATCTTTGTTTCTTATGCCCCCATAGTGGGGTAGAGCCCTGACTTCTTATGCCCCCAAGCGGGGTGTATCCCTTTCTGACTTCTATGCCCCCAGGCGGGGTATGTTTCTTCTTCAAATACCCCTAAGCTGAGGTGTATTCCTTGTTTCATATGCCCCAGGCGGGGTATATTTCTTCTCCAAATGCCCCTAAGTCGGGGTGTATTCTTTCCTATTATGCCCCCGGACCGGGGGGGGGGGGGGGTTCCCTCCTTTGCGTGCCCCCAGACGGGGATGAGTTTCTTTCTTTGTGTGCCCCCGGATGGGGTATAGTCTTTGCTTCTCATGTTCCCGTGGCGGGGTATAGTTCTTCTTCAAAGGCCCCTAAACCGGGGTGTGTCTTCTGCTTCTTATGCCCCGAAGCGGGGTATGTTTCTCTTCGAATGCCCCTAAGTAGGGTATATTCTTTGCTTCTCATGCCCCCATCGCGGGGTGTAGTTTCTTTCTTTACATTCCCCCTAGCTCGGGGTGTACTCTTGCTTCTTATGCCCCCATACGAGGTGTGTTTCCAGTTTCCTGTGCACCCAAGGCAGGATGTGTTTCTTCTTTACGTACCCCCGAGTCGGGGTGTAACTTCATACTTCTTATGCCCCCAGGCCGGGGTGGATTCTGCTTCTTTGCTTCTGTGCCCCCAGGCGAGGTGTATTTGCTTCTTGTGCACCCCAGGCGGAGCGTGTTTTTTTCTCTTTGTATGCCCCCAGGCCGGGGTGTGTTTTGTTTTTTTTTTGTGCACCCAAGGCAGGGCGTGTGTTTCTTTCTTCGCGTGCCCCCTAGGCCGGGGTGAGTTCTTCTGCTTCTTGTGCCCCCAGGGTGGGGTGTATTCTTTTCTCCATATGCCCCATGGCGGGGTATGTTCCTTTTGCTCTTTATGCCCCTAGGTCGGGGTGTGGGTCTCTTTGCTTCTGTGCCCCCAGGTAAGGTATATTCTGCTCTCTTTCCTTTTACACGCCCCTAGGGCGGGATATACTTCTCTTCATACGCCCCCAGACGAGGGTGTAACTCTGCTGCTTGTTGTGGCCCCAGACGGGGTAGATCCTTCTGCTTCTTCTGCCCTAGAGTGGGGTATATTTCTATGTGTATTCCCCTAAGCCGGGGTGTATTCTTTATCTCATATGCACTCGTGGCAGAGTGTATCTTTTATGGCTTCTATGCCCCCCAAGCGGGGTGTGTTTCTTCTTCAAATACCCCTAATCCGGGGTGTATTCCTTTCTTCATATGTCCCCCGAGTCGGGGTGTGTTTTGTTTCTCATGCACCCCGGGCGGAGCGTGTACTTCTCTTCATACGCCCCTAAGCCGGGGCATGTCTTCTGCTTTTTATGCCCTCATGGCGGGGTGTACGTTTCTTCTTCCAATCCCCCTAAGCCGAGGTAGATTCTTTGTGGCTTCTATGCACCCAGGCGGGGTGTGTATTTCCTATTCAAATCCCCCTGAGCCGGGGTAGATTCTTTATAGCTTCTATGCACCCAGGCGGGGTGTACCTTCTTGCTTCTTATTCCCCGGACCGGGGTGGATTCCGCTTCTTTGCTTCTGTGCCCCGAGGCGGGGTATGTTCTTTATGGCTTCAATGCCCCCAGGCGGGGTATGTGTTTCCTCGAATCCCCCTAAGCCGAGGAGCATGCCCCTTTGCTTCTGTGCCCCCGGGCGGGGTGTATTCTTCATGGCTTCTATGCCCCCGGATGGGGTGTATGTTTCTTCTTCAGATTCCTCTAAGTCAGGGTGTATTCTTTTGCTCTTTATGCCCCTAGGTCGGGGTGAAACTCTGTTTCTTCTTATGCCCTGGGGACTCGGGGAATGTTGTTTGTCCTGCTTTAGATGCCCCTAGGACGAGGTGTATGTTGCTTCATGTGCCCCCCATGGCGGGGTATGTTTCTTCTTCTTATCCCCCATGGCGGAGTGCGTCTTCTACTTCTTATGCCCCCAGGATGGAGTGTATTCTCTTCATATGCCCCCGGCACGGGGTGTATCTTTTGCTTCTTATGCCCCCAGGCCGGGGTGTATTTTTTTTATAAAAAAAATGCCCCTAAGCCGGGGCTTATTCTCTGTCTCACATGTCCTCCGAGTCGGGGTGTGTTGCTTCTTGTGCCCCCAGGGTGGGGGTGTAATTCTTGCTTCTTGTGTCGCCAAGGCTGGGTGAATCCTTCTTCTTATGCTTATGTGTCCCCAAGCGGGGTATATTCTTTTCCTTATACGCCCCTAAGACGGGGAATGTTATTTGTCCTACTTCGGATGCCCCCAGGGGGTGTATATTTCACTTCCTATGCCCCCAGGCCGGGGTGGTATCCCTTCTTCAAATGCCCCTAGGTCGGGTGTGTTTCTTTTTTTGTGTATCCCCAGGCCGGGGTGTAGTCTTTGCTTCTCATGTCCCCATAGCGGGGTGTAGTTCTGCTTCAAATGCCCCTGAACCGAGGTAAATTTTTAAATATCCCATAAGCTGGGGTGAATTCTTCATGGCTTCCATGCCCCGTGGCAGGGTATGTTGTTTCTTCAACTGCCCCCAGGTGGGGTGTGGCTCTGCTTCTTCTTATGACCCCAGGCCGGGGCAGTTTCTTCCTCTTATGCTTATGTGTCCCCAAGCGGGGTGCATTCCTTTCTTCATGCGCCCCTAAGCCGAGGAATGTTGTTTGTTCTACTTCAGATGCCCTCAGGGGGGTGTACGTTGCTTCATGGACCGCGAGGCTGAGGTATATTCCTCTTCATGTGCCCCGAGGTCGGGGCGTATTTTTCTTCGTGTGCCCCCAGGCCAGGGTGCAACTCTTTGTCTTCATGCCCCGAGATCGAGGTATATTTCTTGCCTCTTATGCACCCATATCGGGGTATGCTTCTTCTTCTGATGCCCCTAAGTCGGGGTGGACTCTTTTCTTCTTATGCTCCCAAGGCGGGATGTAACTTCTTCAAATGCCCCTAAGCCGAAGCGTATTCTTTATGACTTCTATGCCCTCAGGCGGGGTATGTTTCCTCTTCAAATGCCCCTAAGCCAGGGTGTATTCTTTTGCTCTTTATGCCCCTAGATCGGGGTGAAACTCTGTCACTGCTTATGCCCCCATGGTGGGGGTACATTTCTTTGTCGAATGCCCCTAAGCCAGGGTGTAACTTTTGCTTTATGTGCCCCCCGAGTCGGGGTGGATTCTCTTCATGTGCCCCCATGGCGGGGTGTATTCTCTTCATGTGCCCCCAGGAGCGAGGTATACCTTTCTTCATATGTTCCCAGGTTGGGATGTATGTCTCTTTGCTTCTGTGCCCTCAGACCGG
Organism: Amorphophallus konjac; assembly: GCA_022559845.1. Classification (NCBI taxonomy): domain Eukaryota; kingdom Viridiplantae; phylum Streptophyta; class Magnoliopsida; order Alismatales; family Araceae; genus Amorphophallus; species Amorphophallus konjac. Next base: position 87,639 of record JAHNEJ010002817.1, on the reverse strand, counting down.
GGCATATTCTTGGTCTCTCTTTTCTTTTATACGCCCGTATGGGGGGATATATTTCTCTTCATATGCCCCTAGATCATGGTGTATTCTGCTTCTAGTGCCCCCAGGGTGGGGTGTATTGATGCTTCCGATGCCCCCAAGGCAGGGGTATATTCTTCTTCTTCTACCCCTCAAGGCAGGGTGAATTCTACTCTCTCTTTTGCGCCCCCAAGGTGGGGCGTAGTTTTGCTTCTTATGCCCCCCGAGGCGGGGCGGGTTTTGCTTCTTAGGCCCCCAAGGTGGGGGTGTGCTTTGCTTCTTAGGCCCCCAAGGTGGGGTGAATTTCTCTTCAAACACCCCCTAAGCCGGGGTGTATTCTTTAGTTTCTATGCCCCCAGGCGGGGTATGTTTCTTCTTCAAATGCCCCCATGAGGGGTGTGTTTTGCTTCTTTTGCACCCAATGCAGGATACGTGCTTCTTTCTTTGTATGCCCCCCAGGTTAGAGTGTATGTTTCTTCTTATGCACCCAAGACAGGATGTGTGCTTCTTTCTTTTTATGCCACCCCAGGTGGGGGTGTGTTTCTTTCTTTGTATGCCCCCCAGGTTGGAGTGTAGCTTCTTGTTTTCATACCCCCCATGCGGGGTGTGTTTCTTTTGCTTCATACGCCCCCATGGCGGGGTACATTTCTTCTTCAGATGCCCCTGAGCCAGGGTGCAACTCTGTTTCCTCTTATTCCCCATGGCGGGATATATTTCTTCTTCTTGTCCCCTGTGGCGGGGTATATGCATATTCTCTTCGGGAGTGGCGGCCGTGCTTGGCCTCATTGCTATAAAGCATTCCCCACAACGGGCAGCAATTCATCAAGCTATAATTGTGGTTTGTTGGATCTTCTAACAGCCACTCGGGGGGCCGTCTTATGCAGAATAGAGGCAGCAGGAAGGTGGAACGGACCGGGGCATTGCACCACGGACTTGGACCCTCCTAGAGTCGGGCGGGACGTCGGCCTTCTTCTTGTTCTCTTCGTCGGCGATGCTTGCCAACTCTTCTTCCTCTTTTTTGTCCTATCTTTTCTTCTCTTCTCTCTTTTCTCTCCTCGTGCATAATAGACCAAGGTGGGTACGCAAGAGAGCGCTCACCCCCTCTGGGAGGGGATGAGTGGTCCGCTCCACCGCATCAATCCCACAGTGATAATCATTATTCAACACAGGTGTCGATGGATATGGCCGTACAACCCTCTCTCGCCAATTCTTTCTCCTCCTTTTTTGCTTCTTTCTTTTCTTTTTTTTTTTGCTTCTTTCTTTTCTTCTTAAGGAAAGGGGGTTTGATTTCCCCTCTCTTCTTCTTAGCGGCCTTCATGATTCCTAGAATCTGTAGGGGCCTCGGAGTAGCATCTTCGAGGCGACAAAGATAAAATTGCCTAGTCCGGCTTTTCTCCCCATAGGGATGGGGAAGAGAGTACCTGCAATTCATCAAAACAGGTAAACAACGTTTATTAGGAGGCCATGAGGCCCTGAATCCCCGGTGAAGAGATGAAGGGTGGTTTCGGTCCCACTGGACGTGCCAGACTTGTGTACGCACTTTTCGTTCACTTATTATGTTGTTCGTTTGTTCGGATGGTTGATTTGTCTATTGAGTGCGTGGGCGTGCCAGTCACAAAGTGACGATTTATTCTGCGCTCGATCTGACTAATCAGACGACTGTGTGGTTCGTGTCGGGACCGAAACCCGACGCGCCATAAAGGTCACGGCGTTATTTACATCCCCTCGAAGAGGGGAACACCCTTGATTAATCGCCGGGGATCAGGGCCTCATGGCCAGGAAATTATATTGAGAGAAACAAGACGATAGCGATCTTGAATCGGTTGGAAAGCCCTATGTCTAGGGAAGCAAGCATTCAAAATATGTCGGTCACTCAAGGGACCATTTTGATATCCGGACGAGCGTCCGGCTTTAGGAAATCGTAATCGCCACGGGCAAAACCGGAGCGTATGTATGTCGGGGCACGGCAAATTTATTGTTCAGGGTAACGGGAAACATTCGGCTAAATCCCGATTAGAATGGTCGGAAACCCGCGAGCTTGTCGGCCCGGTGCAAGATCAAACTGCGACCATGCTGTGGTGGGCCCCCCGCGGTCGAAGTCAGGCTTGCGTGGGCATCGTTAATATTTCCGGTGCCAAGGGGCAACGGGAGAATGTGCCTTAAATCAGCTGGAAAGCCCTATGTCTAGGGAAGCAAACATTCGAAACGTATCGGTCGTTCGGTGGACCGTTCAATATTCGGACGGGTGTCCGGCTTGAGAATATCGTAATCATCGTGGGCAGATCCGGAACATATGTATGCCGGGGTATGGTAAATTTATTATTCTGAGGAACTGAAAACATTTGGTTAAATCCCGGTTAGTGTAGTAGGAAACCAGTGAATTTATTGGCCCGGTGCGAGATCGAGTCAGGACCATTCCGGGGGCGTCTCTCGTGGTCCAAACGAGGCTTGCGTGGGCATCGTTAATATGTCCGGTGCCGAAGAGCAACGGGAAAGAGTCTCGGGACTAGATTCTAAAACAAAGACGTGTACAGAGACAGCTGGCTATAGGCCGAGGATGTGGGTCAGACAATGACCATGATTAGGGTGAAATTGTGGTCTAAGCGTGACCCACGAAGATCTTATTGATATTCCCATATGTAGGGCTCGGAGATGACGAGAACCGCCTCGTTCCATTCGGTTTTTTGTCGGTCATTCATGGACCACTTTATGTTCGGACCAAAGTCTGTATTGAAGGCACGACGTAAACGGAAATAAACCCGTACAAATGTATGCCGAGTTTACGGCAATCTCAATGAAAGAGCGGAAACGAATCCCAATGGCAACGAGTCCGGTTTACCAAACTATCGGCCCAGAGCAATATCGGATTACGGCCATATTGGAATGGCTCCCAAGGTCCGAACCCGAATTGGGGAGGCGGCGTTAATGTTCCCTTTATACCGGGTCTCGAGGAGAACGAGGTTGCGGAGCGGGTCTCATCATTTTATTATTGTTTGAACTTTTATTATTATTATTTTATTATTTTATATTTTTTGGTGAGTTTGTTATTATTATATATTTATGATAGTTTTTTATTATTATTTGCTTATTTTTTTATTTTTTTATTGTCTTCATTATTATTATTACTTATTTCTTTATTATTATTTGTTTATTTATTTATTTATGTTGAATTTATTATTATTATTATTATTATTATTATTTTTGTTATTTATCCCTTCTTTGTGATTTCGTTGTTATTGTTATTTTTTGTTGCACTTGGGGTGCATGTGGAGGAATGGGTGAGGTAGAGAGTGTACCGCAAGAGGATGATTTAGGGGCGTACCGTTAGAGGATGAAGAGTGTGTCGTTGGAGGCTGAGGGGAAGAGAGGAGTAGTGTGCCGCTGAAGGAGACACCAAGGAGTGTGCCGACCAGGGAATCACATGGAGTGTGCCGCCCAAGGTTGGCTAAGGGGAGTTAGAGATAATGCCATTGGGGCAAAACCCACATGAATGGGGTGAGGTTGAAAGGGAGGTTTCTGGCCTGAGGAGTTTAGATAAAGGGTTCCAGGTGGCAAGCTTTCAATTTTCTTGTCATGTGATTGAGTCCTACACCATACTCGCCGGTCCAGTTCCTCGAGTCTTGTTTAGTTCAATCCCTTGGGCCTTGCATAGTTCCTCTGTCTTGATTATAATGTTTTATTGTTGCTTAGTTTGTTTGTTTGTTTCTTCCTTTTGTCTTTTAACTTGTTATTTCTGACAAAAATTCGGCAGCATCTCCCCTTGTTTCGGATGGTAAGGGAATATAAGGAACATGCCCACAGGGAATGACATGAACCAACAACTGAGGTGTGTGCCTAAGTGACATGTCCCAGAGATTTAATAGTCTTTCTAGGATCATATGGATATTAACCCATGGGTCAAACCTTGGGTTAACTAAACTCAAGTATTTTAGCGGTCTATAACTGGGCCGTTACATGAATATAGCGGTCTAGTTCTGGACCGTTAAGTACAAGACTTTGATATTTGAAAATAGGCTCTCTGGAGTCTTTGGCGGTCAAAGGTAGATCCGTCAAGGTCCCTTTAGCGGTCTATATAAGGCACGTTAGAAGACTATGGCGGTCGACTATTGGGCCGCTAAGATCCAGAAATACAAAACATCGGTAGTGCTTTCTAGGCAAATGGGTTTTAATGGTACAACCAACTCGACGTCCTAGTGAGAATCTCAGGCTCGCGGAGAATTACGGAGGCCTTGAAACAAGATTTCCTAGTCCATTTGGAAGGAATATCCAAAGGAGAGGTTATCATGTCCAAGATTATGTTCCTATAGTACAAAGTGTGTAACTAATGGTCATATACCGGAATATATGCCATGAACTTATAGAAATGACTCTATAGATGAGGGAGAATAGGTTCAGTGATTAAATACACGTTGAAACCTCATCAATGTAGCATTTAAACTATAGAGTTAGTACAAAATTATATGGTTTTGGCTTGAAATTATCGTATGCTTAAAATAATCCGATTAGGATAAAGAACATGAAATCAACCATTATGAATACTAGTTAAGTCTCATAGTCATAAAATAATACTTTAAAATAGGTTTGGACATAATTATCTAGGCATAACATAGGCTAAAGTGGACTATTTTTAAGACTGTCTTGGTTTGACAGAACACAGAACTGTAGCGGTCTAAGGTAGGCGCGTCACAGTGTTGTAGCGGTTTATCGTAAAATCGCCAGAGTGATTTTAGCGCTCTACTTCTGGTCCGCCAGAGATTACATAGAAATCACGTTTGCAGGGTGTCTGGCAGTTTATCGTAAGGCCGCTATATTATGTTGGCGGTCGAACTTTAAGTCGCTAGAGCACGTCTGACAGTAAATAAAATAAGAAGATTCTAAGATACTTAACTCACATCATGTCTGGAAATCACATATAAACTTCCCTATCATAATAGAACAAAGGTTAAGCTAATCAATATGCATAGGTTTTCTGTGAATTGACAAGAAAGTTCTTTTTTAACTTAGTTAGGGCTAAGAATATGCATGCATGATATTCTAAGTGTATAGGTCCTATTAAAACATGAAATTCTTCACATATAAAGCATGAAATCGATCAAAACAAGAGGACTTTTAATCCTAGCATGATTTTTTTGCCGTGCATGAGATGACCTACCTCTGCTAAGGCTTTGAATCTCTGAATTTGATGTTAGAATGGAGCCCTAGTCTCAGCTCCTTCCAATGATAAATCAGTAACTTCACGCCCTGATATCTCCTGATCCTCTTGTCCTATTGGCGTGAAATTTGGAGGGTAAGAAGTAGATACTAAGGGGAACGAAAAGTCCTAAAGGCACTTGGGCTAAATACCTCGATTTGGTTCTCTAATCCTTTGATATTCACCGGACTTTTGCACAGTTTCCTGGGTCGCTAAGGTGGAACCAGCAACTTTACAAGCTTATGTCTCCTTGTGTGCTTGATCTCCTAGCATGAAATTTTGGGAGATGTTAGTCCTATATATTATCAATAAAAACTTCTAAAGAACCTACCTGAAATAATGTCGTCTTACCTTGATTCCACGCGAGCCAATGTAGGGGTTGCGCATGTCAAAACTAGGTCCTATTTATAGGGTTTTTGCTAGGGTTTGAGGATTAGCTCAATTCTAGTGCCATTGTTAAAGCTTAGATCGACTTCTGAGAGTCCTATAGATGTTTACTAGTCCATCCATCTCGATCTCTAAGAGATAGAGTCTAAAAAATCTAATCTTTTTACTCGTTCTTTCATTCACGGAACTGACAGAATGTAGCGGTCGTAGATTGGACCGCCAAAGTCCCTGTAGCGGTTTTACGATAGACCGCCACACGCATTGGGTGCCGAATTTGAAATGAGTTCAAATTCTAATTTCGGTTTATCTACTAAATTATCTAAACAATTAGTATTTATCCTTAAATTCCGTAAATAAGTTAATTACCCTTTTAGAATATGGGCCAAACTTCCTGGGCTTGGTTCATAAGTCCTTTGGGCTTCATTTAAATAGGCTAGGTTAATGATTTACCATAATTGGGCCTTAATAATGATTTATTTAACATAATATTTATTTATTAATCCATTTTGATCTTTAAAATTTCCAGAAAATATTTAAATATTCCAGAAATAATTTATAAAAATTCCGTGACATTACACCCTCCCCCACTTAAGAGAATTTGATCCCCAAATTCAATATATGGATTGTGGAGAGTGTACTTACATTCAAATAATTCTGAAAATCTTTTGCGCATAGCCTCTTCGGTTTCCCATGTTTCTCCTGATTTTGTCCACTGGATTTTGACTACTGGAATAATCTTGTTCTGAAGTTGACGTACCTCTTGTTCAAGGATTTTGATTGGTTTCTGCTCATATGTCAAATCCTTCTTAATCTCCAGATTATCATAGGTGATGACATGGAAAGGATCAGGAACATATTTCTTGAGTATCAAGACATAAAATACATCATGAACTTCAGATAGTTGAGGAGGTAAAGTAATTCGATAAGCTAGTTCACCGGCTCTTTCCAGAATTTTAAATGGACCAATAAATCTTGGAGTAAGCTTGCCCTTAATACCGAATCTTTGAATACCACGACCCGGAGAAACCTTAAGGAATACGTGATCTCCTACTTGAAACTCCAAGTCGCGCCTTCGATTGTCAGCATACGATTTCTGCCTGTCTTGGGCCATCTGAAGTCTTTCTCGAATGAGTTTAATCTTCTCGGTAGTATCCCTAATAATATCGGGACCGAGAAATTACCTCTCTCCTACTTCATTCTAACAGATAGGGGAACGACAACTCCTTCCATAAAGAGCTTCAAACGGTGACATTTGTATACTAGCCTGGTAGCTATTATTGTATGTAAATTTCACTAGAGACAAGTGATCATGCCAACTTCCTCCAAAGTCAATAGCACAAGCCCTGAGCATATCTTCCACCACTTGATTCGTCCTCTCCGTTTGACCATCAGTTTGTGGATGGAATGTCGTGCTAAAGTTTAGTCGGGTCCCTAGAGAATGTTGAAGACCCTTCCAAAATTACGATGTAAATCGGGGATCTCTATCAGATATAATAGTGACAGGGACACCATGCAATTTGACAATTTCCCTTATGTATAAGGCTGCGAGAATATCCACAGACCATCTACTTTTTATTGGCAGAAAATGTGCAGACTTAGTCAATCTGTCTATAATTACCCATATACCATCATGTCCTCCTCTTGTTTTAGGTAAACCCATAATGAAATCTATCCCTATACTTTCCCATTTCCATTCGGGAATATTTAAGGGGTGTAATTTACCTGCGGGTCTTAAATGCTCTGCATTTACTTGTTGACAAGTGAGACAGCGGGACACGAAATCTGTCACTTCTCTTTTCATGTTAGGCCACCAGAAGTTCCTTGTAAGATCTTGAAACATTTTTGTACCACCGGGATGAATGGTATATTTGGAATTGTGAGCTTCTTCCGGAATCAGTTTCTTAGTATAAACATGATCGGGTATACAAATTCGATCCATGAATAATAATCTTCCATCGTCGGCAATAGAGAAATCTGGCCTTTGCTCAATATTAGCTTTAATCTCTAGTAATACTGGATCATTGTCTTGTAGCTTGACCAGATCTGCTATTAATGTAGGTTGCGTTCGAATACTGGTCATAAAGCAATCTTCTTCCTTCATGTTAATATCTAAATTCAACTGAGCAAATTGAGGAATGAGATTAGTCATACTAATCATGAGACTTGATAACTTTCCCATTAGTTTTCTGCTAAGTGCATCCGCTATAGCATTGGCCTTGCCATGATGATATTGAATAGCAAAATCAAAGTCTTTTAGGTATTCTAACCATCTTCTTTGTCTCATATTCAGCTCCTTTTGGGAGAACAAATACTTCAAACTTTTGGGGTCTTAATAAACCATAAATTTTTCTTCGTAAAGATAGTGACGCCAAATTTTTAAGGCAAATATAGTAGCCGCCAATTCTAAATCATGCACAGGATAACTCTCTTCGTGATGTTTCAATTGTCTTGAAGAATAGCAAATCACCTTTCCATTTTGTATAAGAACGCACCCTAAGCCAATACTAGATGCATCTGTATATACTTCAAATCCACCACCCTCCGTTGGCAGTGTTAAAATTGGTGCAGTAGTGAGGTGATCCTTAAGAGTTAGGAAACTCTCCTCACAGTCCTTCGACCATACAAAAGGATTTTCTTTTCTTGTAAGTCTAGTTAAAGGAACATCGATCTTGGAGAAATCCTTAATAAATCTTATGTAATAACCAGCCATGCCCAGAAAACTTCTAACTTCTGACACGGTCGTTGGCCGGTTCTAGTTTTTGACAGCTTCCACTTTAGAAGGATCCACAGTGATACATTCTTTTGAAATAATATGTCCAAGAAATGAGACTTCCTTAAGCCAGAACTCACATTTACTAAGTTTGGCATAAAGCTTATGTTCTCTTAAAGTCTGCAAGGCTATCCTTAAATGTTTTTCATGTTCTTCCGTTGTTTTGGAATATATGAGTATGTCATCAATGAATACGACCACAAATTGGTCGAGATACGGCCTGAAGACGTTATTCATAAGTTGCATAAATGCGGCCGGGGCATTAGTTAACCCGAACGACATCACCACAAATTCATAGTGGCCATAACGACTCCGGAATTTCATCTTGTATATGTCTTCATCCTTGATCTTGTGTTGATGATAGCCTAACCTGAGGTCTATTTTGGAAAAATATTCTGATCCCGAAAGTTGATCAAAGAGCTCATCGATACGCGACAACGGATACTTGTTCTTGATAGCTAGTAAGCTGATTCAGTCGCCGGTAATCGATACATAACCTGAGAGATCCATCCTTCTTCTTGACAAAAAGAACCGGCGCACCCCAAGGGGATGTGCTGGGTCGAATAAAACCCTTGTCAAGTAGCTCATGTAGTTGTCTTTTTAATTCCTTGAGTTCTGTGGGGGACATCCTGTAGGGAGCTATAGAAACAGGTGCCGCTCCAGGAATGAGTTCAATGAAAAAATTTACTTCCCTTTCAGGTGATAAATCGGGTAAATCTGATAGAAATACATCCAGAAAATCATTGACAATCGGGATATCTTTTAAGATGATTTCCTTGGATTCGGTGAGGATAACAGAAGCAAGAAAAGCTACACAACCTTGCGAAATTAATTTGCAAGCGTGCAAAGATGAAATAATGACAGGATGCTTCCTGTATTTGACACCAAGGAAGAAAAACCTTAAAAAACCAGGTTTGCAAAAGGATATTATACTATTCCGGCAATTTATGTAGGCATCATGGTCAACAAGCCAATCTATGCCTGGAATAGCATCGTAGCCCTCCATTGTTAGTATTGGTGTGCTACAGGTCAATTTTGGGTCGGGTAGGCCCGATAGATGTACGATCTTATTCATTATTAATAAAGTGGTATTTGAGCGTAAATATGTGATTGTATATTACTTTACGATGTCCCTAGGATATGTGGTTGTAAAGTCAACTCGAGATGGGATCTCGAATATGAGACTGACTTTACATGGACACATACCTTAAATTGTTCATGGTTGGAGGGTAATCAATCTGGGACTTTGATTACCTATTAAACCAGTACACATGATGTGTGAGGGACCAGTCTCATGGTTACTGGTGCGGGGCACCAACACATATGTGTAGGTGTATGTCCTTGGAGGATGTATAATGAACTGATCAGCTATTGGATCTTCAGATGGTTGATTATACCTAATGTCAACTGAAGATTCAACGGTCTAAGTAGCATCGTTGGTCCTTTGACCTGAGACATTGATCGGATCTTACACGAGGATTGGAATGGTTTAATTACTTGGCTAAGTGACTTTAACCATAAGTCATGAGTTATCGAGTCATTAGCCACTCCAGGATACGTGTGAAGATCATCAATGGTCAAGAGGGGATCGCTCACTGTCGGGTATATATCAGACAGTTAATGGGTCATGACATTGACGCTTCGTTAAATCCCTGGCCAGGGTCGTGTGAGTTCGTTTAGAACGGACGTCATACACTTTAAGGAGGTCATGGTCAAATGACACGATCATGGAGTTTGACAGAAACCATACCCTCGATCGTACTAGACTCATAGAATGAGCGAGGGATTATATTGATGCAGTAACTGTGGACTTACAGGTACCAGATAGGCTGGTTTAAACCCGGCGTCCTCTAGGATCACACAGATTTTCTTGACCCAACGTGATCAAAGGTTCGGAAAAAATTAAACTATTATTCGGCTCTAGCAGAAGCGAATAATAAGTTTACTTTAGTACTTCTAATTGGGAATTAGAAGTTAATGGGCCTTAAACTAGAGTGACTATGGGCCTAGAGGATCACACACAATGAATTCTTGGGTGACGGATTATTATTGTACAAATGTATATATTAATTCCCTTTAATTCCTTTTGGAAAGGCATATAAAAGGGGCTTAATATATATGTATAATAATGGGAAGGACATATATACAGCTTTGGTCCTTTAGAGCTCTTTTAGAAATGGGCCAAATCCTATATATATGGATGCTACGAGACTTCTCCCCCTCTCTTAACTAATCAAGCATTAAGGCTAGGAAGATAAGGATTAGCTTCTCCCCCCCTTTCCTCCCTCTTGCTCTCTCTCTCTCTCTCCAGAAGGTGAAAGGGTTGGGGAATGTCATGCCGGGGGGTACCGTCGCTACGCAAGGATCCGTGTGGATCAGCTCTAGAGGCCGTACTTCTGTGCGGCTCGGTGTTCGTGAGATTCTACATTGGGCACTGCGGACAGCGTCGTTCCGCGCAAGGTGAAATCTACAACCCGTAGTTAGGGGTTGGGTTATTTATGCATCGATCAGAGCACAGATCTAGGATTCCATGAAGCCGAGTTCGGGCAAATAAATTTTTGTTATCCGCTGCATTGCCCGATGGTCCTGTGTGAAACCTTACATCCATATCAAGGCAAACGAGATTTGCAGGAAGATCATGTCCTTCAACCCTTACCTCACTATTTGGATAATAGTTGGTGAGTTTGGTTCCGGGGCCTAAAGGCGTAGTAATAGCAAGGTCCGAAGGTAAGAGAACTGATGAAATTGGCAATATTTTTGTAAAAGCGGTGGATATGAAGGAATGAGAAGCACCGGTATCAAATAGCACAAATGCAGGACGGGAATAAATGTGAACAGTACCTTCCATAAGCCCATCATTTGGGGGCACTTCATTATCTTCTAGAACAGCAGTGAGGCGAGCTTGCCGTTTACGTCCACTTGCAGAAGATAGCTTCTTCATAAGGGGGCAATCCGGCATACGGTGCTCCCTGCTGCCACAACGAAGACAAGCGCCAAGGTGCTTCCAGCATTCTTCGGTCGAATGACCGAACTTCTCATAGAAAGTACAGGTCGTGGCGACTTGCTTGTCTTCTTCCTTGACTTTTTTGTTCTTGTGGTAGCCACTACCACTCCCATTTCAGGATCTTTTCTTGCTATCACGGGATTTGTAGGGTTCCGTGATGCTGAACTTCTTCTTCTTATCATGTCGATCAGACCTTCGGCTCGATTCCTCTCCCTTTCCTTTTAATTTCTCTACTTTCTCTAAGGTCCTCTCGCATAGATGCGCCCGCTGGACCATCTTCGTATAAGTACAGATATTCTGAGTCCCCAATTGCTGCATATACCCGGGCATTAATCCATCCATAAACCGATTAGCCTTTAGCAAATCAGTGCTAATCAAGTGCGGAGCATATGGCGCCAGCCTGGAAAATTATAGTTCATACTCAGTCACCGACATCATGCCCTGGCGCAGAGAAGCAAACTCCATAGCCTTCCGCTCTTTGATGTGCTCAGAAAAGTACTTTGCTCGAAAGAGTGTAAGGAAGCCTTCCCACGTGTGCGGTGCATCGGCTGGGGGTGTAAGAACGGACTTCCACCACGTACGGGCATCTTTGTTCAATTGAAAAGTAGCAAGGCGAACCTTTTCTTGATCCGCACACTGCATAACTTCGAAAATAGGGTTCATTTCATCTATCCAGTTTTCAGCTTCATCTGGATTTGAGGAACCAGAAAATCTCGGAGGGTTTAAGCTTCGGAAATTACGATGTAGGTCTCCAGCTCTCGTTCCTGCGCCAGCTTGCGCCATGGTTTGTAGTGCTTGTGTTAGACCAGCGACGGTCTCTTGCATGCCGTTCCAATCTACGTGATGAGCCATTGCAAATAAGAATAAGGTACCTGAGAGAATAACAAATTGTTAATTCTCATGGAAATTTTGAAAGGGATTAATCTAGAGCTAATTTATTATCTTATCTCGGGCTCTACCCAATTCTCGCATAGGTGGGGAATTTCTTTCCTAGTTTTCATAGGTGTGGGTCCTTAACCTTGGACTTGTCCTATGATATGACTTTTCTCCCTAAGTCCTTGGACTTGGGCTCTGATACCAACTTAACTGTCACGCCCCAAGCTTTTATTACAGCGGAAGATGTTCTCGAGAAACGTGAACAGCCGACATGGTAAGTCTCTTGCAAGTAAGAATAGTCAGAGCGCAATAACAATCACAAATGAAAATGCAATTGCACAATAAGTCACTCAAACCTTCACTTTTTATTAATAAGGAGAATAACTCAATATATCAACTAGTCAACTCTTTCAAATCTACTTGACTCAATAAAAATGGAAAATTACATGGACTATAGCTAGACATTATCGACTCCTAAGTCTTCACTCTCAATTTCATGCGACTTTCATTCACTCTCGGACCCATCACTTGAATAACTTGACTCCGAATCCGAACTACTTACATTTCCTGAAAAGATTGAAAATAGGTAATGAGCACACTTGCCCAATAGGTATTTTCGCATCAACATGATTGGTAATATTAAAGTGATTAGCATTTTAGCTCTAAGGAATAAGGTAAAATCATGTGAAATGCGATCAAACATGCGATTCCAAACCAAAAATAACAAATTATAATCAAGCTTAAAATATGAGAACATGAATCGATCAAGTGTAATTAAGCAAGAATGTAGTAATGGCCTTTCGTGAATAAGAATGTACTAGAATGTCATGTAACAAGCAAGAATGTACTCTTCACTTAGTAACAAGTACTTCGTGAATTTCTGTGGAATATCACTTTGTGGATAATTCCGTGATTACCGTGATACCGTGATGCTGTGGATTTTCAGTTATTTATAAAGAAAGTACTCCCAACGCAATGCGACGCCAGTAGCATTATAGTTTCCGACAATCAGCCGAGGCGACTAGCATAGAGTCCTTGAACATAATCAGTGCTCGATCCGCATCTTCAAGTATAAATCAAGCTACTTCCACGCATGTAAATAATGTGGCCAAGAATGTTCAATTTCAAAGATAATTCATGATAAAGTAACCAAAAATACGAATGCTTGTACAAGAAAATAAGGAATTTCAATAAATACTTTAATGACAAGGTTATGCCATGGAAATAAATCGGCAACATAACGGTCTATTCTTTATCTTTCATAACTTAGTTAAATCATCTTGATAAAGGTGACATGTCCCAGAGATTTAATAGTCTTTCTAGGATCATATGGATATTAACCCATGGGTCAAACCTTGGGTTAACTAAACTCAAGTATTTTAGCGGTCTATAACTGGGCCGTTACATGAATATAGCGGTCTAGTTCTGGACCGTTAAGTACAAGACTTTGATATTTGAAAATAGGCTCTCTGGAGTCTTTGGCGGTCAAAGGTAGATCCGTCAAGGTCCCTTTAGCGGTCTATATAAGGCACGTTAGAAGACTATGGCGGTCGACTATTGGGCCGCTAAGATCCAGAAATACAAAACATCGGTAGTGCTTTCTAGGCAAATGGGTTTTAATGGTACAACCAACTCGACGTCCTAGTGAGAATCTCAGGCTCGCGGAGAATTACGGAGGCCTTGAAACAAGATTTCCTAGTCCATTTGGAAGGAATATCCAAAGGAGAGGTTATCATGTCCAAGATTATGTTCCTATAGTACAAAGTGTGTAACTAATGGTCATATACCGGAATATATGCCATGAACTTATAGAAATGACTCTATAGATGAGGGAGAATAGGTTCAGTGATTAAATACACGTTGAAACCTCATCAATGTAGCATTTAAACTATAGAGTTAGTACAAAATTATATGGTTTTGGCTTGAAATTATCGTATGCTTAAAATAATCCAATTAGGATAAAGAACATGAAATCAACCATTATGAATACTAGTTAAGTCTCATAGTCATAAAATAATACTTTAAAATAGGTTTGGACATAATTATCTAGGCATAACATAGGCTAAAGTGGACTGTTTTTAAGACTGTCTTGGTTTGACAGAACACAGAACTGTAGCGGTCTAAGGTAGGTGCGTCACAGTGTTGTAGCGGTTTATCGTAAAATCGCCAGAGTGATTTTAGCGCTCTACTTCTGGTCCGTCAGAGATTACATAGAAATCACGTTTGCAGGGTATCTGGCAGTTTATCGTAAGGCCGCTATATTATGTTGGCGGTCGAACTTTAAGTCGCTAGAGCACGTCTGACAGTAAATAAAATAAGAAGATTCTAAGATTCTTAACTCACATCATGTCTGGAAATCACATATAAACTTCCCTATCATAATAGAACGAAGGTTAAGCTAATCAATATGCATAGGTTTTCTGTGAATTGACAAGAAAGTTCTTTTTTAACTTAGTTAAGGCTAAGAATATGCATGCATGATATTCTAAGTGTATAGGTCCTATTAAAACATGAAATCCTTCACATATAAAGCATGAAATCGATCAAAACAAGAGGACTTTTAATCCTAGCATGATTTTTTTGCCGTGCATGAGATGACCTACCTCTGCTAAGGCTTTGAATCTCTGAATTTGATGTTAGAATGGAGCCCTAGTCTCAGCTCCTTCCAATGATAAATCAGTAATTTCACACCCTGATATCTCCTGATCCTCTTGTCCTATTGGCGTGAAATTTGGAGGGTAAGAAGTAGATACTAAGGGGAACGAAAAGTCCTAAAGGCACTTGGGCTAAATACCTCGATTTGGTTCTCTAATCCTTTGATATTCACCGGACTTTTGCACAGTTTCCTGGGTCGCTAAGGTGGAACCAGCAACTTTACAAGCTTATGTCTCCTTGTGTGCTTGATCTCCTAGCATGAAATTTTGGGAGATGTTAGTCCTATATATTATCAATAAAAACTTCTAAAGAACCTACCTGAAATAATGTCGTCTTACCTTGATTCCACGCGAGCCAATGTAGGGGTTGCGCATGTCAAAACTAGGTCCTATTTATAGGGTTTTTGCTAGGGTTTGAGGATTAGCTCAATTCTAGTGCCATTGTTAAAGCTTAGATCGACTTCTGAGAGTCCTATAGATGTTTACTAGTCCATCCATCTCGATCTCTAAGAGATAGAGTCTAAAAAATCTAATCTTTTTACTCGTTCTTTCATTCACGGAACTGACAGAATGTAGCGGTCGTAGATTGGACCGCCAAAGTCCCTGTAGCGGTTTTACGATAGACCGCCACACGCATTGGGTGCCGAATTTGAAATGAGTTCAAATTCTTATTTCGGTTTATCTACTAAATTATCTAAACAATTAGTATTTATCCTTAAATTCCGTAAATAAGTTAATTACCCTTTTAGAATATGGGCCAAACTTCCTGGGCTTGGTCCATAAGTCCTTTGGGCTTCATTTAAATAGGCTAGGTTAATGATTTACCATAATTGGGCCTTAATAATGATTTATTTAACATAATATTTATTTATTAATCCATTTTGATCTTTAAAATTTCCAGAAAATATTTAAATATTCCAGAAATAATTTATAAAAATTCCGTGACATTACACCCTCCCCCACTTAAGAGAATTTGATCCCCAAATTCAATATATGGATTGTGGAGAGTGTACTTACATTCAAATAATTCTGAAAATCTTTTGCGCATAGCCTCTTCGGTTTCCCATGTTTCTCCTGATTTTGTCCACTGGATTTTGACTACTGGAATAATCTTGCTCTGAAGTTGACGTACCTCTTGTTCAAGGATTTTGATTGGTTTCTGCTCATATGTCAAATCCTTCTTAATCTCCAGATTATCATAGGTGATGACATGGAAAGGATCAGGAACATATTTCTTGAGTATCAAGACATAAAATACATCATGAACTTCAGATAGTTGAGGAGGTAAAGTAATTCGATAAGCTAGTTCACCGGCTCTTTCCAGAATTTTAAATGGACCAATAAATCTTGGAGTAAGCTTGCCCTTAATACCGAATCTTTGAATACCACGACCCGGAGAAACCTTAAGGAATACGTGATCTCCTACTTGAAACTCCAAGTCGCGCCTTCGATTGTCAGCATACGATTTCTGCCTGTCTTGGGCCATCTGAAGTCTTTCTCGAATGAGTTTAATCTTCTCGGTAGTATCCCTAATAATATCGGGACCGAGAAATTACCTCTCTCCTACTTCATTCTAACAGATAGGGGAACGACAACTCCTTCCATAAAGAGCTTCAAACGGTGACATTTGTATACTAGCCTGGTAGCTATTATTGTATGTAAATTTCACTAGAGACAAGTGATCATGCCAACTTCCTCCAAAGTCAATAGCACAAGCCCTGAGCATATCTTCCACCACTTGATTCGTCCTCTCCGTTTGACCATCAGTTTGTGGATGGAATGTCGTGCTAAAGTTTAGTCGGGTCCCTAGAGAATGTTGAAGACCCTTCCAAAATTACGATGTAAATCGGGGATCTCTATCAGATATAATAGTGACAGGGACACCATGCAATTTGACAATTTCCCTTATGTATAAGGCTGCGAGAATATCCACAGACCATCTACTTTTTATTGGCAGAAAATGTGCAGACTTAGTCAATCTGTCTATAATTACCCATATACCATCATGTCCTCCTCTTGTTTTAGGTAAACCCATAATGAAATCTATCCCTATACTTTCCCATTTCCATTCGGGAATATTTAAGGGGTGTAATTTACCTGCGGGTCTTAAATGCTCTGCATTTACTTGTTGACAAGTGAGACAGCGGGACACGAAATCTGTCACTTCTCTTTTCATGTTAGGCCACCAGAAGTTCCTTGTAAGATCTTGAAACATTTTTGTACCACCGGGATGAATGGTATATTTGGAATTGTGAGCTTCTTCCGGAATCAGTTTCTTAGTATAAACATGATCGGGTATACAAATTCGATCCATGAATAATAATCTTCCATCGTCGGCAATAGAGAAATCTGGCCTTTGCTCAATATTAGCTTTAATCTCTAGTAATACTGGATCATTGTCTTGTAGCTTGACCAGATCTGCTATTAATGTAGGTTGCGTTCGAATACTGGTCATAAAGCAATCTTCTTCCTTCATGTTAATATCTAAATTCAACTGAGCAAATTGAGGAATGAGATTAGTCATACTAATCATGAGACTTGATAACTTTCCCATTAGTTTTCTGCTAAGTGCATCCGCTATAGCATTGGCCTTGCCATGATGATATTGAATAGCAAAATCAAAGTCTTTTAGGTATTCTAACCATCTTCTTTGTCTCATATTCAGCTCCTTTTGGGAGAACAAATACTTCAAACTTTTGGGGTCTTAATAAACCATAAATTTTTCTTCGTAAAGATAGTGACGCCAAATTTTTAAGGCAAATATAGTAGCCGCCAATTCTAAATCATGCACAGGATAACTCTCTTCGTGATGTTTCAATTGTCTTGAAGAATAGCAAATCACCTTTCCATTTTGTATAAGAACGCACCCTAAGCCAATACTAGATGCATCTGTATATACTTCAAATCCACCACCCTCCGTTGGCAGTGTTAAAATTGGTGCAGTAGTGAGGTGATCCTTAAGAGTTAGGAAACTCTCCTCACAGTCCTTCGACCATACAAAAGGATTTTCTTTTCTTGTAAGTCTAGTTAAAGGAACATCGATCTTGGAGAAATCCTTAATAAATCTTATGTAATAACCAGCCATGCCCAGAAAACTTCTAACTTCTGACACGGTCGTTGGCCGGTTCTAGTTTTTGACAGCTTCCACTTTAGAAGGATCCACAGTGATACATTCTTTTGAAATAATATGTCCAAGAAATGAGACTTCCTTAAGCCAGAACTCACATTTACTAAGTTTGGCATAAAGCTTATGTTCTCTTAAAGTCTGCAAGGCTATCCTTAAATGTTTTTCATGTTCTTCCGTTGTTTTGGAATATATGAGTATGTCATCAATGAATACGACCACAAATTGGTCGAGATACGGCCTGAAGACGTTATTCATAAGTTGCATAAATGCGGCCGGGGCATTAGTTAACCCGAACGACATCACCACAAATTCATAGTGGCCATAACGACTCCGGAATTTCATCTTGTATATGTCTTCATCCTTGATCTTGTGTTGATGATAGCCTAACCTGAGGTCTATTTTGGAAAAATATTCTGATCCCGAAAGTTGATCAAAGAGCTCATCGATACGCGACAACGGATACTTGTTCTTGATAGCTAGTAAGCTGATTCAGTCGCCGGTAATCGATACATAACCTGAGAGATCCATCCTTCTTCTTGACAAAAAGAACCGGCGCACCCCAAGGGGATGTGCTGGGTCGAATAAAACCCTTGTCAAGTAGCTCATGTAGTTGTCTTTTTAATTCCTTGAGTTCTGTGGGGGACATCCTGTAGGGAGCTATAGAAACAGGTGCCGCTCCAGGAATGAGTTCAATGAAAAAATTTACTTCCCTTTCAGGTGATAAATCGGGTAAATCTGATAGAAATACATCCAGAAAATCATTGACAATCGGGATATCTTTTAAGATGATTTCCTTGGATTCGGTGAGGATAACAGAAGCAAGAAAAGCTACACAACCTTGCGAAATTAATTTGCAAGCGTGCAAAGATGAAATAATGACAGGATGCTTCCTGTATTTGACACCAAGGAAGAAAAACCTTAAAAAACCAGGTTTGCAAAAGGATATTATACTATTCCGGCAATTTATGTAGGCATCATGGTCAACAAGCCAATCTATGCCTGGAATAGCATCGTAGCCCTCCATTGTTAGTATTGGTGTGCTACAGGTCAATTTTGGGTCGGGTAGGCCCGATAGATGTACGATCTTATTCATTATTAATAAAGTGGTATTTGAGCGTAAATATGTGATTGTATATTACTTTACGATGTCCCTAGGATATGTGGTTGTAAAGTCAACTCGAGATGGGATCTCGAATATGAGACTGACTTTACATGGACACATACCTTAAATTGTTCATGGTTGGAGGGTAATCAATCTGGGACTTTGATTACCTATTAAACCAGTACACATGATGTGTGAGGGACCAGTCTCATGGTTACTGGTGCGGGGCACCAACACATATGTGTAGGTGTATGTCCTTGGAGGATGTATAATGAACTGATCAGCTATTGGATCTTCAGATGGTTGATTATACCTAATGTCAACTGAAGATTCAACGGTCTAAGTAGCATCGTTGGTCCTTTGACCTGAGACATTGATCGGATCTTACACGAGGATTGGAATGGTTTAATTACTTGGCTAAGTGACTTTAACCATAAGTCATGAGTTATCGAGTCATTAGCCACTCCAGGATACGTGTGAAGATCATCAATGGTCAAGAGGGGATCGCTCACTGTCGGGTATATATCAGACAGTTAATGGGTCATGACATTGACGCTTCGTTAAATCCCTGGCCAGGGTCGTGTGAGTTCGTTTAGAACGGACGTCATACACTTTAAGGAGGTCATGGTCAAATGACACGATCATGGAGTTTGACAGAAACCATACCCTCGATCGTACTAGACTCATAGAATGAGCGAGGGATTATATTGATGCAGTAACTGTGGACTTACAGGTACCAGATAGGCTGGTTTAAACCCGGCGTCCTCTAGGATCACACAGATTTTCTTGACCCAACGTGATCAAAGGTTCGGAAAAAATTAAACTATTATTCGGCTCTAGCAGAAGCGAATAATAAGTTTACTTTAGTACTTCTAATTGGGAATTAGAAGTTAATGGGCCTTAAACTAGAGTGACTATGGGCCTAGAGGATCACACACAATGAATTCTTGGGTGACGGATTATTATTGTACAAATGTATATATTAATTCCCTTTAATTCCTTTTGGAAAGGCATATAAAAGGGGCTTAATATATATGTATAATAATGGGAAGGACATATATACAGTTTTGGTCCTTTAGAGCTCTTTTAGAAATGGGCCAAATCCTATATATATGGATGCTACGAGACTTCTCCCCCTCTCTTAACTAATCAAGCATTAAGGCTAGGAAGATAAGGATTAGCTTCTCCCCCCCTTTCCTCCCTCTTGCTCTCTCTCTCTCTCTCCAGAAGGTGAAAGGGTTGGGGAATGTCATGCCGGGGGGTACCGTCGCTACGCAAGGATCCGTGTGGATCAGCTCTAGAGGCCGTACTTCTGTG
Source organism: Amorphophallus konjac (assembly GCA_022559845.1). Lineage (NCBI taxonomy): Eukaryota > Viridiplantae > Streptophyta > Magnoliopsida > Alismatales > Araceae > Amorphophallus > Amorphophallus konjac. The sequence continues at coordinate 67,196 of JAHNEJ010002817.1, read as the reverse complement.
CGGCTCGGTGTTCGTGAGATTCTACATTGGGCACTGCGGACAGCGTCGTTCCGCGCAAGGTGAAATCTACAACCCGTAGTTAGGGGTTGGGTTATTTATGCATCGATCAGAGCACAGATCTAGGATTCCATGAAGCCGAGTTCGGGCAAATAAATTTTTGTTATCCGCTGCATTGCCCGATGGTCCTGTGTGAAACCTTACATCCATATCAAGGCAAACGAGATTTGCAGGAAGATCATGTCCTTCAACCCTTACCTCACTATTTGGATAATAGTTGGTGAGTTTGGTTCCGGGGCCTAAAGGCGTAGTAATAGCAAGGTCCGAAGGTAAGAGAACTGATGAAATTGGCAATATTTTTGTAAAAGCGGTGGATATGAAGGAATGAGAAGCACCGGTATCAAATAGCACAAATGCAGGACGGGAATAAATGTGAACAGTACCTTCCATAAGCCCATCATTTGGGGGCACTTCATTATCTTCTAGAACAGCAGTGAGGCGAGCTTGCCGTTTACGTCCACTTGCAGAAGATAGCTTCTTCATAAGGGGGCAATCCGGCATACGGTGCTCCCTTCTGCCACAACGAAGACAAGCGCCAAGGTGCTTCCAGCATTCTTCGGTCGAATGACCGAACTTCTCATAGAAAGTACAGGTCGTGGCGACTTGCTTGTCTTCTTCCTTGACTTTTTTGTTCTTGTGGTAGCCACTACCACTCCCATTTCAGGATCTTTTCTTGCTATCACGGGATTTGTAGGGTTCCGTGATGCTGAACTTCTTCTTCTTATCATGTCGATCAGACCTTCGGCTCGATTCCTCTCCCTTTCCTTTTAATTTCTCTACTTTCTCTAAGGTCCTCTCGCATAGATGCGCCCGCTGGACCATCTTCGTATAAGTACAGATATTCTGAGTCCCCAATTGCTGCATATACCCGGGCATTAATCCATCCATAAACCGATTAGCCTTTAGCAAATCAGTGCTAATCAAGTGCGGAGCATATGGCGCCAGCCTGGAAAATTATAGTTCATACTCAGTCACCGACATCATGCCCTGGCGCAGAGAAGCAAACTCCATAGCCTTCCGCTCTTTGATGTGCTCAGAAAAGTACTTTGCTCGAAAGAGTGTAAGGAAGCCTTCCCACGTGTGCGGTGCATCGGCTGGGGGTGTAAGAACGGACTTCCACCACGTACGGGCATCTTTGTTCAATTGAAAAGTAGCAAGGCGAACGTTTTCTTGATCCGCACACTGCATAACTTCGAAAATAGGGTTCATTTCATCTATCCAGTTTTCAGCTTCATCTGGATTTGAGGAACCAGAAAATCTCGGAGGGTTTAAGCTTCGGAAATTACGATGTAGGTCTCCAGCTCTCGTTCCTGCGCTAGCTTGCGCCATGGTTTGTAGTGCTTGTGTTAGACCAGCGACGGTCTCTTGCATGCCGTTCCAATCTACGTGATGAGCCATTGCAAATAAGAATAAGGTACCTGAGAGAATAACAAATTGTTAATTCTCATGGAAATTTTGAAAGGGATTAATCTAGAGCTAATTTATTATCTTATCTCGGGCTCTACCCAATTCTCGCATAGGTGGGGAATTTCTTTCCTAGTTTTCATAGGTGTGGGTCCTTAACCTTGGACTTGTCCTATGATATGACTTTTCTCCCTAAGTCCTTGGACTTGGGCTCTGATACCAACTTAACTGTCACGCCCCAAGCTTTTATTACAGCGGAAGATGTTCTCGAGAACCGTGAACAGCCGACATGGTAAGTCTCTTGCAAGTAAGAATAGTCAGAGCGCAATAACAATCACAAATGAAAATGCAATTGCACAATAAGTCACTCAAACCTTCACTTTTTATTAATAAGGAGAATAACTCAATATATCAACTAGTCAACTCTTTCAAATCTACTTGACTCAATAAAAATGGAAAATTACATGGACTATAGCTAGACATTATCGACTCCTAAGTCTTCACTCTCAATTTCATGCGACTTTCATTCACTCTCGGACCCATCACTTGAATAACTTGACTCCGAATCCGAACTACTTACATTTCCTGAAAAGATTGAAAATAGATAATGAGCACACTTGCCCAATAGGTATTTTCGCATCAACATGATTGGTAATATTAAAGTGATTAGCATTTTAGCTCTAAGGAATAAGGTAAAATCATGTGAAATGCGATCAAACATGCGATTCCAAACCAAAAATAACAAATTATAATCAAGCTTAAAATATGAGAACATGAATCGATCAAGTGTAATTAAGCAAGAATGTAGTAATGGCCTTTCGTGAATAAGAATGTACTAGAATGTCATGTAACAAGCAAGAATGTACTCTTCACTTAGTAACAAGTACTTCGTGAATTTCTGTGGAATATCACTTTGTGGATAATTCCATGATTACCGTGATACCGTGATGCTGTGGATTTTCAGTTATTTATAAAGAAAGTACTCCCAACGCAATGCGACGCCAGTAGCATTATAGTTTCCGACAATCAGCCGAGGCGACTAGCATAGAGTCCTTGAACATAATCAGTGCTCGATCCGCATCTTCAAGTATAAATCAAGCTACTTCCACGCATGTAAATAATGTGGCCAAGAATGTTCAATTTCAAAGATAATTCATGATAAAGTAACCAAAAATACGAATGCTTGTACAAGAAAATAAGGAATTTCAATAAATACTTTAATGACAAGGTTATGCCATGGAAATAAATCGGCAACATAACGGTCTATTCTTTATCTTTCATAACTTAGTTAAATCATCTTGATAAAGGTGACATGTCCCAGAGATTTAATAGTCTTTCTAGGATCATATGGATATTAACCCATGGGTCAAACCTTGGGTTAACTAAACTCAAGTATTTTAGCGGTCTATAACTGGGCCGTTACATGAATATAGCGGTCTAGTTCTGGACCGTTAAGTACAAGACTTTGATATTTGAAAATAGGCTCTCTGGAGTCTTTGGCGGTCAAAGGTAGATCCGTCAAGGTCCCTTTAGCGGTCTATATAAGGCACGTTAGAAGACTATGGCGGTCGACTATTGGGCCGCTAAGATCCAGAAATACAAAACATCGGTAGTGCTTTCTAGGCAAATGGGTTTTAATGGTACAACCAACTCGACGTCCTAGTGAGAATCTCAGGCTCGCGGAGAATTACGGAGGCCTTGAAACAAGATTTCCTAGTCCATTTGGAAGGAATATCCAAAGGAGAGGTTATCATGTCCAAGATTATGTTCCTATAGTACAAAGTGTGTAACTAATGGTCATATACCGGAATATATGCCATGAACTTATAGAAATGACTCTATAGATGAGGGAGAATAGGTTCAGTGATTAAATACACGTTGAAACCTCATCAATGTAGCATTTAAACTATAGAGTTAGTACAAAATTATATGGTTTTGGCTTGAAATTATCGTATGCTTAAAATAATCCAATTAGGATAAAGAACATGAAATCAACCATTATGAATACTAGTTAAGTCTCATAGTCATAAAATAATACTTTAAAATAGGTTTGGACATAATTATCTAGGCATAACATAGGCTAAAGTGGACTGTTTTTAAGACTGTCTTGGTTTGACAGAACAAAGAACTGTAGCGGTCTAAGGTAGGCGCGTCACAGTGTTGTAGCGGTTTATCCTAAAACCGCCAGAGTGATTTTAGCGCTCTACTTCTGGTCCGCCAGAGATTACATAGAAATCACGTTTGCAGGGTGTCTGGCAGTTTATCGTAAGGCCGCTATATTATGTTGGCGGTCGAACTTTAAGTCGCTAGAGCACGTCTGACAGTAAATAAAATAAGAAGATTCTAAGATTCTTAACTCACATCATGTCTGGAAATCACATATAAACTTCCCTATCATAATAGAACGAAGGTTAAGCTAATCAATATGCATAGGTTTTCTGTGAATTGACAAGAAAGTTCTTTTTTAACTTAGTTAGGGCTAAGAATATGCATGCATGATATTCTAAGTGTATAGGTCATATTAAAACATGAAATCCTTCACATATAAAGCATGAAATCGATCAAAACAAGAGGACTTTTAATCCTAGCATGATTTTTTTGCCGTGCATGAGATGACCTACCTCTGCTAAGGCTTTGAATCTCTGAATTTGATGTTAGAATGGAGCCCTAGTCTCAGCTCCTTCCAATGATAAATCAGTAATTTCACACCCTGATATCTCCTGATCCTCTTGTCCTATTGGCATGAAATTTGGAGGGTAAGAAGTAGATACTAAGGGGAACGAAAAGTCCTAAAGGCACTTGGGCTAAATACCTCGATTTGGTTCTCTAATCCTTTGATATTCACCGGACTTTTGCACAGTTTCCTGGGTCGCTAAGGTGGAACCAGCAACTTTACAAGCTTATGTCTCCTTGTGTGCTTGATCTCCTAGCATGAAATTTTGGGAGATGTTAGTCCTATATATTATCAATAAAAACTTCTAAAGAACCTACCTGAAATAATGTCGTCTTACCTTGATTCCACGCGAGCCAATGTAGGGGTTGCGCATGTCAAAACTAGGTCCTATTTATAGGGTTTTTGCTAGGGTTTGAGGATTAGCTCAATTCTAGTGCCATTGTTAAAGCTTAGATCGACTTCTGAGAGTCCTATAGATGTTTACTAGTCCATCCATCTCGATCTCTAAGAGATAGAGTCTAAAAAATCTAATCTTTTTACTCGTTCTTTCATTCACGGAACTGACAGAATGTAGCGGTCGTAGATTGGACCGCCAAAGTCCCTGTAGCGGTTTTACGATAGACCGCCACACGCATTGGGTGCCGAATTTGAAATGAGTTCAAATTCTTATTTCGGTTTATCTACTAAATTATCTAAACAATTAGTATTTATCCTTAAATTCCGTAAATAAGTTAATTACCCTTTTAGAATATGGGCCAAACTTCCTGGGCTTGGTCCATAAGTCCTTTGGGCTTCATTTAAATAGGCTAGGTTAATGATTTACCATAATTGGGCCTTAATAATGATTTATTTAACATAATATTTATTTATTAATCCATTTTGATCTTTAAAATTTCCAGAAAATATTTAAATATTCCAGAAATAATTTATAAAAATTCCGTGACATTACACCCTCCCCCACTTAAGAGAATTTGATCCCCAAATTCAATATATGGATTGTGGAGAGTGTACTTACATTCAAATAATTCTGAAAATCTTTTGCGCATAGCCTCTTCGATTTCCCATGTTTCTCCTGATTTTGTCCACTGGATTTTGACTACTGGAATAATCTTGTTCTGAAGTTGACGTACCTCTTGTTCAAGGATTTTGATTGGTTTCTGCTCATATGTCAAATCCTTCTTAATCTCCAGATTATCATAGGTGATGACATGGAAAGGATCAGGAACATATTTCTTGAGTATCAAGACATAAAATACATCATGAACTTCAGATAGTTGAGGAGGTAAAGTAATTCGATAAGCTAGTTCACCGGCTCTTTCCAGAATTTTAAATGGACCAATAAATCTTGGAGTAAGCTTGCCCTTAATACCGAATCTTTGAATACCACGACCCGGAGAAACCTTAAGGAATACGTGATCTCCTACTTGAAACTCCAAGTCGCGCCTTCGATTGTCAGCATACGATTTCTGCCTGTCTTGGGCCATCTGAAGTCTTTCTCGAATGAGTTTAATCTTCTCGGTAGTATCCCTAATAATATCGGGACCGAGAAATTACCTCTCTCCTACTTCATTCTAACAGATAGGGGAACGACAACTCCTTCCATAAAGAGCTTCAAATGGTGACATTTGTATACTAGCCTGGTAGCTATTATTGTATGTAAATTTCACTAGAGACAAGTGATCATGCCAACTTCCTCCAAAGTCAATAGCACAAGCCCTGAGCATATCTTCCACCACTTGATTCGTCCTCTCCGTTTGACCATCAGTTTGTGGATGGAATGTCGTGCTAAAGTTTAGTCGGGTCCCTAGAGAATGTTGAAGACCCTTCCAAAATTACGATGTAAATCGGGGATCTCTATCAGATATAATAGTGACAGGGACACCATGCAATTTGACAATTTCCCTTATGTATAAGGCTGCGAGAATATCCACAGACCATCTACTTTTTATTGGCAGAAAATGTGCAGACTTAGTCAATCTGTCTATAATTACCCATATACCATCATGTCCTCCTCTTGTTTTAGGTAAACCCATAATGAAATCTATCCCTATACTTTCCCATTTCCATTCGGGAATATTTAAGGGGTGTAATTTACCTGCGGGTCTTAAATGCTCTGCCTTTACTTGTTGACAAGTGAGACAGCGGGACACGAAATCTGTCACTTCTCTTTTCATGTTAGGCCACCAGAAGTTCCTTGTAAGATCTTGAAACATTTTTGTACCACCGGGATGAATGGTATATTTGGAATTGTGAGCTTCTTCCGGAATCAGTTTCTTAGTATAAACATGATCGGGTATACAAATTCGATCCATGAATAATAATCTTCCATCGTCGGCAATAGAGAAATCTGGCCTTTGCTCAATATTAGCTTTAATCTCTAGTAATACTGGATCATTGTCTTGTAGCTTGACCAGATCTGCTATTAATGTAGGTTGCGTTCGAATACTGGTCATAAAGCAATCTTCTTCCTTCATGTTAATATCTAAATTCAACTGAGCAAATTGAGGAATGAGATTAGTCATACTAATCATGAGACTTGATAACTTTCCCATTAGTTTTCTGCTAAGTGCATCCGCTATAGCATTGGCCTTGCCATGATGATATTGAATAGCAAAATCAAAGTCTTTTAGGTATTCTAACCATCTTCTTTGTCTCATATTCAGCTCCTTTTGGGAGAACAAATACTTCAAACTTTTGGGGTCTTAATAAACCATAAATTTTTCTTCGTAAAGATAGTGACGCCAAATTTTTAAGGCAAATATAGTAGCCGCCAATTCTAAATCATGCACAGGATAATTCTCTTCGTGATGTTTCAATTGTCTTGAAGAATAGCAAATCACCTTTCCATTTTGTATAAGAACGCACCCTAAGCCAATACTAGATGCATCTGTATATACTTCAAATCCACCACCCTCCGTTGGCAGTGTTAAAATTGGTGCAGTAGTGAGGTGATCCTTAAGAGTTAGGAAACTCTCCTCACAGTCCTTCGACCATACAAAAGGATTTTCTTTTCTTGTAAGTCTAGTTAAAGGAACATCGATCTTGGAGAAATCCTTAATAAATCTTATGTAATAACCAGCCATGCCCAGAAAACTTCTAACTTCTGACACGGTCGTTGGCCGGTTCTAGTTTTTGACAGCTTCCACTTTAGAAGGATCCACAGTGATACATTCTTTTGAAATAATATGTCCAAGAAATGAGACTTCCTTAAGCCAGAACTCACATTTACTAAGTTTGGCATAAAGCTTATGTTCTCTTAAAGTCTGCAAGGCTATCCTTAAATGTTTTTCATGTTCTTCCGTTGTTTTGGAATATATGAGTATGTCATCAATGAATACGACCACAAATTGGTCGAGATACGGCCTGAAGACGTTATTCATAAGTTGCATAAATGCGGCCGGGGCATTAGTTAACCCGAACGACATCACCACAAATTCATAGTGGCCATAACGACTCCGGAATTTCATCTTGTATATGTCTTCATCCTTGATCTTGTGTTGATGATAGCCTAACCTGAGGTCTATTTTGAAAAAATATTCTGATCCCGAAAGTTGATCAAAGAGCTCATCGATACGCGACAACGGATACTTGTTCTTGATAGCTAGTAAGCTGATTCAGTCGCCGGTAATCGATACATAACCTGAGAGATCCATCCTTCTTCTTGACAAAAAGAACCGGCGCACCCCAAGGGGATGTGCTGGGTCGAATAAAACCCTTGTCAAGTAGCTCATGTAGTTGTCTTTTTAATTCCTTGAGTTCTGTGGGGGACATCCTGTAGGGAGCTATAGAAACAGGTGCCGCTCCAGGAATGAGTTCAATGAAAAAATTTACTTCCCTTTCAGGTGATAAATCGGGTAAATCTGATAGAAATACATCCAGAAAATCATTGACAATCGGGATATCTTTTAAGATGATTTCCTTGGATTCGGTGAGGATAACAGAAGCAAGAAAAGCTACACAACCTTGCGAAATTAATTTGCAAGCGTGCAAAGATGAAATAATGACAGGATGCTTCCTGTATTTGACACCAAGGAAGAAAAACCTTAAAAGACCAGGTTTGCAAAAGGATATTATACTATTCCGGCAATTTATGTAGGCATCATGGTCAACAAGCCAATCTATGCCTGGAATAGCATCGTAGCCCTCCATTGTTAGTATTGGTGTGCTACAGGTCAATTTTGGGTCGGGTAGGCCCGATAGATGTACGATCTTATTCATTATTAATAAAGTGGTATTTGAGCGTAAATATGTGATTGTATATTACTTTACGATGTCCCTAGGATATGTGGTTGTAAAGTCAACTCGAGATGGGATCTCGAATATGAGACTGACTTTACATGGACACATACCTTAAATTGTTCATGGTTGGAGGGTAATCAATCTGGGACTTTGATTACCTATTAAACCAGTACACATGATGTGTGAGGGACCAGTCTCATGGTTACTGGTGCGGGGCACCAACACATATGTGTAGGTGTATGTCCTTGGAGGATGTATAATGAACTGATCAGCTATTGGATCTTCAGATGGTTGATTATACCTAATGTCAACTGAAGATTCAACGGTCTAAGTAGCATCGTTGGTCCTTTGACCTGAGACATTGATCGGATCTTACACGAGGATTGGAATGGTTTAATTACTTGGCTAAGTGACTTTAACCATAAGTCATGAGTTATCGAGTCATTAGCCACTCCAGGATACGTGTGAAGATCATCAATGGTCAAGAGGGGATCGCTCACTGTCGGGTATATATCAGACAGTTAATGGGTCATGACATTGACGCTTCGTTAAATCCCTGGCCAGGGTCGTGTGAGTTCGTTTAGAACGGACGTCATACACTTTAAGGAGGTCATGGTCAAATGACACGATCATGGAGTTTGACAGAAACCATACCCTCGATCGTACTAGACTCATAGAAGGAGCGAGGGATTATATTGATGCAGTAACTGTGGACTTACAGGTACCAGATAGGCTGGTTTAAACCCGGCGTCCTCTAGGATCACACAGATTTTCTTGACCCAACGTGATCAAAGGTTCGGAAAAAATTAAACTATTATTCGGCTCTAGCAGAAGCGAATAATAAGTTTAATTTACTTCTAATTGGGAATTAGAAGTTAATGGGCCTTAAACTAGAGTGACTATGGGCCTAGAGGATCACACACAATGAATTCTTGGGTGACGGATTATTATTGTACAAATGTATATATTAATTCCCTTTAATTCCTTTTGGAAAGGCATATAAAAGGGGCTTAATATATATGTATAATAATGGGAAGGACATATATACAGTTTTGATCCTTTGGAGCTCTTTTAGAAATGGGCCAAATCCTATATATATGGATGCTACGAGACTTCTCCCCCTCTCTTAACTAATCAAGCATTAAGGCTAGGAAGATAAGGATTAGCTTCTCCCCCCCTTTCCTCCCTCTTGCTCTCTCTCTCTCTCCAGAAGGTGAAAGGGTTGGGGAATGTCATGCCGGGGGGTACCGTCGCTACGCAAGGATCCGTGTGGATCAGCTCTAGAGGCCGTACTTCTGTGCGGCTCGGTGTTCGTGAGATTCTACATTGGGCACTGCGGACAGCGTCGTTCCGCGCAAGGTGAAATCTACAACCCGTAGTTAGGGGTTGGGTTATTTATGCATCGATCAGAGCACAGATCTAGGATTCCATGAAGCCGAGTTCGGGCAAATAAATTTTTGTTATCCGCTGCATTGCCCGATGGTCCTGTGTGAAACCTTACATCCATATCAAGGCAAACGAGATTTGCAGGAAGATCATGTCCTTCAACCCTTACCTCACTATTTGGATAATAGTTGGTGAGTTTGGTTCCGGGGCCTAAAGGCGTAGTAATAGCAAGGTCCGAAGGTAAGAGAACTGATGAAATTGGCAATATTTTTGTAAAAGCGGTGGATATGAAGGAATGAGAAGCACCGGTATCAAATAGCACAAATGCAGGATGGGAATAAATGTGAACAGTACCTTCCATAAGCCCATCATTTGGGGGCACTTCATTATCTTCTAGAACAGCAGTGAGGCGAGCTTGCCGTTTACGTCCACTTGCAGAAGATAGCTTCTTCATAAGGGGGCAATCCGGCATACGGTGCTCCCTGCTGCCACAACGAAGACAAGCGCCAAGGTGCTTCCAGCATTCTTCGGTCGAATGACCGAACTTCTCATAGAAAGTACAGGTCGTGGCGACTTGCTTGTCTTCTTCCTTGACTTTTTTGTTCTTGTGGTAGCCACTACCACTCCCATTTCAGGATCTTTTCTTGCTATCACGGGATTTGTAGGGTTCCGTGATGCTGAACTTCTTCTTCTTATCATGTCGATCAGACCTTCGGCTCGATTCCTCTCCCTTTCCTTTTAATTTCTCTACTTTCTCTAAGGTCCTCTCGCATAGATGCGCCCGCTGGACCATCTTCGTATAAGTACAGATATTCTGAGTCCCCAATTGCTGCATATACCCGGGCATTAATCCATCCATAAACCGATTAGCCTTTAGCAAATCAGTGCTAATCAAGTGCGGAGCATATGGCGCCAGCCTGGAAAATTATAGTTCATACTCAGTCACTGACATCATGCCCTGGCGCAGAGAAGCAAACTCCATAGCCTTCCGCTCTTTGATGTGCTCAGAAAAGTACTTTGCTCGAAAGAGTGTAAGGAAGCCTTCCCACGTGTGCGGTGCATCGGCTGGGGGTGTAAGAACGGACTTCCACCACGTACGGGCATCTTTGTTCAATTGAAAAGTAGCAAGGCGAACCTTTTCTTGATCCGCACACTGCATAACTTCGAAAATAGGGTTCATTTCATCTATCCAGTTTTCAGCTTCATCTGGATTTGAGGAACCAGAAAATCTCGGAGGGTTTAAGCTTCGGAAATTACGATGTAGGTCTCCAGCTCTCGTTCCTGCGCCAGCTTGCGCCATGGTTTGTAGTGCTTGTGTTAGACCAGCGACGGTCTCTTGCATGCCGTTCCAATCTACGTGATGAGCCATTGCAAATAAGAATAAGGTACCTGAGAGAATAACAAATTGTTAATTCTCATGGAAATTTTGAAAGGGATTAATCTAGAGCTAATTTATTATCTTATCTCGGGCTCTACCCAATTCTCGCATAGGTGGGGAATTTCTTTCCTAGTTTTCATAGGTGTGGGTCCTTAACCTTGGACTTGTCCTATGATATGACTTTTCTCCCTAAGTCCTTGGACTTGGGCTCTGATACCAACTTAACTGTCACGCCCCAAGCTTTTATTACAGCGGAAAATGTTCTCGAGAAACGTGAACAGCCGACATGGTAAGTCTCTTGCAAGTAAGAATAGTCAGAGCGCAATAACAATCACAAATGAAAATGCAATTGCACAATAAGTCACTCAAACCTTCACTTTTTATTAATAAGGAGAATAACTCAATATATCAACTAGTCAACTCTTTCAAATCTACTTGACTCAATAAAAATGGAAAATTACATGGACTATAGCTAGACATTATCGACTCCTAAGTCTTCACTCTCAATTTCATGCGACTTTCATTCACTCTCGGACCCATCACTTGAATAACTTGACTCCGAATCCGAACTACTTACATTTCCTGAAAAGATTGAAAATAGGTAATGAGCACACTTGCCCAATAGGTATTTTCGCATCAACATGATTGGTAATATTAAAGTGATTAGCATTTTAGCTCTAAGGAATAAGGTAAAATCATGTGAAATGCGATCAAACATGCGATTCCAAACCAAAAATAACAAATTATAATCAAGCTTAAAATATGAGAACATGAATCGATCAAGTGTAATTAAGCAAGAATGTAGTAATGGCCTTTCGTGAATAAGAATGTACTAGAATGTCATGTAACAAGCAAGAATGTACTCTTCACTTAGTAACAAGTACTTCGTGAATTTCTGTGGAATATCACTTTGTGGATAATTCCGTGATTACCGTGATACCGTGATGCTGTGGATTTTCAGTTATTTATAAAGAAAGTACTCCCAACGCAATGCGACGCCAGTAGCATTATAGTTTCCGACAATCAGCCGAGGCGACTAGCATAGAGTCCTTGAACATAATCAGTGCTCGATCCGCATCTTCAAGTATAAATCAAGCTACTTCCACGCATGTAAATAATGTGGCCAAGAATGTTCAATTTCAAAGATAATTCATGATAAAGTAACCAAAAATACGAATGCTTGTACAAGAAAATAAGGAATTTCAATAAATACTTTAATGACAAGGTTATGCCATGGAAATAAATCGGCAACATAACGGTCTATTCTTTATCTTTCATAACTTAGTTAAATCATCTTGATAAAGGTGACATGTCCCAGAGATTTAATAGTCTTTCTAGGATCATATGGATATTAACCCATGGGTCAAACCTTGGGTTAACTAAACTCAAGTATTTTAGCGGTCTATAACTGGGCCGTTACATGAATATAGCGGTCTAGTTCTGGACCGTTAAGTACAAGACTTTGATATTTGAAAATAGGCTCTCTGGAGTCTTTGGCGGTCAAAGGTAGATCCGTCAAGGTCCCTTTAGCGGTCTATATAAGGCACGTTAGAAGACTATGGCGGTCGACTATTGGGCCGCTAAGATCCAGAAATACAAAACATCGGTAGTGCTTTCTAGGCAAATGGGTTTTAATGGTACAACCAACTCGACGTCCTAGTGAGAATCTCAAGCTCGCGGAGAATTACGGAGGCCTTGAAACAAGATTTCCTAGTCCATTTGGAAGGAATATCCAAAGGAGAGGTTATCATGTCCAAGATTATGTTCCTATAGTACAAAGTGTGTAACTAATGGTCATATACCGGAATATATGCCATGAACTTATAGAAATGACTCTATAGATGAGGGAGAATAGGTTCAGTGATTAAATACACGTTGAAACCTCATCAATGTAGCATTTAAACTATAGAGTTAGTACAAAAGTATATGGTTTTGGCTTGAAATTATCGTATGCTTAAAATAATCCAATTAGGATAAAGAACATGAAATCAACCATTATGAATACTAGTTAAGTCTCATAGTCATAAAATAATACTTTAAAATAGGTTTGGACATAATTATCTAGGCATAACATAGGCTAAAGTGGACTATTTTTAAGACTGTCTCAGTTTGACAGAACACAGAACTGTAGCGGTCTAAGGTAGGCGCGTCACAGTGTTGTAGCGGTTTATCGTAAAGCCGCCAGAGTGATTTTAGCGCTCTACTTCTGGTCTGCCAGAGATTACATAGAAATCACGTTTGCAGGGTGTCTGGCGGTTTATCGTAAGGCCGTTATATTATGTTGGCGGTCGAACTTTAAGCCGCTAGAGCACGTCTGAGAGTAAATAAAATAAGAAGATTTTAAGGTTCTTAACTCACATCATGTCTGGAAATCACATATAAACTTCCCTATCATGATAGAATGAAGGTTAAGCTAATCAATATGCATGGGTTTTCTGTGAATTGACAAGAAAGTTCCTTTTTAACTTAGTTAGGGCTAAGAATATGTATGCATGATATACTAAGTGTATAGGTCCTATTAAAACATGAAATTCTTCACATATAAAATATGAAATCGATCAAAACAAGAGGACTTTTAATCCTAGCATGATGTTTTTGCCGTGCATGAGATGACCTACCTCTGCTAAGGCTTTGAATCTCTGAATTTGATGTTAGAATGGAGCCCTAGTCTCAGCTCCTTCCAATGATAAATCAGTAACTTCACGCCCTGATATCTCCTGATCCTCTTGTCCTAATGGCGTGAAATTTGGAGGGTAAGAAGTAGATACTAAGGGGAACGAAAAGTCCTAAAGGCACTTGGGCTAAATACCTCGATTTGGTTCTCTAATCCTTTGATATTCACCGGACTTTTGCACAGTTTCCTGGGTCGCTAAGGTGGAACCAGCAACTTTGCAAGCTTATATGTCCTTGTGTGCTTGATCTCCTAGCATGAAATTTTGGCAGATGTTAGTCCTATATATTATCAATAAAAACTTCTAAAGAACCTACCTGAAATAATGTCGTCTTACCTTGATTCCACGCGAGCCAATGTAGGGGTCGCGCAGGTCAAAACTAGGTCCTATTTATAGGGTTTTTGCTAGGGTTTGATGATTAGATCGATTCTAGAGTCCTTGTTAAAGCTTAGATCGACTTCTGAGAGTCCTATAGAAGTTTACTAGTCCATCCATCTCGATCTCTAAGAGATAGAGTCTAAAAAATCTAATCTTTTTACTCGTTCTTTCATTCACGGAACTGACAGAATGTAGCGGTCGTAGATTGGACCGCCAAAGTCCCTGTAGCGGTTTTACGATAGACCGCCACACGCATTGGGTGCCGAATTTGAAATGAGTTCAAATTCTAATTTCGGTTTATCTACTAAATTATCTAAACAATTAGTATTTATCCTTAAATTCCGTAAATAAGTTAATTAACTTTCTAGAATATGGGCCAAACTTCCTGGGCTTGGTCCATAAGTCCTTTGAGCTTCATTTAAATAGACTAGGTTAATGGTTTACCATAATTGGGCCTTAATAATGATTTATTTAACCTAATATTTATTTATTAATCCATTTTGATCTTTAAAATTCTCAGAAAATACTTAAATATTCCAGAAATAATTTATAAAAATTTCGGGGCATTACAAAAAAAAGCAGGGCATCATGAAGAACTAGATCATTCATCTTTCTGGGACTATATCCCATATCTCTCTGCCCTTGGAATCACGACTATAGAGCTAGTCGAACCCCAACATGAGGCCTCGAGAGGCGAACGCCCTTCTCACTGAACTTGATCATTGAACGTGAAGAAAAGTGCGGAGAAAGCAACGCGAAGCAAAGGAGAAGAAGGGAAGAAATAGTGATCATTGAAGATCAAACATCATAAACATTGCAGTGGTAAAATCTCCAAAAGAATATTCATTTTCATTTCTCAACAACTAAGGAATAAGGATACATAGGAGAAAATAAAAGAAATACAAGGAAAGAACGAGAGCAAAAGCTCCATGTTCGTCTTCCCTCACCTCTCTTTTCTCTCTTACTCTCTTTCTCCCTCTCTGTTGGTCTCTTCAGGGCAACTGTGGATTTCACTTGGAAGTGGAGTTTGTTCGGATGCCCTGCCTCCCTTCCTCGGGACCTCGTGTCCCTTTTATAGGGACGAACGTGAGACCCTCCCTTCAAGGGAATTCTTCACATCCGAATTCTTCTTTTCTTTCTTTTTTTTTTCACGCCTCACGTCGCTGGCGTGTGTCTTCTCAGCGCCGTAGGGGGCGTGGGCATGAAGGCGTGGCGAGACCTCCCTCACTGCGCCGTACGAGAGCATGCCTCTTGGCATGTTCCTTCCCTTCACACCGCAGGCAGCAAAGGGAGCAGAGGTGGCGGGCCCCTCTACGGTACGAAGCTATCGGGTAGACGCAGCCGCTGTCGGATGGGTGGACATGCTGTCGGATCAAGCAGTCATGCCGGATGAATGGGGGGCCCACCGGATGAGAGGGGTGCTGCTGGATGAGAAGAGAGCCGTCGGTTCGCCTTTGTGCTACCGGATGAGAGGGAGTGGGGGCTACTGGATGAGAGGAGAGCCTCCGATTCGCCTTTGTGCTGCCGGATGAGAGGGAGTGGGGGCCGCCAGATGAGAGCCTTTGAAGCTGCCGGATGGGCCCTTTGGAGGCCGCCGGATCAACCCTCCCCTTGCTCTTCTTCTTCTTCTTTCTTCTTCATTTTCTTTTTCTTCTTCTCTTTTCATTTTCTTATGCCCCTTGTTAACGAAGCATTTTCTTTCTGCTTCTTCTTTTTTTTCTCTTTTTTCTCTTTTTGCTCATTCCTGAAAAATAAGAAAACAGCAAAAATGAGTTAGCATCAAAGAAAGGGACGCAAATTAACATGCGTCTCTTTGGAGAAGTGTAAATTCTTTTAGCGTTGATTTTAGGGTGTCTCGAGAGACGTGAATTCTTTTAGTGTTAATTTTAGCGTTAATTTTAGCGCGCCTAGAGGGACGTGAATTCCTCCAGCGTTGATTTTAGTGTTAATTTTAATGTGTCCACAATAGTCTAGCTAGATTGGTTACCATATATATACTTTCAAAGACATCATGCAATTATGTTAACCCAATGGAGATAGTTTTACATATAGCCTATCTAGAATGGCTACCTAAAGATGCTCAGATCTCGCATGGGGGAAGATGCTCAGATCTCGCACATGCCCAGGATCGTCGGACAGCCTCAGAATGATGGTGAAGAGGGAACCGATCGCACCTTACCCAGGCGACTTGCCACTAGAAAGAAGATGATCATGGGGCACTGGAGATTTTCTTAGTGAAAATTCTTCGATGTTTAAGTCAGAATAGAGAAGTGGGAGTAGTTTTTAGAGGTGGGGGCTTGTGATGTGTCTTGTATATTAGATTGCGTACCTTGAGGATGTGGAAGAAACTAACTTTATATAGCTGACGAGGGTGAATCGCCTTGATGATTGTGTGATCCCAAAAATCTCATAAAGATGTGGGATTCGTGTATGATATGTGTATGGGATTCCACTCTGATGGTGGTCAGGTTGATAATCAGGGTCAAGTGTGAGGATTCTGAGATCTCTTATCTCGGTAATGTGTGCCCGATTCACCATACGGCGTGCCACGATGAGAGGGTTACCTTGATAATATGCGTGATGTGTTGACGATTGTAGGGTTATTATGATGCCCTGTCATCATGGAGCTCGAAAGTATGACATATAATAGTCAGAAACGGAGAGTAGTAGGACACGTGACGCAAGGAGGCGATCCGCACATATCACTTGTAATCATGGCTTCCACATATTGTAGAAGGCATAAATGTTACCATAGATCTTGGCCTTTATCGTAACTGTCCAACGTGCGATGAGCCATTGGGGA
Organism: Amorphophallus konjac; assembly: GCA_022559845.1. Lineage (NCBI taxonomy): Eukaryota > Viridiplantae > Streptophyta > Magnoliopsida > Alismatales > Araceae > Amorphophallus > Amorphophallus konjac. Next base: position 50,205 of record JAHNEJ010002817.1, on the reverse strand, counting down.
CTTGTACAGGGGAGGAATAGCTTCTTTTGGTTATTTCGATAATTGGGCCTCATTTGTTAATAAATGATGATGATCACTAACTAGAGTATTATTTAATAAATTTTTTATTAATAATATTTAGCATTAATGAAATTACTATTTAACATTTTTAATCATGATTAACACCAATGAGATTAATATTTAATATTTTTATTTATAATGATAATTAACACTAATAAGGATATTATTTAATATTTTTTGTGTTAATAATACACTAATATTTAATATATTTTTATTATTAATCATGATTAGTACTAGTGAAATTATTATTTTATTTTTTAAATTATATGTCAAGAATAAAAATTACTTAATAAATATGATAAAAAATTATATATAACTCATTTGATCAGGGAGTGCACTATTTAAACGTGAGGTAGACGAATTGACTCTTAAAAGTGTCTCGATTTCGGTTTAACTATTAGAAGTATCACTATTTTTTTACCTCAATTTTTTTAAATGAAATAACCCAATAAAAAAGCATGCTCTCTGTACGTTTAGAACTCTCTGAGACCATCGAGACCACCGATAAGAAAACACTTTAAATCAACTCACCAATCAAAATATTTTGATATAATATAAAATATAATATATTTAAAAAATATAAATAATATATCAGTTACGAATTATACACCAGTCGTATTATTTTTCGACTGATATGATTTGATACGTGCGATACGTAATATATCGATATGCCAAATCTTAATTTCAACAATTATGATGAATATATAATCTTATATATATATATATATATATATATAATCTTTAAAGGAACATATATTGCAGATCTCAATCTCCCTGCACACGCCAAGAACTTAAATTTATACGTGATCATAAAATATGATAAATTCTTATTCCAACACAAAAAGGGTTTCCTCATCTAAACTATTTTTGAAATAAAAAATACAAACCTATGACTTCTACGTTTCGATTTACGAACATATTATTAAAATTATCAGTATCGTACAATAAATGCACAAAGGTAATTATGGAATGATAAATTGATAATTTTTTAATCTAGCAATGATTTATATGTCAAATTCTCCTAAAAAGATGAGTTTTTTGGTTTTAATCCTTAAAAATTGATATTGGAAAAAAATATCTTAATCTACCTATTTAGTAAAAAACTCTTACATAAAAAAACTATTGCTGTCAATTTTTTCTACAGTATTTTACCTAATTATGATTAAACTTAATCCGATGCGATGAAATGACAAAAAAAAACTCTTCTAACCCTCGTCGGGAGAGAGAGAGGGGGGGGTTCCGGAGAGTAACCAGGATGGAGGGGGGAGAGAGGGAGGAGGAAGGGCACCGATGGAGTTGTCTCCCTATTTGGCACCGATATCCCCACTTAGTGGAGAGAGAGAGAGAGAGAAAGAAGAGAGAGAGAGAGAGACGAACATGTCGCAACGAAGGAATTTGGGGGGAGAGGTGCTCCAGCGGTGGTGGGGGTTGCCTCGACTGGGGGATTATTCAGCGAGCGGAAGGGGGGCGCTCTTCTTGGTGGAGGGGGGTGCCGCCATGGGCAGACTGGGATGTTCTGACGGTAGTGTGATCTAGCGAACAAATGGGGTTACTCCGATAGGCGGCGAGAGGTGCTCTAGTGGTAAAGGATGCCAAAGATGGAGATGCCATCGCCGTCGCTTGGGGTCCCCCTTGTACCAGAGAGAGAGAGTGGGAAGGCGAGAGAGAAGGAAAGAGACAGTAGGAAGGCGAGAGAGAGAGAGGGAAAGAGAGCGGGAAAGCGAGAGAGGAGAGAGAATGGGAAGGTGAGATAGAGAGGGCTAGGGAGAGTGGGTGTGAGATAACATTTGACGTCCCCATGTGGGACGTCTCAACCCGCACGTCTCAATTCGACTCAAGCGGTGGATGGGATGTCCGGATCGTGAGTCGTGATCGGGACGTTTCATTAATTTAATATTTTATTATATATATATTATATATATAAAGAGTCCTTTTATTATATTATATTATTTTATATATATTATATATATAAATAGTCTTTTTTATTTTAACATTTTATGAGATGGACCGAGACGGAGCGAGACGGGATCAACCCGACCCGTCCCGGGCCGTGACCGGGATGGACAGGTCGATTGAGACGACAAACCTCGGTGTGAGAGAGAGGCGGAAAGGGTAAAATTAAAAAAAAAGTGAGCGGGAGGGAATAGATGAAATATTCTAAAAAATGAGATGACATATTCTATTTTAAATGGTTGTTAATTTCACATATTTTTTACCGGACGTATGAATAATTTGGAGTCTCTTTGGACACGTTTGGTTGGGGGTTAAGAGGGAGATATTCCCGTCTTAATCTTATTAATCGTTTGGTATGACTAAAACTGACGAGAATAAGGGAGTTAAAGAGAATGGGGTTATCCCCAAAAACGGGATTAAGACTGTGGATACCTTTAGGTGATGTTTGGTATCGGGATAATTTAAGTGAAGAATAGGTATAAGTCATTTTGGGTTAATTTATTCTTATTCTTATTCTCGTGTATGTTTGGTATGCGAAGTGATAAATACAAGAATATTCTTATTCTTCGTTTGGTAAAAAATGAGGATAGAAATGAGAATAAATACTGAATAATTACCAAAGTGTCCTTCTTATCTTGGGTTAAATCATATGATGCTATTCTTTGTTTGGATGGGATTAGAAAATTTAAAATATAATTTGTTTTAGTAAAAATTGTTACTTAATTAAACTTTACATTCATGATAACGACTAATAAATATCTTATAATAGATTTTAATAGATAAGTTTTATTAATAATCTTAAAAATAATATAAAAATAAATTTCATATTAATATAATATAATAAAAATAAAGATATTAATTAAGATACTATTATGTTTTAAAATTTTGTTAGTAAAATAAAATTAATGAATAATAATTATTACTATTTGTAAAAATGAGTAATTAAATAATATACCTCAAATTTAACATATTTATGTAATATAATAATCAATAATAAAAATATTCAATTTAATATTAATATCATACTATGAGAAACGTAATTGAAACTCTACTTTAATTATTCTTTACTGATAACAACATTTGTAAATAAATATTTTGATTAAATAATTATCCATTAATAATAATGAGACTGCAAATATATCTATTATTTTCTACATTTCAAATAATTAGCACTAATGATATTGACTTTTTCCTCCTTTAAAAGTATATTAGTGATAATAATACATTTCAATAAGTAATTATTATTCTTAATTAATATCAATATAATTATTTAGTGTAGTGCTCTATGTTTAAAATATTTATAATTCATCGTGAACGTACATCAACAAAAAAACATATATTTTAATATTTATTATCTTTTTTTATCTATCTTTGATTTGACTTATATAAAATATGAGTACAAATTAGAATAGTTCTGTAAAATTAAAGATATTATATAATCACTCAAAATATGACCGATGCTGTAACTATTTATAATACTTTTAGATTGTTTACTTTGGTTAAAATAGTGTGTTTTATAATATTTTATAATATTCTTTATTTGGTTGGGACGAGAAGATTTAAAATAATTAGTTTAGTGAAATTGCCTAATTAATTATATTTTACAATCATGATTACGACTAATAGAAAAATTATATTATTAGAAATAAATTTATTAGTAATTTATTTTAAGTGAAGATCTAAGATAATACAAATAAATATATTAATGACAAAAAAACCTTTTAAAACTATTTACTAAGAATGATAATAATGATAATAATTATATTTTCGACCATTGTGAGTAAATAAATAACTTAACTTAACTTTAACATATTTATGTAATATAATGTAACGATTAATATTTGTTAATAAATGAAATGATAAATAGTGTATCATTAAAAATCTGAATCAAATGATATTAATTTAAATTAGTGATAAGCACACTTCCAAATAAATTTTTTATTTCAAATTTTTTGTTAGTGATAATGAGACTTTTCTTAATCAATATATTTTCTTACACACTTGTTAATCCCACTCTCCCCTGCTAAAATGAGACCTAAAACTCTGTCTTAAATCAGACCAAAATCAAACAAAATATGATTACCTATTTTTTAAATTTTTAACATTTTGATCACTCAAAATAACTACCCTCATATTTACAATATTTACTTTGGTAAAAAATTAAACTTTATATATAATTTACACGTGCACATAAAACATGAATAATTCACGTGTAATCTAAATAATGAGTACGGGTGGCCCAAATAATATACGCACACGTACAATCCACACAAACAGTTAGCAAATATAAATTAATCAGAAAAGATTTATAACAATTCAGAGCATACTACAAAAAGATAAAATTTTACAAACAATTTTTCAATTGTACATGGCCTCACAAATGATAGTCCAAAAAAAGAAAATCATATCACTTATTATTACATAATTTCAATTGATCAAACTTTGCCAACAAAGTTTCACATAACTTCACAGTTCGATCGGCTGCAAATTTCTCCATCTCGATTGTTCTTCTTAAATCTTCCACAAGTGCATCCTGTTCAATCTGTCCTCCTGTTGTAGATATACTAGACATTTCTACTGTCTGCTCATTCGAAATATGTTCCTGAAAAAGGTGAATGATATAATCACAAAGTAAAGAATTAAGTGCAAAATATATGAAATTGATAAGAGTAAGGGAGATGAGGCTCAGAACCACATGATAACGTAATCACATGGATCATATTCTATCAAATTAGTTGGGAGTTGCCGTGTGGCCATCCACCCAATCATCATTGCCTCGTTTATACCTGGTAAGACCGAACGGGAGTTTGATATTGGGAAGGAGTTTAATACCAACAGGGAACAATGGGAGCACTTGAATAATGGGAAGGAGCTGTCTCCACTGTCTTTCTCACACACACACACCATGTGGGAAGGAGCTGTCTCAGTGAAACATGTGGTAGAGAAATTGTATCCCCCCTGCGCACACACACACACAAGTGAAATTGAACACACACACACACACACACATTGTATCCCCCATGAACACACACACACTAAAGTAGATTGAACACACACACACACCTGGGAACACACACACACTCACACATTGTATCCCCCCCTGAACACACACACACAGACATGTGATTACACCTGGGAACAGACACACACACACACACACATTGTATCCCCCCTGCGCACACACACATACAAGTTACCTGGGAACACACACACACAAGTTAAACCTGAACACACACACACTAAAGTAGATTGAACACACACACACCTGGGAACACACACACACTCACACATTGTATCCCCCCCTGAACACACACACACAGACATGTGATTACACCTGGGAACAGACACACACACACACACACACATTGTATCCCCCCTGCGCACACACACATACAAGTTACCTGGGAACACACACACACAAGTTAAACCTGAACACACACACTAAAGTAGATTGAACACACACACACCTGGGAACACACACACACTCACACATTGTATCCCCCCCTGAACACACACACACAGACATGTGATTACACCTGGGAACAGACACACACACACACACACACATTGTATCCCCCCTGCGCACACACACACACGCACAAGTTACCTGGGAACACACACACACACAAGTTAAACCTGAACACACACACACTAAAGTAGATTGAACACACACACACTCACACATTGTATCCCCCCCTGAACACACACACACAGACATGTGATTACACCTGGGAACAGACACACACACACACACACACACACACATTGTATCCCCCCTGCGCACACACACACACAAGTTACCTGGGAACACACACACACAAGTTAAACCTGAACACACACACACTAAAGTAGATTGAACACACACACACCTGGGAACACACACACACTCACACATTGTATCCCCCCCTGAACACACACACACAGACATGTGATTACACCTGGGAACAGACACACACACACACACATTGTATCCCCCCTGCGCACACACACACACACAAGTTACCTGGGAACACACACACACAAGTTAAACCTGAACACACACACACTAAAGTAGATTGAACACACACACACCTGGGAACTCAAAGGGTGAGGGAGGACTTTCCCATGGCGACCCGGCCCGAATGCGAGAGTGAGAGGGGGGCTTGATACTCGATCAACGGTGAGCTCCCTCGCGGATGGCACGAGCCTGAGCCGGTGGCAAGAGGAGCTAAAACGGCCAGGAAGAAGTCGTCTGTAGTCGATCAACGATGAGCTCGATCGATCGCGCCTGCAGAGTACGGAGGCGAGAGAGGGACCCCGCATGCAGAGCACGGAGCACGGAGGCGAGAGAGGGACCCCGCCTGCAGAGTACGGAGGCGAGAGAGGGACCCCGCCTGCAGAGCACAGAGCACGGAGGCGAGAGAGGGACCCCGCCTGCGGACCACGGAGGCGAGAGAGGGTCCCCGCCTGTAGAGCACAGAGCACGGAGGTGAGAGAGGGACCCCGACTGCAGAGCACAGAGCACGGAGGTGAGAGAGGGACCTCGCCTGCAGAGCACGGAGACGAGAGACGGGAGGCGAGAGAGCTCTGGCGAGGGACGATGAACAGTGCGCGGATCGGCGAGGGCACGACGCAGGTAGTTCGGGGGACAGGAACGGGGATGAGAGGGTGAGGATAACTCATTCCACCTTTTACTTGGAATGAGTTATCCTCACAAATAACCCCATTATTTGCTTAACCCGGGTTCCGCTTAACCCATCATATCCTTGAGTTTTTTTGCTCTACCAAACGGTGAACGCGAGATATCCTTGTCATATCCCTCTACCAAACGACCCCTTAGGTGGAATGACTTATTCCCACTTTCTTAACCCTGTTTTACCCCTTAATTACTAGTGATAATTAATTCTATTATTGTTAATTAATATTATTAGTGTTAATTGATCATGTTAATTAAGTTCATTAGTATTAATTAATAAATATATTATTTAATTATTATTAAATAATTTATTATAATAATATTATTTAATCTTATTAGTGTTAATTAACTGTATTAATTAATTTTATTAGTACTAATCAATCATGTTAATTAATCTTATTAGTGCTAATGAATAAATATAATATTTAAATATAATTAAATAGTTAATTATTACAATGTTACTTAATCTTATTATGCTAATTAATATTATTAGTGATAATTATTTATGCTAATTAATAGTATAAGTGCTAATTAATGATATTAATTAATATTATTAGTGCTAATTAATATTATTAGTACTAACTAACCATGTTAATTAATCTTATCTATAATAATTAACAAATATAATATATGTTTATTATTAAATAATTAATTATTACAGTGTTGTTTAATCTTATTATGATATTAAATGTTATTAATACTAATCACGTGTGTTAATTAATGTTATTAGTGTTAATTACTCATACAAATTAATCTTATTTATGTTAATTATTAAGTATATTATATAATTATCATTACATAATTAATTATAACTATCTCGTTATTACTAATGAAGAATTAATCATGTTATAATTAATAATATTAGTGATAATCACGATCATTAAGAATAACTATATTAATTAGAATTAACAATATTAGTGTTTTTTATGATCATTTAGGAGAAATATTAGCACTAATCATAATCTATAAGATGGGTAATTTAGTCATTTTTCAACACTTATTACCGTTCGTATCCTTCTTTTTTATCAAACGAGTAATAGGGATATCATCATACTTATTTCTCGCGAACCAAACAACCACGAGATTAGGGATAAGAATAAATTAACTCAGAATGACTTACGCCTACTCTCCTCCAAATTTATCCTCGAATTATTAACTCAATAAGTGGATTTGGGGGATTTTCCTAATATCAATCTATTTCAGGGGTCAAATACTAAAAGAACCCAAAAAAGATTAATCCCAATCTCAAAAAAGAAACTCTAGCCGCTGAGCTGAACTGCTGAACCACATGTTCAATTGACCATTCGACCCTTCATGACAGTAACGGTGTAGCCGTGTGGGACTTTATAAACAAGTTGGACGGGGAACTGCAAAGCCTCACAGGAGACGCGCGATGGTGGTAAGATGATGGCAAGCATCTCCTCCCTTCTCGCCACCACGCCCCGCCCGCGGACCCCTTTCGCTCCACCGACCTCGCCCTCCCCCGCCGTTGCCGCCTTCTTCAAGGTACCAACAGTAGCGCCGGTTTTCCTTTCCTCCAAATTTAGATGCCGGTCGGGATCGTCTCCTCCTCCTCCTTCCCCGGCTCCGGTCGACTCGGAGGAAGCTGCTGTCGGTAAGGAGCCGTCATCTTCTGGCGGAGGCATTTCTGCGTACAGTTGGTGTGCAGGCTTGGGAGGCCTGGGTTTTGTGGAGGCGTGCTATCTGACCTTCTTGAAGGTGACGGATTCCGAAGCCTTCTGCCCCGTCGGTGGGGGAGGCTGCGGCGATGTTCTTGACAGCGACTATGCTGTCGTCTTCGGTAACTGCCTTCACTCTGACCCAGCCGTGTATCTTTGTACAAAAAAAAATTGTTTTTTGAATAATTTCAACGCTTGCGTTGCCTAATTTCCATTCATCGCCGGCACGAAGATGCTGAAAGATTCTTGAAACAATGCGCACTTATGGCCTTAGTCACCGAGAATCCGAAACGTCGTAGTTCATGAACTAGCTTTTTAATGTATCTTGCGGCCTTGTATGACTTCTAGATGAAGCAGACTCAATTTGATGCGTAGACTTGGTCTGTTAGAAGTGTCCGTGCATCTGACCTGGCGAACAGATAGATATGAAAAACGCAGACTGATCCATCAATTGCAAACATTGTTTGGGCTATTACTTGGTTGCTGAACCCCTGTGAACTCCTTAACAAACGTTGAATTTCTTTTACTTTTATGGTTATACTTCTGGACGTCTGGTTAAGTTTTTCTTGTTTTCATACCCCATTTCCTGCATACCCGCTTATTTACGCCAAAATAATTCCTGTTTTCTGCATTACAGAGTGGAAATTAGAACTGATATTAAAAGCAAAAGCTATACAGCGCATGATATCTATGCTGAAGTCAGAATCCAAACCAATACTTTACCCTTCCCCTTAGAAGTGTCTTTCTTATCAATCGACTCAGCATTTTTCCCCCTTCAAATTATTTTTTGACACCTACTTAGGTGTGTTCTTATCAACCAACAGTTAGCTTGTGTTCTCTTTTCCAATTTCTAAAGGATTAATGAATTCCACTTTTTGATTCTTCGTTCATTTTTGCCCTTTTATTGCAAGCCATACATCAAATCTGCACGTCAACATTATCTCTTCAGATTAAGCTTGCTAAGATTCTCTGCATGTTTGTTGTTCCTGTAGCCTAGTAGAAGGTCCGTATATGTAAATGAGGCTAGTCGGCCTCTCTATTTGAGTAGACCAGAATCTCTCTTTCTTGGCCATCGGCCTCTTGCCCTCTTTCGCAATCATTCTCATGAGATTATTCCTGCATGCTCTTTTATTATAGTGGTTAACCAGTCAAGTTATAACTTATTCCTTCATGTGTTACTTTTCTAACCTACAGTGAGGCTACGTTCATGATCATCTATGCATTGTGATACAAAGCCTTGGTAGAAAAGATTCACAGGATAACATGTTTACCTAGGCTCCATTTGTACAATCTTCGTATGGACAATTTTTGTGGTAAACAATAAAGTGAATTGATTGGAGTCGGATGGTCAATTAATTTTTTTGTCGTCTCTTCTCTGTACACTTGCCTATGGCATTTTATGAAAGTGAAAAATAATTGGAGGACAAGGGATGGGTACCTGCTTTATGGCATGTATCCATATCTAGGTTTCAATATATTTATTTGCCTGTGCTTGTGTGGAGCATGATGATCATTAACTTAGGACCTTTGGTACCTTGATCCTGCAATCCTAAAACTGTAGTCATACTGAGTAGGGGTGTACTGGTGACCAATAATATATCATCTATCCTTTTCTAAGGGAAAAAGGATGAGGAGACATCCATTACTGATCCAAATATTCCGCTGTTTTGTTGGTAACAGTGGTAAATTCTTACATATAGAAGTGAGAATACTTCAGCATCATTTTATATCTTAATGTTTGATGAAACTATGGTAGTTATAATTTTTCAATGTTGTCGCATATCAAAAACCTTCAATAAAGTATCTAACTTCCATCATCATGGTTATAATTTTCTAAGAGAGTGTAAAATTGTAAGTTGCTAACCTTTTAATTTTTTTATTCAATTAGGGCGACTTTGATAACCGGTTAGCACCGGAATAGTGTGAGTTATCCGCGCAAATCGGTCTTAACCAGCTTTGATAACACATGGTCTTATTTGGGGTCGGTTAGGATTAGGGGTGGGGGGGGGGGTTGCTGGAACAAGTGATTCGACCAACAGGGGTCGGATATGCTGCCCGATTCTAGTTGGCATATTCGCCCTAATCCTAACCGGGAAACAAAGCGGGCCTTATGGATAAGGATAGACGATAGAGTTAGATTTCAACCTTCGACAACTTTTGCTTCTTCCCTGGATCTTTGATGTTAGTTCAAATTCTTCGAAAATTAGTCTGGCAGGCCGGAGGCTACATCAGCTGAATACAATCTGATACAGTACTGGGACATAGAAGTTTTTGATTAGCATACAATCATACGAAAATGTATCTTCTGGATCCATTGATGCTCTTAATGATATGAAACTCTTAATGTCCTCAGGTTGTCTGGGGGAAAATCTTGCTGCTCCATTTTGTTTTATGGAGTATGGAATCATTTTCTTCCCCTTGCCATTGTTTATTAAACAAGTGAAGTATGCGTAATTTCTTTCTCTTAGGAATTTCTAGTGAACCACACATATACCATCACTGAGGGAGCATTCCATCGCGTCTTTTCCTTGACAGGGGTTCCTCTTCCATTGTATGGTATGATTGCATATGGTTTTGTTGCACTGCTCGGACTGCAACTTTCTGGAAAGAAAATTTTTCCTGGACTTCGTGAAGCAGACATTCGTTTGACTCTTGTTGGTTGCACAACGACAATGGCAACAGCAAGTGCTTATTTTCTTTACATTCTAGGCACAAAATTATCAGGAGCATTGTGCCCGTACTGTCTCTTTTCAGCTGTTCTGTCTTTCAGTTTATTTTTTATCACTGTAAAGGTACGGTTTCATGATATACTTCCTAACTTTGGGCATTCATTGAAATAAGATGATTAGCTAACCTGCAGCTTTTTCTCTATATAGGACTTTGGCTTTCAAGAGATCCAAAAGTTCATTGGTGTGCAATTAGCTATTACTGGCATAGTCGTGGCTGCATTAAGCAATTCATATGGTACAGCACAGTCTCAATTACCCAGGTAGGTCCGTCTGGGCATTCCGAATCTGGTGTCATTTACTTAATTGTAATGCTGGTTTGTATAGTCTCCAAGCAAGGAATTAAAAACAGGATTCCAGAACCGGACCTTTGTTTTCAAACAAAGTGCTACACATCTTTATATATTGACATTTGGGTTCTATTGTAATTCTGTTTTCTAATATACTTAGTCAGTTTGTTATTTACTCATCAGTCATATGGTTTCTGTACCAGTATAGTTACATCTTGGGCTATAATTGAGGATACATTTTAATGACGCTATGTGTTTATTATAGTTTTTGGTTTTTTACATAAATACCCTCATAAATAGAGGTTATGCCAAATATACCCTTCATATAAGCATATTATCAAAAATATCCTCCAAATATCCTTAATGATTGCGGTTGTACCCTTACCGTCACTCCCGTGATGTTGACTCAGAGTTAAAGTTGGGTTAAAAGGTTAAGTTACTAACCTACCCCTACGGTTTACGACAACCGCCCGCCCCGTTGCTCCCGTGAGAGGTTTCCCCCTTTCACAAACCCTTCACTATTGACCCCCTTTCTCACGCCACCATCGGGATCGTCTGCCATCTCCGACCTACAACGACCTTCACGCGACGGAAGGGTTCTTCCGCTCCACTGGGTAAGTCTCACATACTCTCTCTCAACCTCTCACATTATCTACCTCACTCTTTCTTACGCTTTCATCTTCTTTCTCACATACTCTTTGTTACACTCGATTTCTCTCCCACTCTCTGTCATTTTCTCTTTCACATGGTCCCCCTCTTCTCTATTTCTATGTCCCTCGATATGTCAAAAACCCTATTTTATATCTCTTGACTGTGGATGCCACGTTCTTCCGTTGTGGGGTGGACGGTCAGTTAATGCGTCCGGTAGGAATTAGGGTTTAGGGGTTTACGATGGACATGGTTTAGGGACATGTGTTGATTAGGGTTTTGGGGGTGCATTATTTATTGTCTTCATCTGAGATTTGGCCCTTTTATTTATTTACAGATTGAAAGTGACCCTACAGAAGCAAGGGAAGGAGTAGACCCTACAGAAATTGAACTTGTTGGATTGAAAGTGACTGTGGTCCCGCAATGTCTTTTTTGTGAGATAAAGTAGTAAACAAGTGGCATGCTTGATTTGTTTGTTTATGGTTCATTTGATTTATTTATTTGGAGTAAATTTTAGTACCGTCTTCATATGTGTAGGGGGGTATTCTCATCTGGACATCAGTCAATCAAGGTGGTCCACAGATAGTTGGACTAGTTGGAGTGGACGTGCTTGTGGTCCATACCTATTAATTGAGGTTTGAATTGTAGTTTTTGCTAATTGTACAAGACCTATTTTCTAAGAATGTTTGCACTTATGTGTTGTATACAAACTTATCATCCCCTTTATTTTGCTTTTGTATTCTATCTTATTTTAAGCATCGAAAGCACAGTTATGGCTGACACATTTACATTGAAACTTCACTATGGAGGGCATTTTAAGACTACCGAGGAAGAAGGAAGAATGATCCTCATAGGTTTTAGACAGAAAACCTACTCATTTGAAAGAAATTATGCTCATTTGAGGGAGCTGAGAGTGTTAGCTTCTCAAGTCACCAAATGGGGACATGACCAGACGATTGATTTCTACGCTTTAGTACCAAATTTGAGGCCTAAGAAATATGTGAGAATTACTTCAGATCATGATGTGATTTCTCTTTTTGATAAGTATAGTCATGATTTGTGTATTGTGCTATATGTTGCCACACAATATATTGGAGTGCCTTTAGCTTCTTCTGATCCACATATGAAGACGGTAACATCTATGAGTAGAAGAAAGTCCAAGGCCAAAAATGTAATGCCTTCAGAAGATGATCCAGACTGGAATCCATTAGGAGATGACAATGAGTATGTTGAGGTTGAGCCTCCAGGCAATAATGAGGCAGAGACTCTATTTAGAGAGGGTGATATATCTGATGATGAGGTTTATACCGATGACAGTCGTGACAGTTGCTTTTCCTCAGACTCTGAGTGTGATATGGAGGTGGATGAAGGGGACAATGAGGGTACCCCTATTGTGCGAAACATTCATGATCCAGATATGTCTTTAGGAAGTAGATTTGACAATATTAATGCATTCAGACTAGCACTTGCACAGCATGCAATCAAAAATGAATTTGCAGTCAACTACAAAAAATCAGAACCAACTAGGGTCACAGTAGTTTGTGCTGAGAAGAGATGCAAGTGGAGAATGTATGCTTCTCGTTTACCTGATGGCCATACATTTCAGATAAAGAAGCTTCAACCTCAACGCACTTGTACGGGGGCAAATAAGGCTGGGAATCATATGGCCACTCAGAAGTGGGTGGCAAGTACATGCATTGGGTGGCTTAGGACCGAAGGAGATGTTACAATAAAAGAAATTTCAAGAAGGTTGAATGCTCAATACCATGTGGACATTCCTTACCATCGGGTTTATAGAGACAAGCAAATGACATTGGAGCAAATTCATGGTTCTTCGGAAGCAATGTATAGCAGAGTACCTGACCTACAGCATGAACTAGTGTTAAAGAAGCCTGAGAGTGTAGTCAAATATCAAACAAATGACAATGACAGATTTTTCAGGATGTTTGTATGTTTAAAGGCTCGTATTGAGGCATAGTTGTCAAGGCGACAAGGCGACCCAAGGCGTTCACGGGGTCCCTAAGCGCTTAGGCGACAAGGCGTCCGCTTAGGTGTCGCCTAGGCGACACTTCGGCCACTAATTAAAAAATCTAAAATATATATCCTCCAATATATAAATCAAGAATAAAAATATGAAAAATACAAAAAATAAATTACATGAAGAAATTGATGTAATTAAATTGTGTGGCAATTATAGAAAACTAAATTGTATCAAAAAATTACAAAAAATTCAGAAATAAATGCAAATGATTCAAAAGTAAATGTAAAAAATTTAGAAAAATTATAAAAGAATATAATAACATCAAGAAAATTATAAAAAAGAAAGAGTTAAATGTGTTAGAGTTTGGAGCCCGAACTCGCCCTCGTGCGCCCTCGCACGTGGATCGACCTGCGCGGTCAGGTCGCGGGGTTCGACTTGCCCGGTCAGGTCGCGGGGGTCAAGGGGGCAGCGCCCCTTGCGGGGGTTTCCGGGGGCGGAGCCCCCGGAACAAAATTTATGTTTATAGCAGGGGCATTATTGTCTTTTGCACCCTGACTGTTGGGCGCCCTAATCTCCTTATATATAAGGGCTGCGAACTCTCTCTTTGTATTGTATCTGGGTGTGTTTTATCATAGTGGAAACCCTGCTGCGGCCGTGGATGTAGGAAGGCACATCGCCTTCGAACCACGTAAATCTTGGTGTTCTTGTGGCTTGATCTCTTCTTCCCCCTTTCTTCTTCCTCCTCTATTGTTTGTCCATCTCTACAGGTACTCTAATCTCTAACAAAATGTACATAACAAGTTATGTCGGATCCAGTTCGGACGGTCACGGTTGGCCCGCCTTGGCGCCTAGGCGCATGCCTGGGCGCCTAGCCCGCCTAGGCGACCGCCCAGGTTGCCTTTTCCAGTGTCAACAAGGCGCTACAGCGCCTTGCCCTTTCAAGGGCGCCTGGGCGCCTAGGCGCCCACCTTGACAACTATGTATTGAGGGTTTTAAGTTGAGATGCAGGCACATAATTGGCTTGGATGGATGTCACTTGAAAGGTATCTTTAGAGGTACATTACTAGCTGCCACCTCGTTTGATGGGAACAATGGGATTTTTCCACTAGCCGTAGCAATTGTGGAAGGAGAAAATGCAGATAGCTGGACCTGGTTTCTGGATGCCCTGAAGCAAGCTAGTGGTAAGCCTAGTGATTTGTCTTTTATGTCTGACAGAGAAAAGGGGTTAGAAGAAGGCCTCCCACTTGTTTTCCCAGGTGTTGAGCATAAGGTATGTCTTAGACATTTGTATAAGAACTTCAAGAAGTCATTTCCAGGTGAATTCATGAAGAGACTATTGTGGAATGCTGCAAGATCATATACCGAAGTTGATTTCTTGGATTGGATGATGCAAATCAAAGAAAATTCTCCAGAGGCATATGCCTATTTGACATCAGCGGCCATGAGGGGGGTTGTATGGAGTAGGTCACAGTTCCATCCACGTGTTAAATGCCATCATATAACAAACAATTTAAGTGAATCATTCAATGCCTACATCTCAGATGCACGTTGGAGACCTATATTGGACTATATAGGTGTAATTCGTTCCAAAATGATGAAGACCATGCACATTAGGAGGTCAAAGGCAGAAAAATGGACTGATGTCTTGGTGCCAAGGGCCAGGAAGTACATATCTATCATGACATGAAAATTGGGGGGATATTTAGTGGAGAAAGGATTTAACGAGACTGCTTATGTGACAGGTCCAGAAGCGCGTGAAGTTGTAGACTTGAACCATAAAACTTGTACTTGTATGGCTTGGCAGAAAACAGGCCTCACATGCTCACATGCATGTGCATTCTTAGCAAGCAGAAGGGGTATTAGATGGGAGGATTATATTGACAGATGTTACACAGTGATAGCTTATAAAACCACCTATGGTTTGGGCATCAGCCCTATGCCTGACAAGACATAATGGATTAAGCTTGGAATAAAAGTTCTCCCTCCCATTGTGAGAAGGCCACCAGGTAGACCTAAAAAGAAGAGAATCCGAGATCCAGATGAAGCCAAAAAAATTACAAAGGCCCATAAGTGCAAAAGGTGTGGTCAATTTGGACATCATGCAAAGACATGTAAGAATCCAATCTCAACATTGGGTCAAACTACTACTCCACAAGCAAGGTAATAATATATGGCACACTTATGTATATGAAAGTAATTTAATTAGCACTCATACATATTTATGTCATGCAGGAGGCCTCCTGGTAGGCCTAGAAAGTAAAGGGGTCCTAACCAAACATCAAATCAAACACAGGGCCAGGTAGTCTATTTACATGACCATTTCATCATTGTAAATGATCCATTTAAATTCCTTATTATTATAAAGTGTAATCTTTATGTTTGTGCATTGTGTTCACAGGGGAGCTTGACAGGGCAAGCTAATGTGGAAGGGAGGACTAGTGTTGCAGCAGAAGGCCTCCAGTCAACCATTCAAATTAATTCCAGTGCTGCAGGTGGCTACAGTGCAATTCCCTCCCAGACATCTTCCTCAAGTTCAATCCCAGTGCAGAGTAGGGCTCCTAAAACTCTAGTTAGGGGTCATGGACGGGTGGTGAATTCTAGGTTCAGAAATGTGTAGGGTTGGGTGATGATAACTTTGCGTTTAAAAGAGTAGCCTCCCGTGATGGTCACTTTAAAAGCTTGTGTCCTTTTATGACCGTCTTTAAAAATGTAATTGTCTTTAGAGAACTTGTGTCCTTTTGAAACTTTAAACTTGTGTCTTGTGAGTTTAATGTTGAAGTTGACATCTTTGCTGTGACAATGTGCCTATTTGCTATTGTTGAACCCTGAAAAAGTCCATGGATAAATTTCGGACAAAATTACAGTGCATTTCAGAAATAGAAGAGAAATATGTTTTCATTAAAACATAACTCAGTGGTACAAAGCTATGTGCACCCACTCCACGAGTTATTAAAGATCCGGACCGTAAAGTCTTTTAGATGAGGCCCGGATATACAACACAAGCCCATGAGGCCTTTCCAATTGAAATCCCACGTCAAGTCAAGCCATTGGCTCTATTTATGACGAGTGGGTATTTTACCAAATACTTCACGGGCGTCACGAAAATACATGCCCGTAAGTCCAAGTCCATACAAGAATGAATATTTTAGGGGCCCATCGGGTTTTCCCATGAAGTTTGATCAAAGTTCTAGTCAACCTGAAGTCAATCCGGCAGCAAGACGACGTCCGGAGAATTCTCAAATAAAAAAAGCAAACAAGTCTCCACGTGGTATCCCTGCACAAGAAGCCAGAAAAGGGCAGAATTAGTCCAAGTCCACATCTCTTTTTATAGGGGTTGACAAACATTCAAAAAAAGGGGGGGGGTCTCTTTCCCTCTCTTTTCTCCCTGCGCAAGGGGGAAGTCCCCCGACTCCCTGTGCAACCGGGGGAATCCCCCCTGGGCCACTCCCACTAGGGGAGGCCCCCCCGGGGCCTCCTGCTGTCGACCGCGACTGGGGGAAGCCCCCCGGCTCCCTGTGCAACTGGGGGAGCCCCCCCGGTCCACTTGCACCGGGGGGAGGCCCCCCGGACCCCCTGCTGCCGACGCCACCAGGGGGGAAGCCCCCGGCCTCCTTCGCCTCTGCCGCGACCGGGGGAGAGCCCCCCGGCCACCTTAGCCACCGAGGGGGGATTCCCCCCGCCTCGTCCTCCACCGGGGGATCCCTCCGGGCCTTTGCGCCACCGGGGGGACTCCCCCCCCGCCTCGTCCGCCACCGGGGGAGCCCCCCGGGCCTCCGCGCCACCGTGGGGACTCCCCCCCGCCTCGTCCGCATCGGGGGAGGTCCCCCGGTCAGTTACCACATCGGGGGAGCCCCCCCCCGCTCGCGGTCGCCACCGGGGGAGTCCCCCGGGTCCACTGCGCCACCGGGGGGACCCCCCGCCTCCTTTGCTGTTGCCGCGACCGGGGGAGCCCCCCCGGGCCGCCTCCGCTGTCGTTCGCGACCGGGGGAGCTCCCCCTGGCCCTCCTTCGACGCCGCGCCACCGGGGGAGTTCCCCCGGTACCTTATGCAACCGGGGGGCCACCCCCCCTCCATTGCCAACCGGGGGAGCTTCCCCCTTTCTCCTCCGGATGTGGCTTTGCCACCGGGGGAACCAAAAAAAAAAATAGAAGAAGAGGAAGAGCAAAGGACGGAGGGAGATGAAGAGGTTGGGAGTTTCCTTCTTCAAGCACCGGGGGAGCTCCTCCAAGCCCTCTTCCTTCCCCAGTTCCCCTATATAAACTCAAGACCTCTACAAGGCAGAGGAGAGCTTTTTTGCTTGGAGAGAATTTTTCTTCCGGAAGAGAGAACTCTTTTTGCAAGAGAGGACACCTTGTTGCTCCTGTGCAAGAAGACTTGGAGAGAAGAAGAGAGTAAAAAAAAAAGAAGGTGAAACAAGAATGGCCCACTTCTCTTTATAGGAGAACTGTTTGAAAGTCTTTTTGTAAAACAACCTTCCATAGGAGGATCATATATGTAAAGTATCAATCATCCCCTCCCATGAGGGGAGATTATGTTGGTCAAAAAGAAAGGATATTTGGCTCAAAGAATTGTATGAAATTATGAAGATTATGAAACTATGGAATCCTTGACTTAACATGTTCCGAAAATTATATAAAATATCGCCCGTTGTTCAAAACAAATTGAAAAAATAGAATCAATGGGGCAGAAAATTACAAATATACCCCCGATGGACAGAAAATTACAAATATAACCCCGGTGGATAGAAAATTGCAAATACACCTCCGGTGGGCAACAAATTGAAAATATACCCCCGACGGGCAGAAAATTACAAATATACCCCCGGTGGGCAGAAAATTATAAATACACCCCCGGTGGGCAAAAAATTGCAAATATATCCCCGGTGGGCAAAAATTTGCAAATATACCCCCGGCGGGCAGAAAATTATAAATATACCCCCGGTGGGCAGAAAATTGCAAATACACCCCCGGCGGGCAGAAAATCATAAATACCCCCGGTGGACAGAAAATTATAAATATACCCCCGGTGGACAGAAAATTACAAATATATCCCCAATGGGCAGAAAATTACAAATATACCCCCGGAAGGGGAAAATTGTAAATATAACCCCATGAAAAGGGAAAATTGCAAACAAACCTCCGAAAGAAAGAAAATTGTAAATGCAAGATCGCAAGCACATCAAAGGGTTGCGAATGCCACCCATTTAAAACGCACGACGATTCCTCGGGGGCAGACCCAGGATATTAGAGCCGACATTACAGTCAACAAATTTTGGCAGTTAATCAAAGGTGTTCGGACTTGTACCGATATAAATTAACACCGACTCCGGTCGGTGGGGAAAGGTCCCGTACACGAACCCTAAATCGTCTGATAATTCCAAAAAATGCGGAATTCATAAAACATGCCAAAAAAAACTAAAACAACGCCATGCGCTTGTTCGGCATTTTCTATGTTTTTCTTTTCCGCGTGTAAACAGATTGGCACGCCCGGTGGGACTTTTTCCGCCTTTCTTCTTTCTGCCAAAGATTGTTATACTTAATAAAGGCTCTGATCGCCCCTCTCTGCCCCCTTTCAGGAAAGAGCCAGGAGAGGACTTCAGCATCAAGAGTGCATTCTCTTCGTTGAACTCTTCCGTGAAAAAAATGGCGGCCGTGACATATGGAACTATTCCCGTCGCCAACCAAGCCCGGTACGGCTACCTGACGACCCCAATCGCATTTGGGGACTTTCCAGCTGTTGTGGGGTCTCCCTTTTTCCTAGGGGTGGTCCCCGCTCCCCAACAAGTTCCTGCAGCGCCAGTTACCTCCGCGGGCACCGGGGGCAACCAGTTCTGCTCCCTTCCGAGCCGAGTCTTTTCGGTTCATGCCGTTTCTTCCTATGCTGTCCCCGCAAAATGGGGGCAAGGAAGGAGCCGTCAAAGCCGCATGCCTTCAGCAAAACTCTCTAGGTCGGGTAAGACCGTCCTGGTTGGAGGGGTCCGCGTCCGACTAGACGGAGCTGGGCCAAGCCTGCCTCGGGATAATCATGTCCCGACCATATCAATTTCCAACCGCTTTGCCCTCCTTCGCCGAGTGCAGGAGGACAAGCCAGACTTCAAAGAGAAGTCCAATTCTAAACTTGAGAGCAGCAAAGTTCAACAATGCTCCCAGAAGATGAAAAAGATTTGGGTCACCAAGCCGGAGGCCCACCAAATCAAACGAGCCAGGGCTAGTCAGCCCGACCAAGCTCAAACCTTCCACCAAAAGCCTGGTCAAACTACCCGGTATGTTGACCCCTCACCCCTCCAAGGGAAGAAAAGAAAAGGGGTCTACCGAAAATCTGACCGCGCTCCCCGAAGCTTGGAGCCCTGTCAACCCGAGACACCCATTCGTGGTCGAACACCACCTAATCAGGTTTCGGTCTTTGATAGACTGGCGAAAGCTCTGTCAACACGGCCGTCAGTCTTTGACAGATTGGGGGCATCCTTCCGCACGGGGCTGCAGCCCCGGAAGAAGCGGAGAACGGTTCGACTCTCAGACACTGAAGATAGCATGAAGGTATATACTTGTTATACCTCCGGCAGAGAAGCCACGGGTCCGGCCGACAATCCAGCCAATGAGCCTCCCCGGCCAGATGACCCGAACCTGGCTGCCGACGCGGTATACCGTAATACCAGGACTGCCGCAAGGAGGAACCTTCAAACCCAATATAGTGGCCATCCAGGGACCTCCAGTCAGGGACAACACCAGGAGCAGAATCCTGACCAGCCCCGAAATCAGGAGGTCAACTTCAGTCCAAGAAGAAAATGACCCCGACGAGGTCAGGAGCGCCCATGGAGAAGCGGGAGCCCAACCCCATGGCGGTTCTGTCAACCCAGTTTTTGAGCCACCGACAAGGGCAGCATTTCAAGCTATGTCCGACGATGCCAAGTTCGAGACTATGCAACGTTGGCATATAGAAATGACCAATCTCATGCTGGAAATGAGACGCTAGATGAATTTAACTGCCCCAAGGCCAATAACACCAACTCATGATCAAGGCCTTCGGCGAGAGCAGCCGGGTAATCCCGCTATTGTCGAGCGACAAGTGGGAGCCCCCTACCAGGCAGCCATTGAAGCAGGTGTTGAACTGCCTCGAGCCACGCCCAATGCTCAGTCTTCCCGGGCCCTACCGGCGGAGGACGTCATTGCCCAAAGGCAGCTTATTGAAAAAATTGTCGAAGATAAGTTTGCCCAGCGGGGCGAGGGGGTAGCCACTGTTGATTTATACAGTGTGCCGTATCCTCTGCACCACCAATTTAAGAAGTTATCGTCGGACTGCCCGAAGGCGCCTAAGTTCCAGAAGTTCAATGGGTTGGGATCTCCCCACGAACATTTGGCCTACTATATAACGGCCATGGGCGAGTTGGCACTTGAGGAGTCTTATCTCCTCCGCTACTTTGCGACCTCTCTTACGGGCAACGCCTTTCAATGGTATTCAAGGCTGAAGCCCAATTCTGTCGCTGACTGGGCCGATCTTCAAAAGAAGTTTATCGATCGCTTTCAGGCAGCCGAAAGAAAGGTCTCTCTTGCAGAATTATGTTCACTTAAGCAAAAGAGGGGCGAAGC
This sequence comes from Amorphophallus konjac, assembly GCA_022559845.1. Classification (NCBI taxonomy): domain Eukaryota; kingdom Viridiplantae; phylum Streptophyta; class Magnoliopsida; order Alismatales; family Araceae; genus Amorphophallus; species Amorphophallus konjac. The sequence continues at coordinate 28,607 of JAHNEJ010002817.1, read as the reverse complement.
CGCGCTTGACTTTATCAAGCGCTGGAGGGACTTTAGCATGAGATGCGACAACCCTCCTTCTCAAGAGGACGCAATAACCATATGCCGAAGGGGCCTATCAGCAGAAGTCAGTGAGAAGCTCCTGGGCGCAAGCATCAAGGGGTTTGACCAGCTAAATTCAGCCGTTGCAGAAATAGAAATGTTCTTCGCAGAGAACCCAACATTCACACCCTCCAAAGGGAAACCTTCCAAGGAGCGGGGTGCTGTAGGGAAGGAGACTAAAGAGGCAAATGCCGTTGATTTCTCTCCCACTAATGGGTCGGATGAAGTTGCGACCCCGAAAGAGTCTGGCAAAAAGCCCGAAGGGAAAGCGTCCGCAAGTTTGTCGGAGCGTATGAAGACTCCCTATTCCTTCAAAAATGAGCATACCAAGAGGCTCTTTAACCTTTGCCTCAAGAATAAGCTCATATCCCTTCCAGAGCCAAAAAAGCCGGAGGATGCTAATAAAACTGACCATCCCAATTATTGCGTATATCATCGCATATTGGGCCATACCATTGAAAATTGTTACGTCTTTAAAGACGAGGCAGAGAAGATGATCCAAAGTCAACTCATTACAATGAAGAATGGTTTGGTGGATCCTCCCGAACCCCATCCATGGGACCGGCCGACACGTTCGGCCAATGTAATTAACCATTCAAATGATAGGACCTTCAGGGCCGCAACATTCATTTTCCCTGACCCAGAAGCATCGGAGGCCGGTCCCAGCCAAGCAAGACCCACATTGTGGTATCCAGGTTGGAGGCCGTCCCATAAATGTTCCTTTCCCAAGGAGAACACTAAGGAGATATTTGATCGCCTACTTGAAGACAGGCGAGTCTTGGTGTACGACCCGCCGCCAGGTTACACCGAGGTCGAAAAAGGGCATCCCCGATATTGCAAGTACCATGCTACAATATCCCACCCCACTGGGAAGTGTAAAGAGGTACAGGACCTCATCGAAGTTTCACCCAAAGGGGAGAGATTGATATCCATGGGGAAAGCATGGCGCTAAAACGTCTGCGGGAAGCTGTTGAGCAGACCCTAAGCCAACCTTCTGGCATAGAGAGCCCACCTCCATCTCCTACCCGAGAAAAATCGAATTTGTCTGTAAATGTAATTCACAAGATCTCGGGAAAGAGCCAGATGAGGCCGGCGATAAATGGGCTTCAACCACTCCCCTCTGCCGGGTCTCAAAAAGCAGACAGAGGGGTATACCCCTTCTTATGTCTGAATGTTTCGCCATCAGAAGGCAGTCAGGAAGATCAAAAGGGAAGTCCGTCGCCTACGGCGCAACCAGCAGGATTTACTCCGCCTTATGGAGCGAATTGAAGATCGGCTGTCGGCGCAGGTTCCGGCCCCCCGCACCACGGCCTTCTGTCTCAGTCTCTACCCGTAACTCGGAAAATACAGTAGAGCCTCGAAGGCTTCGGAGGACTGGAGGATGGTTGTCCGATGATGCAACAGATTCCCCCGTCAATCGGGCTCCTCGGAGGCTATACTCTTTCCCTCGACATAGAACACTGGAGATATTCCATATGTGCCGTAGGGAAGGGCTAATACAGCTCCCCGCATCTGGCAATGACCCTGGCACTCCCGTGGTATATCGGCATCATTACTGCCTTTACCATCGCGTTGTGGGTCACGTCATTTATGACTGCTCTGTCTTCAAAGACATCGCAGAGGACCTCATTTTCCGCTGGGTGATAAATATAGACAATCCTCTCAAAGAGCCGTAAGGACCTTTTCAACAAGGCCCGTCGATTTTCTCAGTTAATGTCATACATGCATCAACTTCCTGCACCCCAACTGGAGCCAAGAAGCAGGAGGCCGGCCCCAGCTCAAGTCAAGCAGCCCAAGAAAATCCTGAGTGGCGCCCTTGGCAAGACCTAGAATCCTTGCCCTTCCCAAAGAAAGAAACTCAAAAACTACTCGAGATCCTCTTTGAGGGGAAAGAAGTATAGTGCGGGACCCATCACAAGGTCACTCCAAAAATCTCGAAGTCAACATCAGGCTTCATCTGCCTCAGTCCCCAATGTCAAGGAGCGGGCATTCCCAGAAACAGCCCGGGAACCTCCTCAATCACAAAAGGCAGCCTTCACACAAAAGGGAAAGCCTCGGCAAGAACAGCTCGAGACAAGCGTCAAGCAGATCCTGGCAAGGAAACGTCTAGATGAAAAGTTTGAGGCTGCTACACAATCAAATCAAGAAGGTCAGACCCCTTTAGGGGCCCCAAAGTGCCTGGCCAGCAAGGCCCGAATAGTGATCCCCAGCAAAAAGGTCACAAGACTCCAAGCAAAAAAGGGAAAGCCAAGTCAGAATCCCTTATGAAGAGGTCTGAAATAAAGCAAGAGTCACCACCTGAAAAGCCTTCCATGGCAGTTTTACCTCAAAGCTCTGGCCTTATTATAGCCGAATTTCAAGAACTCCCACCTGAAATAGTCAATCAGGCAATCAGTGCTACGTTTCTGGAGACTCCAGAGGAGGATGGCTGGACCAGTGTAGCCTCGAAGAAGTATAATCGTCCTGCACCGGTGAGAGAAAGGACAGATTCCATAGCTCCAAAGCCGGGGGCATTCCCCGACCGTCGGCAAAAATGGACATTCCCTCTCCCGCTGAGATAGCACAAGCAAAGAAGCGGGAGAAGAACAGGAGAAAGAGTTTGAAGAGAAAGCTAAAGCGACAGGCCGAGCAGGCCGCCGCTATGAAAACTCGGCGAATTAACTCCCCTACAAAAGCTACAGAAATTAATTGATGAGCTCGAGGAGTACGTCCCTTCCACGCCTACCAAGGCTGTTCCTCTTGATAAATACATTCCATGGGAAGAAATGGAGCGGAAAACTCGGCTAAAGAGCTGGCTCAACAAATGTACAAACAAGCACAAGAGGGAGAGAAGCTTCCTATCCCGAGGAACTTTCCTTCTTCTATAAAGATGAAGAGCTCACCGTAGGAAAGCTAGAAGCTATGTTAAAAAGCTTTTCATGCAACATGGTGTCCATTCCTCCTCCCGAAAGTCTATACGGACCAAGCGGGAGCAATAACACGGCTCCCCCCGCCGAGGATAGAATCACCATGGCCACTTATCGTCGCCGCAATGCAGAACTCCGAAATCGGGGACGCGGAGGAGATCGTCGCCGCGGGCGAGGAAGGCATTCAACATCTTCGAGTAACGGGAATGCTAACTCAACATATCCTCGAAATGTCATTATTTTCAGAGGCGAAGACCCGGGGCCTATTCCCGAAGTTCAGATTCGAGCAGATACCTTCCTTTTCGACCCATCAGATGAGGAGGAGGGGCCGACAGCGCCAACTCCCCAAAAGGCAGCTACCCCCTCTCAAGCTCAAGACGGAGTCTCCACCTTCTCCTTCGATCTATCAGATGGAGAGGATGGGGCAGTAGACCCGGCACCGCAACAAAATTCAGCTGACCCGGCTCAAGCAGGTCCCTCTGGTAAGGACAATGATGAGCTGCCTCTTCCCGAAGAAGATTCCCTGGCTCCACTATTCCAAGAGGAACCCAATGATCAAGGGAAGGCTGAACCAAGCAAGAAGCCCGTCTATCAACCTAAACCTCTGTCGGAGGTGATCCCTCCGCTAGATCAGGCTCGTGCGCGGGCCGATCGCAAGATCATTCAGCATATGAAGCGGTTCCCAACGAATGTCACCATATGGGAAGCAATTGCTTGGAGTAAAGAGCTTAGGGAAGCCCTCGTAAAAATACTCCAAGAACCAGAGGTTTACGAAGCCCATGTAACCGAGCTTCAGGCCCAAGCATATGAAGCCCTAGCAGCAACTGTCACCTTCACAGATAAAGACATGTTGTTGTCTTCTCCTTGTCACAATCGGCCTTTATACATGCAAGGAAAGATAAACGGTCATGAACTGAACCGGATTCTGGTAGATCCCGGGGCGTCTGTCAACATAATGCCCTTGAAGACTTTCAAGTCTTTATTTCTCATACCTATTTGCAAAGGGTTCATGATGTCAAAATTTCGGGATTTAACCAAGATTCGGAGGATGCATTGGGTAAGGCAGAGGTGGAGGTGACCATGGACAGTTTTGTCACTAAGGCCACATTCTACATCATTAATGCAAACACATCCTACAAAGCTCTGCTGGGGAGACCCTGGTTACATGAAAATTGGGTCATCCCTTCTACCCTTCATCAGTGCATCAAATATGCAAAAGGCGGAGAGCAACATACAGTCTTTGCTGACCGGGCTCCCTTTCGACCAAATGAATGTAATCTGACTGATGCTCAGCTATATTTCGGGGAGCCCACTATTAATCCTCATCCCGGGATTAAGAACAAAGAGAAGCAAAAGGCAGCCCTGGAAGAAGAAGATGAACAAGAAGAAGAGCTCTTCACAGTCAATGAAGATCTTGCTAAACTACACCGACTACACATGCAAGCTGATGCTCCTAACGCCAAGCCGGCTCGGCTGGAAAGACGGGAGGTCAACTTTGAAGCTAATCTCATTAGTCGGTCCATCGACAAAAGCATCTCTTTGCCGTTAGCATGCATACAGCTCCCCTTCTTAAGAAGGGAGCATAAAGTTGAACAGTTGAAGACGTTCATTGTTACTTATCAAAGGAAAGGGAAAAGAAAGAATGCTGAAGCCGCTAGGCCGATTGTCTTTTACAAAGGAGACCTAGTCCCTCAAGACCCTCTGGAAGATGATCATAATTGGGGAAACTGGGGCAAGGGACCCCAACATACTCTCAAAACTGTTCAGGACATGGGCGACATGCCCAGGCATATCAAAGAAATGTGTCGAAAGCAGCATATTCCTCAAATTCAAGAAGCTTCCCGGCATGACTATTTTCAACAGTTGTGGCATCCTCGCAAGTCAGAGGGCAACCCCCTTTCTCCAAGAAAGATAGGAGAGGATTGGGCTATGACCCCGAGGCTGAGTTCAAGGTACACTATGCTGTCAATACTATAGGGCTGATGCCTTCTCCTAGTGATGCTAGCCTCGGCCAGAGGATGATGCCTGTATGGCTGAACATCAAGGCGATCTCCTTCGTCAATCCGATATTGACCAAAGGGCTCCTTGCTCCGCCGGTCCTAGTCACCAGGAAGAGCGTAGCATACCGCTGCCCATTCCCCCTAGGCTGGGAGATGCTCAACAGGCGGCCCTGTGCCAATTGGCTGTGCTCGACTTGGAAAATTCCGAACAAATCATTGCAGGTGCTCCCTCAGACACCCAGCATGAAGTGTTAACCTCCAGATTAGCAGGATTGGAACAAGAAAATCAAGCGTTGAAATCACTTGTACAAGAATTGTTCCGAGAGCGAGACGTCTTTGCTCAGGCATCTCGTCTCTTCACCTAATTGTGAAACTGGTTACCGGGCTCAAGTCAATGTCAACCCTCCAATGGTTTTTACTGAAACATCAACTGGCCAAGGCAAATCTATGAAGGCCCGTTACCCCCCTGTTAAGGAGGTAACCAACACGCCGCTCTTTTCCGTGGATGCCTATCTTCAGAGGAGATTGGTGCAAGCCAATACCACAAAGGTGCACAGAACAAGTCTCCTGTGATAACTCTGGCACAGCGAATGGAAACACCATATTCTTTTATTAAGGCACATACCGTACCATTGTTTAAATTCTGCATGGCACGGGACCTTATAATGCTCCCACAGCCCCGAAGATCTCCCAAAGGCGGTACAGCTAAAGAGCTCAACTTCTGTCAGTATCATCAAATGTCAGGGCATGCCACTGAAGACTGCTACGTCCTCAAATATAAGGTTGAGAGCTTGATACAGATGGGGGTCATCCAGATTAAGAATCATCGGGTATCTCCCCCGCAACCTCATGATTGGGAGCGGCCTAAGCTGTCGGCCAAGCAAATTTTTGCCCTAGCTGCTTCTGCGCTACCCAAGTTTATGCCGAAGGAATTATCCTCAGAGCAGTTCCCTGTCTTCAGGGGAGACCTGATTGGTCCTACCTATAGCCAAAAGGGGAAGTCCAAAGCCCACTATTCAGTTAACACTCTAGGGCTTGTATCCCCCTCCGCCAATTCCGACTCCAGCAAAGAGCCCGAGGATAATGCAAATCACCAACTACAAGAGGCAGCCTCAGAAGGCCAAGATGAGCAGCTATGCTCGGCCATCATCAATAACTTGGACTACTCTGATTTTCACGTAGCCCAGGTTGATGACGGTGAAGATTTCCTTGACCTGCAGCCTGCTCCGCGGGAACTTGAAGACGGCGGACAAGCAACTGTAGATGAATTAGCTGAGCTCAACCTCGGACAAGCCGGTGAGCCTCAGCCAATTTTCATCAGTGCCCTCCTCAGCGAGGAAGAAAGGCAGGCATACAAACAACTCCTATTAGAGTTCAAAGATTGCTTTGCTTGGACTTACAAAGAAATGCCTGGGCTAGACCCGTCTGTGGCAGAGCACGAATTGGCAATACTTCCCACCGCTAAGCCTGTCAAACAAGCCCAAAGACGTATGCGACATGAGCTTGAGCTCAAAGTAAATGCTGAAGTAGACAAACTTTTGAATGTGGACTTCATAGAGCCTTGCATTTATCCAATCTGGCTCGCCAATATAGTCCCTGTTAAAAAGAAAAATGGCCAAGTCCGAATTTGCATCGACTACAGGGACTTAAATAAAGCCTGCCCAAAGGATGATTTTCCTGTCCCTATTACTGAAACTATGGTCGATATGACCACTGGATATGAAGCTCTATCCTTCATGGACGGATCATCGAGATATAATCAGATCCGCATGGCCATCAAAGACAAAGTGCACACGGCCTTTCGATCCCCCAAAGGGATCTTCAATTATAAAAGGATGCCCTTCGGCTTGAAGAATGCTGGTGCCACCTATCAAAGGGCAATGACTAAAATTTTTGATGAAATGCTGCACGACTTGGTCGAGTGCTATGTTGATGACCTCGTCGTTAAAAGCCTAAGGCGGGAAGATCATTTGGCTGACCTGCGTCGGGTCTTTGAAAGACTCCGGCAGTTTCAACTCAAGATGAACCCGATGAAGTGTGCTTTTGGCGTTTCAAGTGGCAAGTTTCTCGGCTTTATTGTCAGATATCGGGGAATAGAGATAGACCCTGATAAAATCAAGGCCATTCAGGAGTTGCCACCTCCTAAGAACATAACTGAATTAAGGTCCCTTCAGGGAAGGCTAGCCTACATCAGGCGCTTCATATCCAACCTCTCAAGAAGATGTGCCCCTTTTGGGAAATTGATGAAAAAGGGCGCACCATTCGTGTGGGACCAGGAATGTCAGCATGCACTAGAACAAATCAAAGAATATCATCTTACTCCCCCGGTGGTGGGAGCGCCAGTCAAGGGAAAGCCACTCATATTATATATTGCTGCCATGGACGCTTCTTTGGGAGCCTTATTGGCACAAATAAATGAAGAAGGCAAGGAGCAGCCGTTATACTACCTTAGCAGGAAGTTGGTTGGCCCTGAGCACCGCTATTCTCCAATGGAGAAAGTATGTCTGGCGTTGTATTTGCCGTGAAGAAGTTGAGGCATTACCTCCTATCCCATCAGGTGGAGTTAATTTAAAATGTGACCCCCTCAAATTTCTCCTTAAGCAACCCGCACTGTCAGGGAGACTGGGAAAATGGGCGTTACTCCTCATGGAGTTTGACATAACCTTTGTCCCACAAAAAGCAATTAAAGGACAGGGAATGGCGGAATTTCTCGCAGCACATCCAGTCCCAGCGGACTCACCTCTCAATATTGAACTCCTGATGAAGAAACACTCCTGTCCCAATTGGGAACAGAAGGCCGCATTAAAGATATGCCATTACAACAAGAAGAAGATGTCCTCACGATTGATGTCCCATGTTGGGAGCTTTACTTTGATGGTGCCTCGAACAATTAAGAAGTCGAACGGTACTACAACCCTCACCTCAGGGGCAGGCATTGTCTTTGTTAGTCCTCATGGGGGGATTCTACACAACTCATGTGCTCTCATGAAACCCTTGACAAACAATGAAGCAGAATATGAAGCATTAATTGTTGGACTTCAACTAGCTCTTGAAATGGATATTAAATGCATTAAGGTTTATGGGGATTCGCAGCTCGTCGTACGACAAGTGACAGGCGACTATGATGTCTGCAAGCAGGAATTAATTCCTTACCATGCCACGGTGATGAGGCTTAAGGAGAAATTCTACTTATTTGAGATTGGTCATGTCCCAAGGAGTAGAAACTCTCAGGCAGATGCCTTGGCAAAGTTAGCCTCCGCCATAAAGCTCCCGCCCGAAGGGGAGCTAGACATAACCGTCAGACACCGAAAGCTCATGCCAAGTGTCTTAGACGAAGAAGCCGACCCTACAACCCCTGAGGTCAATGCAATTGAAGAAGGCGATCCCGCTGAGGGAGAGCAACAAGATTGGCGTCAACCAATTATTGATATCAAGAATGGCCGCCTCCCTTCAGATCGGGCTCAAAGGGTACAGTTGCTACGAAGGGCTACATCTACCAATTGGTAGGAGATCAATTGTATAGGCTCGTTCATGAGAAAGATAAGTCTGTTCTCTTACGTTGCCTCTCACCAAAAGAAGCCAAGAGGATCATGCATGAGATCACTCAGGACTCTGCGGTGCCCATCAAGCGGGAGACAAGATGAAAAACAATATCAAACTTAAGGGTTTTTACTGGCCTACCATGTACGCAGATTGCAATCGGTATGCTCGCACATGCCACCAATGCCAAGCCTTTGGCCCAGTTCCAAGAAGACCCCCAAGCTCTTTGCATCCCACGGCTCTCACGTGGCCCTTTGCAGAATGGGGAATGAATATTGTGGGGCCCTTCCCACCATCCTCTAAGGGCCTCAAATTTATACTAGCTGCAACAGACTACTTCTCCAGGTGGGCTGAGGCTATCCCTTTGCGGGAGGTAACAGGAGAAGCAGTTGCCCAATTTGTCAAACAACATATCATATACAGGTTCGGCACTCCTAACCGGATCATGTCAGACAATGGTACACCATTCAAGAACAGAACAATATATGCACTGGCTGCCAAGTTCCACATAGACTCGAGAACTTCCACTATTTACAACTCCCAAGCTAATGGGTTAGCTGAGGCATTCAACAAGACCCTTTGCAAGCTTTTGGCCAAAATTGTAGGCAGCCGCAAAAGAGACTGGGGTGAGAAAATACATGAAGCTCTTTGGGCATACCGGACGGTCTACAAGACCCCCACCGGGTGTTCCCCCTTCTCTCTAGTATACGGGGCCGAAGCTGTCATACCGATCGAAATTGAGATATCATCCTACCGGGTCGCCCTGCATAATGGCCTCCAGACCCAGGAGCAAGATGAAATAGAGAGAAGGTTAGAAGAACTGTCCAACTTAGAAGGACAAAGGCTGGAAGCCTACAAGCACCTCCAAGCATACCAAGCCCGAATGACCCGAGCCTATGACAAGCTTGTCAAGCAAAGGGCGTTTAAAGAAGGCGACCTGTCATGATAAAAGAAAGAGAGGTCATGGCCGGTAAATCCAGTGGCAAACTCCAACCCAATTGGCGCGGGCCTTATGTCGTCTCTAAGGTCTATGAGGGAGGCGCCTACAGAGTCGTTGACCACAAGGGAGAGAACCTGTTCCCTCCATTAAATGGTAAACATTTAAAGTTATACCATGCTCCTAAGCACGAATTCCTGCAGCAATTATCGCCGCATCTTTCCTCTGTTGATACAAGTTTAAACAAAAAATAAAAAAATGGGGCTTAAAATAGAGGTGCCCCGGCGGACTTAGCCATTCCCATCACGGGGATGGTTAAGGGTAAAAAGGCCAAAGAAACCCGGCTGAGGCTAAAACCTGAAAGGGCGTCTCAGGCAAAATTGGGTAACCCCTCAGCGTGAAAACCCGGAAGGGCGCGCTGGAAAAAGCTAAAGGGGGCTAGTGTTGGTGAAAACCCGAAAGGGCGCTAGCACTAGTAAAGTGAAAAAAAAAAGAAAAAAAAAGAAAGAAAAAAAAGGGGAGAGCTAGGTAGCGCCATCTTTAACATTCCTTGCTCCTGTCTTACCACCATAAATTCAAATCCAAATCCCTAAGTTTCGGCACTAAACCACTTTGTGGCCAGCCCCAAATCCAAATCCCTAAGTTTCGGCACTAAACCACTTTGTGGCCAGCCCCAAATCCAAATCCCTAAGTTCCGGCACTAAACCACGTTGTGGCCAGTCCCAAATCCAAATCCCTAAGTTCTGGCACTAAATCACGTTTTGGCCAGCCCCAAATCCAAATCCCTAAGTTTCGGCACTAAACCACCTTGTGGCCAGCCCCAAACCTAAATCCCTGAGTCTCGGCACTAAACCACTTTGTGGCCAGCCCAAAATCGAAATTCCCAAGTTCCGGCACTAAACCACCTTGTGGCCAACCCCAAGTCCAAATCCCTACGCCTTGGCTCTCTAAACCACCTTTTGGTCAGCCTCACCTAAATCTAAATCCCGAAACATGGATCTCCAAACTCTCAATCCCCAAATTATTGGTCATCCGGCCCCCAAAATCCCAGAATTCATGTTATAATTCTGGTTCCAAGATTACTTACCTGGCCGATCCCAAATCTCCGGACCCCAACCTATCAGAGGTCAGCCGAAGGATGCGACCAAGGTCACTCACAGGTTTCTAATTCTTGTTCCAAGTTTTTATGGGGGTTCATTCTCCTTATCCAAGTTTAAAAAAAAAAAGTGGGACTTAAAATAGAGGTGCCCCGACGGACTTGGGTGGCTAGGTTACTAGTCGCTCAAGGGCAAAAAGGTCATAACCCGGTTGAGGTGAAAACCCGAAAGGGCGTCTTAGGCAAAAATGGGTAACCCCTCAGCGTGAAAACCCGAAAGGACGCGCTGGAAAAAGCTAAAGGGGGTTAGTGTTGGTGAAAACCCGAAAGGGCGCCAGCACTAGTAAGGTGAAAAAAAAGAGAGAGAAAAAGGAAGCATACATATTCATGCACAAAAGCAACACAAACCTTTTGTTTACAACAAATGTCATTCATCTATAAAAGTGTGACCCGAGACAAGCCCTCGGGTTAACCGCAAGGACAGTGAATGTGCAATACAAATGTAAAGGAAATTGTAAGAAAGTTACAAAGGCCGAGCCAACCTCACTAATGACGAGGCTTCATCAAACCTACGATCTCCATCTGCTTATCGGTGATCTCACATTGAAGCATGGAATCTTGAGAAGTAAGGGTTTCCACCTCATCCTGTAATTGTTGAGCCCTCTACGTATGAGAATTTCCACTGACCAAGTACGCCTGCGCTCTAGCCAGTAATTCTTCGGCAGCTTGTCGACAGCGCAAGGCCTGCTCCTTCTCTGTCGCCGCTCGTGCTTCCACCATGTTCTTTTCATCCTGAATGGCCTTGACCTTTGCTTGCAGTGCTTCACTCTCCTTTGATAAGGTGGTAATATCACACTTCAAGTGTTCAATCCGCATGCAGCAAGCCTTCCATTCAGAAGCTTCATATAAAACGTGGAAATCCCCCCAAGTCTTTTCTACGGCTGCCATCCAAGGGTCCTTGGGTAAGCCCATGGTATGGTAAGCTCGGGTACTCCTCTGAAGGTCATCCCGTACAGTCTCAACGCTGGGAAGAGCCTCCTGTTGAAGTAAAGCTTGTGCACCGCCTATAAGACTTGGTAATATCAATTCTACTGCCATGAAAGGCGGAAATTGCGGAGAATCTGGCCATATAATCTCGTGCCCTGGAAAGTCAGGTAGGGCGCTGATCTCGGGACCTGTCAAAGAAAAAGCAATTATCAGCTACCACTATATTGCAAAAACGACATGGAGATTAAGAGGCTTTGACTCAGGGTAATCTGCTACATGGGGACACTACGGCGGCAGGCGCTTCCTGATCAGCCACCGCTCCAACAACTTCTTTACTCACGAGAGAAATAATGGCTGGCCCTAAAGAAAATAAATACATATCCCATCGTCAGGCAGATGAAGTCACCAAGAAGATAATTGAAGCAGCAGAAAAACCATTACCTGCCGATTCAGGCAGAGTCTCTCCCAAAGATGTAGCTGGCTCCTCTCTTGTTTTAATAGGAAGGGCGGCGTCACCCCCATTGCCTGTATATCCTAAGAATGACAATAATGTAAAAATCCCAAAATCTGGTGAAGGGAAAAGAGCAAGCAAAGAGAATTAATTTACCCTCATCACTCTGGTGAAAAGTTTCAGGATGATCCATTGCTAATCCTCCCTGGGGCTCCATTATAGATGTTGGATCAGTCCTTACTCCGAGCGCTTCGCTCCTATGAACCCCTTCTGATGAAAGGGTCGCCCCTTGCAAGGGAGGAGCGGAGGACCCAATCGTTGCAGAGATAGTCACTGCACCAAAACAACAAGAAGAAATGCTCCAAATTAATAAACGTCTCTTGGTTAATAGATGTTGAAAAGGCGAGAAGAATTAATGATCTTTACTAGCAGAAAAATAAGTCGGCTGTTTGAGCAGGTGGCTTGATAGGGGCAGTTCACCCTCTTCAAGGGCGGAATGGTCATTAACACCCCCTTGTGAAGTTAAGGCATTTCCTTGAGCGCACAGTTCAGCCAGTAAAGCTTCCTCATAGCCTGTCAATGTACTTTCCCCAACTGCAGGAGCATCAGAGTATGCGGGAAGCTCACCATCTGGCGTGGAGCCCAATAACGCAGCATATGCTCCCATGACGCCATCCAAAGCCCCTGCTTAAAGACATTAGTCATATTAACTCCCAAGTGACAAGAGCAAGGTGGTAGAATAAGCTGATGCAAAAAAAGAAGGAAATTACCTCCCCCGCGAGCAACTACATCTGGCGGACTGTTGTCATGCGAGGGAGGGGAAGCATCCGACACTGGATTATAGTCATAATTCAGCATGCCCAAGTCATCCAACCCTTCGTCTTCCCTCTCATTTTGGCCGGCGGCTGGAGGGATATCTGCGTCAACTGAAGGGACACTCTCTGCAATTTCCCCAGTAATACTGGGGTTAGCTGAAGAAAGACAAAGAAGCAACAAAGGAGCCCATGTTATTCATCATAAGGCTTTTAAAGATCAAGCCAAAGGAAGTAACGAAGGTTACCCTGATGCTCGTCTACTGGGGCCTTGCTCTTTGATTGGCGACGAGGGGTTTTCACAAGAAGGTCGTCACCATCCCCTCTCCGCCGCTTGACATGATGGGAACTTTTCTTCTTCTTAAAGGTGTCGGCGGGGACAAAGCTCGCTGCAAGAGAAAAAAATCAGCATGTAAAAATAAATTCCCTTTTCAAAGCAAATCAAACAAGAGAAGAAGTGTAACAGGAAGAACACATACCAGTCGGGGCAGGAGAGAAGGAAGGTTGTAATACCACCTCTTCTGGCGGAAGGCCAATACTTTGTCCCGCCTGATAAATGCTATCCCAAATATCTCGAAGAACAGTAGCATTTTCAATAAAATAAATAAATTCAATGGCACCCATTTGAGCTACTGCATTCATTAAATGTCTCTCCCACTTGGGCCAAAGGTCGTTATTAAACCCAGCAGGCAACAGAGGGTCAGATAGAGAAGCATCAGGGGGATGGTCGCAGTCAGAAAGTAAATGTCCCCACCAATAGTAAACTTTTTCATCAATAGGGGCTTTCCCCTTTTTCAAGGCCGGGTCCTCTGCGCGCTTCAAAGGCTTCATGGCCCCTATATAAGTGTCCCTGTCAACAGGTATGGGCCCGTGGGCTGCCTCCCATGACTCACGGAACTCCCGAACAGCCCTGGCAATATGAGGAAACTGGGAATACAAAAAAGATTGCTCAACTGCAACAGGAGCATCAACCTTCTTTAAGCGCCCCTCCTCGGCTTCCTTCAATTTCTGAGCCGTTTGTCTGAAGATGTTGTTGCGCTGAAACCACCAGCGGGCATAATAAATATCAACCTGCCCCGCTCTCTCGCCTGTGGGAAAAGAAATGCCCGGCTCCGGCCCCGGCCGGGTGAAGTGAAGCCACCAGCTGGCGGCTACAAGATGTCTATCCTGTCCTCTGTGCAGCCCTGCCCCCAAAGGGAAGTCAGCATTCGGGGTTACCCCCTGATCGTAGCCGAAATTCCGCCCGAAGCGGTGAGGATAGTAGGGCTCAAGAAAAGTGCTGGTACCCTTCCGGAACACGAGTACCCCAGGGCGCGTACAATATAGCCATTCATCATGAAAAGCTCTGCTCGGGCTAGAACAATGAGGAAGATAATAAGAAACACCATCAGGCCCCTCAGTGCTAAAAGGGCGGTAACCCCGCGTCACACAAGCGAAATCCCTACCCGGCTTACCCTGGGCAGGCAAAAAGGACAAAGCCCTCCGCGCTCCTGTCAACTGCTCAAAGGGACTCTGATCCGGCCGATTGCGGAACCGGAATATCAAGAGCGCTGCGGGGTTCTCCACCCTCACACTCTGACACAACCCAGGAAGCAGGAGACCTGCCCATGCACTCAAGTAATGCGTCGCCAACCGGACACTGCGGTCTCGTGGCGAGCTAGAAGCTGTCAAATTGCCCAAGCCATGATAAATATTGGCTAGGGCCGCAGGAGCAAGGGCGAGTTTCCGGCCATCAGCAAGCAGGCAAGTCGGATGTATCAGTTCGGGGCGCACAATGCCCTCCTCTCCATAAGGTACTACAAAAGTGGCTAGCCAATAAACAAGATAAGCAGCCAAGTATGTCTTGTCCGGAAGCTTGCGGGGATTCCACCCCTCATTCTGTGGTGCATACAGATATCGCCTATTCTCAGGCAAGTCAAGAAAAAGCTGATAATACTGGTCAAGCGGCTTGTCATCCTCAGCAAAGCTATCCTGAAAACAAAATGGACCATTATAAAAGAACCTGATCCAGGCACTGAGGCTGACCCTCACTGTACTAGTGGAACCAGAAGGGGTCTTCCCCTTTCCAACTCGGGCAAGGTCTCTCCAGACCTTCATCAAATAACGGAAGCCGAAAGGTAACCCGTAGGAGCCCACTCCAGTGGTGTAAGATCTGTGCAGGTCATTAAGGCAGGCCTCCTCATACATATGGCCAGAGATGGGAAGGCTCGAAATCCGGTGAAAACTCCACAAGTCCAGGGATGTCTCTCCCTCTGCTATTGCGAAAGTGTTGAACCGCCGATTAAATCTCTCGGCCAACCCCTGGAGAAGTCCAGTGTAGCAGGGATACCGATAAAGCGCAGCAGTCACAGTATGGTGAATACCCACATGCTCCATAATATCATGATAGTGATGAATGACACTCATCAGTCACTCAGAAGCCCCCAAGTGAAACCTGTGGGAAGCCGTCACGGACCATCGCCCATACCAGCTAGGCGCAGAGCCGCTCATGATGCGATCCAGAAAACACAATTTATCATAATCTTCGGCCGCAAACTGAGTGCCTGAAGGCAGCAAGAAAAGCCCGGAAGAGGGAGGCCCTGTCTTATGCTGCCCAAATAGCTCCCATATAGCAGGGATCACTGAACAAGATCTGCTGTAGCCATAATCTTCTGCCTCAAAAAAACCCAGCTGAGTAGCTCCCGGAAGGCGAACATGTGAGGAATATCCCAATGGGAAATTGGGATGCGAGTAAGTGCAAGTCCCCATCATACTGTCTTGCCCTGCCAGAATAGCTCTCTCAAGTAATACCCTCTCGGCGAAAACAGTCGGGTCCTCCGCATCAACATACTCAGGCACATAATGCCGAATAAAGGTGAACAAGTGTACATCGAGAGGGAAATGCCGCGGATAGCCCTTTGGCCGCTGATAAGTATAGAAGCCCCTCTCTCGAGTAATCAATGATCGGTCAACTTCTCCACATTCTGTGGAGTCTTCAGAAAGAGGGCCTATTGCAACCGCATCAAAGCCCCGAGGAAGCAAAAACATGTTCTCCTTTGTGACATGAGGAGGCGCCAACACAGGCATTAATTGATTCGACAAGCAGGAGGGCTTATCTCTCTCTCCGCCGCGGCTGGTACCCTTCCGGGGACGCATATCTCTCACACGGGACATCCTCAAAGCCTGCCCAAGACAAAAGAAAACAAATCAATTCCTCTTGACAAGCAATACATTGTATGAAGGACTCCAAGGCCATGTGAAATAAGCAAGTTGTTATGACCAGGCAAGCATGAAGGGGCACGGGCTGCCCGCCATCACCATGGCTCTGACGGACACCCCGTGGGGGGCATTTGTTGAACCCTAAAAAGTCCATGGATAAATTTCGGACAAAATTACAGTGCATTTCAGAAATAGAAGAGAAATATGTTTTCATTAAAACATAACTCAGTGGTACAAAGCTATGTGCACCCACTCCATGAGTTATTAAAGATCCGGACCGTAAAGTCTTTTTAGACGAGGCCCGGATATACAACACAAGCCCATGAGGCCTTTCCAATTGAAATCCCACGTCAAGTCAAGCCATTGGCTCTATTTATGACGAGTGGGTATTTTACCAAATACTTCACGGGCGTCACGAAAATACATGCTCGTAAGTCCAAGTCCATACAAGAATGAATATTTTAGGGGCCCATCGGGTTTTCCCATGAAATTTGATGAAAGTTCTAGTCAACCTGAAGTCAATCCGGCAGCAAGACGACATCCGGAGAATTCTCAAATAAAAAAAGCAAACAAGTCTCCACGTGGTATTCCTGCACAAGAAGCCAGAAAAGGACAGAATTAGTCCTAAGTCCACACCTCTTTTTATAGGGGTTGACAAATATTCAAAAAAAGGGGAGGGGGTCTCTTTCCCTCTCTTTTCTCCCTGCGCAAGGGGGAAGTCCCCCGACTCCCTGTGCAACCGGGGGAATCCCCCCTGGGCCACTCGCACCGGGGGAGGCCCCCCCGGGGCCTCCTGCTGCCGACCGCGACCAGGGGAAGCCCCTCGGCTCCCTGTGCAACCGGGGGAGCCACCGGGGGTGAAGCCCCCGGCCTCTTCCGCCGCGACCGAGGGAGAGCCCCTCAGCCACCTTAGCCACCGGGGGAGCCCCCCCGGTCCACCTGCACCGGGGGGGGGGGGGATTCCCCCCGCCTCGTCCGCCACCGGGGGGACTCCCCCCCGCCTCATCCGCACCGGGGGAGGTCCCCCGGTCAGTTACCACACCGGGGGAGCCCCCCCCCCCCCCCCCCCGCTCGCGGTCGCCACCGGGGGAGTCCCCCGGGTCCATTGCGTCACCGGGGGGACCCCCCCCCCCCCCCCCGCCTCCTTTGCTGCTGCCGCGACCGGGGGAGCCCCCCCGGGCCGCCTCCGCTGTCGTTCGCGACCGTGGGAGCTCCCCCCGGCCCTCCTTCGACGCCGCGCCACCGGGGTAGTTCCTCCGGTACCTTATGCAACCGGGGGGCCACCCCCCCCATTGCCAACCGGGGGAGCTTCCCCCTTTCTCCTCCGGATGTGGCTTTGCCATCAGGGGAACCAAAAAAACAAAACAGAAGAAGAGGAAGAGCAAAGGACGGAGGGAGATGAAGAGGTTAGGAGTTACCTTCTCCAAGTATCGGTGGAGCTCCTCCAAGATCTCTTCCTTCCCCTATATAAATCCAAGACCTCTACAAGGGAGAGGAGAGCTTTTTTGCTTGGAGAGAACTTTTCTTCCGGAAGAGAGAACTCTTTTTGCAAGAGAGGAGGCCTTGTTGCTCCTGCGCAAGAAGACTTGGAGAGAAGAAGAGAGTAAAAAAAAAAAGAAGGTGAAACAAGAATGGTCCACTTCTCTTTATAGGAGAACTGTTTGAAAGTCTTTTTGTAAAACAACTCTCCATGGGAGGATCATATATGTAAAGTATCAATCATCCCCTCCCATGAGGGGAGATTATGTTGGTCAAAAAGAAAGGATATTTGGCTCAAAGAATTGTATGAAATTATGAAGATTATGAAACTATGGAATCCTTGACTTAACATATTCCGGAAATTATATAAAATACTGCCCGTTGTTCGAAACAAATTACAAAAATAGAATCAATGGGGCAGAAAATTATAAATATATCCCCGATGGACAGAAAATTACAAATATAACCCCAGTGGATAGAAAATTGCAAATACATCTCCGGTGGGCAACAAATTGTAAATATACCCCCGACGGACAGAAAATTACAAATATACCCCCGGTGGGCAGAAAATTGTAAATACACCCCCGGTGGGCAGAAAATTGTAAATATATCCCCGGTGGGCAAAAAATTGCAAATATACCCCCGGCGGGCAGAAAATTGCAAATACACCCCCGGCGGGTAGAAAATTATAAATATACCCCCGGTGGACAGAAAATTACAAATATATCCCCGGTGGGTAGAAAATTACAAATATACCCCCGGAAGGGGAAAATTGTAAATGTAACCCCATGAAAAGGGAAAATTGCAAACAAACCTCTGAAAGAAAGAAAATTGTAAGTGCAAGATCGCAAGCACATCAAAGGGTTGCGAATGCCACCCATTTAAAACGCACAACGATTCCTCGGGGACAGACCCAGGATATTAGAGCCGACATTACAGTCAACAAATTTTGGCAGTTAATCAAAGGTGTTCGGACTTGTACCGATATAAATTAACACTGACTCCGGTCGGTGGGGAAAGGTCCCGTACACGAACCATAAATCGTCTGATAATTCCAAAAAATGCGGAATTCATAAAACATGCCAAAAAAAACTAAAACAATGCCATGCGCTTGTTCGGCATTTTCTATGTTTTTCTTTTCCGCGTGTAAACAGCTATGAAATGCCTAAAGCATTGTGCATGGTGTTCACATATGTCCCATGTTCAATCACATATGAAGATTGTGATTTTTTAACTGTCTCCTATTGGATGCCATGTTGTTAACTGTCTCCTACTGGCAGCACTGATTTGTTGTCAGCCGTACAAGTGTTTAGTTGTACACAGATTTTTGATTCTCAAGAGGATGAAAAGGCAGGAGGATGTTAATGACATATTCTTTTCAATAGTATTGGTGGCGCTTTCCACTTTTCATTCAAAAAAGGGAAAAAGAAATAACTTTTGTGTTGAGTATTAAGTCATTTTTCTAATCTGATTGGTGGAATATGCTTCTGTAAGCGTTTGCAATACACCGAAGGATGATACTATGGAGTTTCACAGTGTTAGTGAATGCAAAGAGGAAGATGTATCTCTAGGAAACATTCAGTTAACAACATAGTTGATAAACACAAGCTTTTCAGTCATGTTAAATTGTTATTCCGCAGTTGCTAGGTTCTCATAAGAGGGGATCTCTCAGTCGAAGATAAGGAGAGGAGAAAAATTAAGGAGAACACACGAAGTGATCAGAAGAGAGGAGAAGCTGGGAGTGCTACGAAAGAAAAGGAGTTAGTTGAAGAAGAGCGAGTGAATCTCATGAATGCCAAATGCATATGCTTCATTGGCATAATCATAGGTAGTAAAAGATATCCAATCACGATCAATAAATATTCTTCATGTAATGACAGTACACTAAATGTCCAGTCCAACCAACTATTTTGACATCAAGACATTTACATGAAACCATGTGTCGGCCAATAAGTAGAACACACTATTGTAAACAACAAACGGTGACACATAATCCTCTCCTAATCCCTTTACCCATTGCAAACGGACACCTCTAATTCACTTGTTATAGCTCCATTTACCAAATGTAGTGAACGACAAAGTACAATATGTCCAGCCCCAGTAAGGGTGATACTATCTTTTTGAATCCCATTTTCAGTCGTAAGTCATTCCCTCTTCCACTAGCAGCGGTTGTCATGTCTATCTTGGCTTGTATTATGTCAATTTTTCTCTCTAGCATATTCAACTTCTTCTCGATCGATGATTCCATAGAAATTATTTGATGCTTCAAGTCCACAGTATTATGATGCGCATCATCAACTCAAACAAAAAAACCACAGCAATCGTCCTCCTGTAAACATATATATATATATGGTCTCTCAATCAGAAATTCAAGAAAGATATCTGAGACATTTCATCGAATACGTTGTGAACTTCTTACCTTCCACCTTGCACATCGATAAAATCTTCTTCCTCTGCTTGTTTCTTGAGACGAAATGTATACCCTACATCTCTTCCTGCAATAGCATTGTGGAACTTCGTAACACTCCGATGTATTTAGTGAACGTCTAATACTAGATTGT
The DNA here is from genome assembly GCA_022559845.1 of Amorphophallus konjac. Taxonomy (NCBI): domain Eukaryota; kingdom Viridiplantae; phylum Streptophyta; class Magnoliopsida; order Alismatales; family Araceae; genus Amorphophallus; species Amorphophallus konjac. The sequence goes on along the minus strand of JAHNEJ010002817.1, from coordinate 8,559 downwards.
CCCGTGGTCATATCACTCATCTTCTTTGTCCTCCACTGAAATCTCCTTGACAGTGATCGTGAGTTAACCTCGCCCTCAGCCTGCACCTCAGGGCCGGTGCGCACTGTCTGCTCAGCCCCAGACGGTTCCGAGATGTGTCGCCGGATTTCTTAAGGGGGGAGGCGCCGTGAGATGGGGAGGCTTCTTCGAGAGAGGGTGTGCCGCCCTAAGAGAGGGTGTATCGAGGTGAGATGGGGAGGCTTCTTCGAAGTGTCGGAGTAGCCGGTTTTGGGATGTGTCACCGTGGCCTTGAGGTGGGGGGGGGGGGGGGGGGCGTGAGATGAGATGGGGAGGCTTCTACAGAGGGTGTGCCGCCGTGGGCGTGAGATGGGGAAGCTTCTTCGACGGCGTTGGAGCAGCCGATTCCATGGTGTGTCGTCGTGGGCTCGAGGTGTGCCGCCAGTCGACTGCCTGAGATGGTGAGCCTGCCGTTAGCGTTGTGAACGATGTCGGGAGGTGGAAGAAGAGCCTTCCGGTTATAAATCGATGGTAGAAATGCGGTGTATTTTAGGTATTACATAAGATTTAACGATTTACGTTACTTTGCTTTAACGGGAGAGAACCACGGGGTACAACCGCAATCATTAAGGATATTTGGAGGATATTTTTGATAATATGCTTATATGAAGGGTATATTTGGCATAACCTCTATTTATGAGGGTATTTATGTAAAAAACCCTATAGTTTTTCACTACCTTATACATTGCAATTGTGAGAATGGCTCTTTTTTCCTTTTTTTTATGGACATGACTTCTATCTTCATCGGTGAGCTTTGAATGGTTTTTTTTAATTATTTTTTTCAGTTCTTTCTGTCTTTCTGAGTCTAACTGAGATTTGGAACCATTTTTCTCAGTCATATAAATGTGTGTTCACTACTTAGATTTCAATCTTCACCAGAACAAAATTGGTTTGTTGTGCTCTGTTTTGAAAGATGCTTATTTTTTGGACAGTTTGAATGAAATTGACCTGCTACCATTTGAGACCGCGATTACAACAAAGTCAACTCCTTTTGCTATTTCTCTTGCGAAACATCTGCATTCTATAGGAGCTAAGATGTATGGAGCTTTTTGGTGTTCACACTGTAATGAACAAAAACAGGTAAAAAGAAACTTTTTTCCCTAAATGCTCTTTTAATTTTGTTCCTATTCTTGATCATTGTGTTTGGAGCTACCTGCTATTGCTGCTTCTGCATCAATATTGGCCCGTGCAAAGTAGTTTTGTGCATTTCATAGTTGACCATGACAAACATGAGGCACGGCTTTAGAAGAAGGCAATGACAATACTGTGCTACTGTGGTAGGCAACATTGGAGTCTGCCACCTCTTCAGAATTGGCTGACTTGGACTGGGATCAGGAGTGCTAGTTGACTTAGGATTCCAGTATTAGAGTAGACTGGTTTTGGTCCAATTTCAGTCTGGTTGTGCTGATCTCATCCTCGTTAAGCTGTGTTTTGATCTTCATTCCTTTGATTTCTCTGGGTTGATTAAGATTCTGTTTGATCCTTGGAAAATCTTCAGATATTTCTGTTCTGAAGTTGTCCTGATTCCTGATTCAGTGTTCTTGGTTGTGGATTCAAAGGATGTAGCCCAATTCACCTTGTTTCGGCTTCCATTTGAAGCTTCTGATGCTCAATTCTGTCAAACAAAAATATTTAGACATCTTTTGTGCCCATCCTTCTTGCATTATGACGTACAAAGCTTTATCTAAATTTTGTTCATTGACTATTTTGTCTCTACACATAATGCCAAAGTGGAAGTGATGACAAAGGGTAATGCCTCCCAAATCACATGAGATATTGGGGGCCTAACTGAGATTTTATTTGATATCTAAAGCTCTTCTTCGGCCTTTGTATTCTCTTAGGTGCAGTTTGAAAAATGGGCAGGGTAAGGTATTTGACCCCAGAGGGTCGAATGTCTTACCCGAGGTCGGATAGGTGTGCATGTGTGTGAGATGAGAAGTGGGGGCCACATTTTCTCTTTCCCCGGATGAGAAATCCTATTCTAATAACAAACCGGCCCTTATAAGTCAATTAATTCCTCTTCAAATACACAACTATTCTCATGATAGTCATCCTTGTGTGTTCTTGTACTGTCTGGACTATCATGTCCTAAAGTGAGAGATACTCTCAAATATCCCAGACCCAAGGTATGGCAATCTTTCAGTTAGTTTAAATGTCTAAAAGGATCACTTCTTGGATACTTTCAATAACATCATAAAATATATTAATATCCTATTTAGATGGTGAATCGAAATCTGTATCCTGTCAAAAGATTTAAGTCCAGTTCTGTTTGTGATTCTCCACAGTACATCGCACACCTATCTGTCAGATGCAGGAAGGGAACTTATGGAGGGAAAGAATATACTTTAATATAGTTAGGAAAAGATCCTTTAATTTGTGGTATTTACAGAGCAACTCTTGAGAACATTGTAAGTTAGGATTTCATCTTTCTATCCATGGTATTTGGTAATTGCCAAAAATGTACAATATTGAAGAAAGTTCCTCCACAAAGATCACAAACTTGGTCTAAAATTTGGCGGATCATGAAGATTTCGGGGGCTTGTTTTCAAAAATCTTCCAAGAAAAATGCAGTTGCTGGAAGTGTGTGTGATGCTATGCACTGAATCTGACAGATTCTCAGTTTGGGATGAACTCTGTATATATATATATATATTCATAAAACGAATTAAAATAAGGGCTTAACTTGGTAGAAATTATAAAGCAGTACTTATAGGATTCTAGTGTAGAGTATGCTCCTATTCACTGATCAAAGAAATGACTATCAAGAACTAATTAATCCTCTTTTCAGAGTACCCCCTCTCTTCTGAGAAACAAGAGCGGGAACAAAAGAAACAAAATGCAATATCAATATTTTTTTAGCAGGCGTATCACTAATTTAATTCATATTGTGCATAAATGTCACCGTGGTTAACTTCCGTCGACGGGAGAGCGAATATCCTAAAAAAGTTAAAATATTCTTATTAGTTGGGTGCTAAATGACCTAAATACCCTCAGTGAGAGAGAGAGAGAATGGTGGGGAGGGGGAGGTGGGGGCTTCAGGGACCACGCACGTGAGGCTCCGGGGATGTGCCGGTGCTACAGCTGGGTGAGACGTCGTCGTCGGATCTGCAGACGAGGCAGCACCAACCAGCTCTACAACCTTGGTGGGCGACGTCACCGGATCTGCAGATACAGGTCCTGTCCCAGAGGAGGGCACAGCGGGGGTGCTCCTGCTGCGGCAAGCGTCCAGGGCGGTCGGGGAGGTCAGCGGCAGTTCTGCAGCAACTGACGGTGGGTCTGCACCTGCTGGCGAGGTTGAGGGCGTCGTTTCGGAGGCTAGAAAAAGAGCCTGGTAGAGCCGGAGCACAGGCAGAGCTGGGCTATTGGTGCTGAGTTGAGGGGCTGCTTCCATCAATCGGGCACAGGTAGAGCTGGAGCAGCCCGCGCTGAGACCTACAGATCTGATGTGGAGGCTGGACATGAACGAAGGGGCGCCGGATCTGTAGGGGGCACACGCCCGGCTGGGCGAGCTACAGAAGGGCTGACGGAGGGCAGAGAGCCTGATCCAAGGGTGGAGGATGAGGATCAGACCCCTGCTGTGCGGAACAGGGAGCCGGAGGGGCGCCCAGTGGCGAGCAAGCGGCTGTCCTTCCCAAAGGCGCCACGGCACCAGAAGGCCACGACGGCAGATCTGCTTGCCAAGGAGCTCCACGAGCAGCAGGTCTAGCAGAAGAAACCTGCTGGCGGCAGGGAGAGGTGGGAAGGGATGGAAAAGGCTGGAAGGAGGCCAGTGGGGGGGAGGGAGAGGGCTGAGAAGGAAAGGAGGGAGGGTGACTCCGGTGAGGACAGCTTCGTCAAGAACTGGCATGGGGAGGGGAGTCCTGGCAGCCAAGGGGGAGGGAGGGTCCGGCAGGGGGAGGGGGTTCCGGCATTGGGTGGGGATGTTGCAACGGTAGGGGGGAGGGCAGTTCCGACAGGGAGAGGGGTGTCCGGCGGGAGAGAGAGGAGGGGAGAAGTGTTGTATTTTTATTTTATTTTTATTTTAAGGGTATTTTGGTCTTTTCATAAGTCTAATCAAAGTTAACCATTGTTAATTTCACGAGTGGTAACGGACGGTCACGATGATGACATTTCTGCACAATATGAATTAAATTAGTGATACACCTGCTAATGTATTTCTAAGAATGATTGTTTTGCCAATTCACTTTTAACAATAGTTTATATGCAAAAATCCCTTTTTTCACTGCATCCATGCATATGCAATTCTTACAAAAATTCATGAATTAGTGGCTAATTCTTTCTTTTTTGTAATCTGATAAAAAAGATGGGCCAAACTGTCTGTTTCTATTTACAAAAATGAGTATTTTATTATTTAAGTGATAAATCATTATCGAACAAAGAAAATTTCTTTTTAAGAGGATGAGATTAATTCAAAAACACTTTTTTCTAGCAAACAGAATTACATCGGTCTGATTTTGGACTCTCTCCAGTCTATCTTTGCTCTATTTATCCCAATAGATAATTAATGTCAATACCGAACTAGTCCTTGAATTTATTTGTGACCGTAGAGGAGCCGTATGAAACTGAGTTTTCATGTACGGTTCTGAAATATCGACGGAAACTGTAATGTTTTCGCCGCCTATGATTATCTAACAGTTCAAGTAGAGTTGATATAGTTGAGGCACAGTCAAAATATGGTTTCTGGGTGTGGAATTGGTGGTGTCAGCCTATTACAACTTATTTACTGTTTTTGGGCAACCCTCTCGACAACTAAGAGACTCATAGGAGGAACATGGGAACTAGTCAAGTAATGAGCCTCCCAATTGCGATAATGAAAAATCATTTCATTTTTTTAGTTAGAACCATTTTTACGCGTACAATGTGTTTCTCTCCACTTCCATGTGCACAGCACGTTTTTTCACCTACAGATGTTGAAGTTTCACCTTGCCCTTGCTCTCCATGTCACATGACATAGATGTTTGGACAAGAAGCGATGAAGATAGTGGACTATGTTGAATGCTTCCCCAATGGTGCTGGTAAAGGAAGAGTGATGGACAAGGCATGTGCGGATGTAGGAATTGAAGGCTTCCCGACTTGGGTGATAAAGGGCCAGGTATTCCATTAGGTTTTGTTTTTCGTTTCAACTTCATGGGAACATCGCACTTCTTTTGCGGGTTCCTGCACTTTGCCTTGGCATGGCGTTAACAGGGAGCTGTCTGCTCTTATCTTCATGGACGATGCCCATTTTCCATCGACGTCTTATTCACATGATATTAATTGGTCACTGTTTGGTGGTATCGCAAAACCTTTAAAAGTTGACAAATTTCTTGAGCCTGTCGACGCAGGTTTTGAATGGAGAACAAGAACTTGCAGATCTTGCACAAGCCTCTGGATTCATTCCGGACGAGACTCGGCCATCCTGAGTCCTCTTCAGCACATGCACAGTGGCTGCAAAGGTCGAGTATGATGCTCGTTTTTCTACATATTGGAAGGGCAAGACGGATGCATTCCCTTCCCAACCCCCCCCCCCCCCCAAAAAAAAAAAAAAAAAAACCATTGTAATCTTCAACCAAGCTCATGTGATTTTTCTTCCCAGACCAGGATGCTAAAATGGTAGTTTTAAGATTTGTAGGATCACCGTACGAGATGTATTTTACAATAGGATACCCAAAACAAAAGGAGCTCGAAGAAGACCGGGCATGTATTGTAACAAACCTTGTACAACCTCAATCTTGTTACTCACAGTCATACATCAGTCACTTACAGATCGGTGTTTTGTCTCTGATTCTGTTTCCGGAATCATGTAAATGTCGTGGAGTTTCAGCCTTTTCAAGACTACGATTGGTACGGACTTTTGGTTGCAGAAAGTATACAAAATGAGATTGAGTGCTTTTGTTCAATTCATACTTTTTGACGGTGTGAATCTCTGGATGACAAATTGACATTGGTCATATAGGTTGATTTTAGTTTATCATCTTGGCAAAAACAGTGGAAATTATCCTATTCAACTGAAATAAATTTAGGGAAGCACTTGGTGCACATCAGGGTCATTCTTACTGCATCCAATAGGAGATGTATATTTGGAGAGGTCAAGAGTTGAGTTGAGTCAGACGCGGAGACTTCAGACTTACTTGGGCATTATCTTTTAATGGGATTTGAAAGACCTACAAAGGACATCTCTGCTCTTATCTCTCTCTCGCGGAACTCTTCGTCTCTCATGTCCACACATTCTCTCTCCTACGATAGAGCTCCGCTTCTCTTCTCTATGGTGCAAGCTCCACTTCTCTTCTTCCGCATAAGCATGACGGTGCGACATCTCTCTCTCTCTCTCTCTCTCTCTCTCCCTAAAGCTAAGGCGACCCTACGGAGCAGGCGACGCCTCGCACAAAAACCCAAAAGGAAAACGGTTGATCAGCTTACTTGCTTACTAATACAATTTGACGCATTAGTTAACATCATCAAATGACTATAACAATTTTTGTTAACAAACCATCTTCTCATACAAAATAAAGGCACATCTACAGGTCTTTTGTTTTTTCCAAATCCAAAAGAAAATTGGAAACCCACATCTGAACTATTCGATTATGAAATTTATAGATTCTACAGTTAAGTTTGATGCTTTCCTATTTGAGAGTATCATCTTAGACATACGAGTACATGGATGCAAGCAATAACCACCATCCATGACACAAGAAACACGCAGACTTGAATTCCTCTCCGTTTCCTCTTCCCCAAGAAAAAAAAACATTCATCTGTAGAAGGAAACAACACACCACCAAACTTTGAGAAACTACACATTTCAACTCATTTCTGCCTCCGCGGCAATGCGGTCTGCTAGGGCGGCCTCTTCCGCCTTGCAGCCGCCGTCGGCCTTCGCGAAGCGGAAATCCGGATAATTCCTGTGGTTAAGCGAGTGCAGCCACAGCGCCACGGCCCCTTCCTTCTGCTCCATGGCCGCGATGTGCGAGAAGATGTGCTTCGCCCTGAACTCTCCCGCCTGCTCCGCGAAGGCTTCCATGGAGACGGCCTCGTGCGAGTCCTTCCATTTCTGGTTGTACGACGTGAAGAGGCACTCGTCCAGGTAGAGCCCCACCTCCGGCGCTGTCGGCACGTTGATGTTTGCGTCCCTGGAAGCAAGAAAAGACACCATTTTTTAATGCCCAAAGATCGATCAAACCAGCATTTTCAATCTCGTCGGGGATGCACGGCGGGCAAAGATGAACTTGGTTGTTGATTTTTTTTTTGGCCTTTTTTTTTCGCGCTTACTTCCTTAGGGCGGTGTCCATCGTCGACTCCGGCGCGCAGTTCCGCATGATGGCGACGGCGAGGCCGACCATCTTGCGGATCTGGTGCAGCATGAAGCTCTGGCCCACGACCTCGCAGCGGACGAACTCGATGCCGCCGATGTCCACCACGGCACGGGCGTCGAAGGAGACGATGTAGCGGCGGGCGGAGGGGTCCTCCGCCTTGGTCCTCGTCGTGAAGTTGTGGAAGTTGTGGGTTCCCACGTAGCGTCCCAGTATGGCGTTGAACCTGGCCCTCTCCTTCTCCCCGTACTTGAACTCGCCGGCCCTCCCCGGCGCGTGCTCCCCGTCCCCGCAGCTGATCTGTGGAGCTCCTGGGGTTGCTTCCTCCTCTTTGGAAGCTCCAGCTTCCATGGTGGGTTCGTCTCCAGGGTTCGGCTCCGGTTCCTCGGTGGCAGCCATAGTTTTCACTTCCTCGTCGGAGTCCGGTGGGTCTTTGCCGGCCTCAGTTGGAGCTTCTGTTGCAGAAACTTCAGATAACACCATTGCTCCCGTCTCCAAACAAGCAGGGGCCGCCGCATTAGCTTCCCCAGTTACCAGATCGCCGGAGTTATGCTCGACGTTTTCTTCCTCGCCGCCATTTGTGATTTCCGCTTTCTTCTCTTCCTCCACCACAGAGATGCCTTTGTCACTTTCACCGCCATGTCCAACACTGCCCTCTTCCTCCGTGACGGAGTACTCCGAGTTCGCCACGAGCTCAGGTTTGATCTCCTCTTCCCCGGTCCCAAGGTGGGTTCTTTGCTCCCCCTCCCCGCGGGCCTTGCCCCCCTGCCGCCCCACGAGGCCGTCGACTTTCCGGCCCCTCTCCGAGCACTCCAGGCACTTGGCGAGCTCGTTCCCCGACCCGAGGCTCGCGATCACGCTCTCCCGGTCCGGGTGCGCGTTGGGGTCCAGCGCGAAGACGGGGAGGAGATAGACGTACCTCCGGCGGTCGCAGAACTTCTTGGCGTTGAAGGAGGCGGTCACCCGCCTGTACCCGAAGGCCCTGATCTGCAGCGGGAGGTTGGCGTTGAGGCGGTCGACGAACCCGGGCGGGTCGACGTAGAACCTGCCGGAGACCACCTGGCCGACGGCGCTCACGCCCTTGTCGGTGCGGGCGGCGCGCGCCCAGTCGTAGCGCCGGGGCTTCCCGCGGTCGGCCTCGGGGACTGCGCCGGAGTGGAAGAGGGCCTCCTCCAGGTCGCCCTCGATGGTCCGGGCGCCGGGGTTCTTCTGCATG
>JAHNEJ010002818.1:0-218592 GCA_022559845.1 Amorphophallus konjac | reverse complement strand
GCGTCGACGCAGCAGTTAAAGAAGCAGAGACCTTCACGATATATTCCACTGCGTCAACGCCACAATTGAGCAGCGTCGACGCAGCAGCTAAAGAGACGAAGCTAATGGATTACTGGAATGCCTCCCTGCGTCAACGCCATTGATTGACAGCGTCGACGCAGCAAGTCAGATTGTTGTCATTAAGTACGTGAACTGAGAATTCTATACATCAGACTGAAGAGGCTAATGAGGGGCACGTGATCCGAGGTACCTGGCTCGTGATCTGAGAAGGACAAGGTATCCAGATGAGGACACGTATACTGACACTCCATTGGATGCTGCCACGTGGTCCAAATTGCTGGGCGGGAAACGTGGAGAGCACACGCCTGCCGCTGTTGCTGCTATATAAACAAGCCTTCTTCCACAGAAGAAGGAGATCGAAGGAGAAGGAGAGAAAGTCTATACACTCAGCAGCAGTGAGCCTTCGATCCACAGAGAGAAAAGAGAGAAGAAGAAGATACAGAGAAGAAGAAGAAGAAATAGAGAAGAAGAAGAAAAAGAGAGAGGAAGAGATCGAGAGAGATTGAGTTGAGAGAGAGTTGATTGAGAGTGAGATTGAGAGAGAGTTTGTATCTCAGTCTTGTGGTTCAAAATCAGAGCTGAGCTTTGCTCTTAGAGCTATATTACTTTTGAGTTTTTCTATTTTCGTTTTGATTCTGTCTTTCATTTTCGAATATTGTTTCTTCAAGCTGTGTGTCAGCGGTCTTGCAGTGGTAGTCTCCACTGGATGGGTTAAGCTGTATTTCCCCAGCGGTTGCAGAGGATCAGATCCTCTGGTCGGCAAGTTGTAGTGCCCAGCGAAGCTGTGTATCAGCGGATTGTTTGGCCAAGCTGTAAAGCCCAGCGGACGCAAGCTGTGCTGCGCAGCAGGAAGCCATACTCGGTTGAGTGTGGGGTGGACGTAGGTCGTTGACCGAACCACCTAAAAATTGTGTGTGCAGTGTGTTTGTGTTTTTGTGTGATCTGTGTGCGATGAGAATTTCTTGCTTAGCTTATTTGATTGCATCGCTTATGCTCATGTCTAGCTTTCTACCTTTTGCTTAGCATTCTTCCTTTAGCTTTACTGATGTTTGCCTAAATTCCGCTTTAGAACTTACAATAGTTTTAAATTAGGCAAGTTGATCTATTCACCCCCCTCTAGATCCACAATCTGTGGAGATAGACTGCGTCCATCTAACCCAACACTTGGTATCAGAGCCTAACTCTTCTGCAGGGACTCATCGCCCGAAGAGAATAGGCAGAGATGGATGCTCGAGGGATGATTACCGAAGGTCACTCAACAACGAAGCCCCCATTCTTTGATGCATCAAACTACGCATACTGGAAGAACCGTATACAAGTGTTCCTCAGGGCTAAGGATTATGAGATTTGGAAGATTGTCAGCAAGGGACCTTATGAGCTGTCCCCGAATGAAGATGTATGGACCAAGGAGGAGATCAGAAGGTCCACGCTGAATTGGAGTGCTATAAATGCTATCCAGTGCGCTCTGCATCCTACAGAATTCTCCCGTGTGTCTGCTTGCAAATCAGCTAAGGAAATGTGGGATGCGCTGAAAGTAATTCATGAAGGTACATCTCAAGTAAGAGAGCAGAAGGCAAATCTTCTTGTATCTGAGTATGAAGCCTTCAAGATGAAGCAGAACGAGTCCATCAGCGAAATGTACGCTCGGCTGACTGTCATGACCAATGGCCTCAGAGGTTTTGGGAAACCTCAGACAGAGTATGATGTAGTGAGGAAAATTTTGCGCTCCCTGACTTCCATTTGGAACACCAAAGCAACAGTGATGGAGGAGTCAAGGGACCTGCGTAATACTAAAGCTGATGAGCTGATTGGCTCACTAATGACATATGAAATAAACATGCCAAGGATAGATGAATCCGAGAGGAAGAAGAAGCCGATAGCGTTGAAGGCTAGTTCCAGCAAATCAACAAAATCCAGCTCCAGCAGCTCTTCATCATCAGAGGAGAGCCTAAATGAAGAAGAAGATGTGACTCGATCTGAGATAGCCATGATGACTAGAGAGTTCAGGCGATTTCTCAGAAAGGGAGCATGACAGTTTGGCCAGAAGAAATACAGTGGTGGCCGAAAGGATAAAAGGTATAAATCTAAACCTGCAAAGAAAATGAAGCTAATGTCTGTTATCAATGCAGGAAACCAGGGCATCTAAAAATTGACTGTCCAGACAATCAGAAACATAAGGACATGTCAAAGAAGAAAACCAAGAAGGGAAGAGCTATGATCACCACATGGAGTGATGAAGATGAAGGCTCTTTCAGCAGCAGCTCAGATAGTGAAGCCGAATCTGAACAGCCCATTTACCTTATAGCAACAAGCTCCGAAGATAGAGAGGAGGAAACAGATGAGGTAATCACTAGATTTGAAAACTTCACAATTGCTGATTGGGTAGATGCTTATCATGACATAGCTGATAGAGCTGATGATATTAGAAAAGAGAATAGGCATCTTAGAAGAAAAATCAATTCCATACAAAATGATAAAACACTAACTGATAAAATTACATGTTTGGAATCTGAGATTGATGAATTGAAACTCACATGCTCTGAAGAAGATAAAATCAAAAATGAGTTAAAAGCTTCTAAGGAAAAGAATCTAAGGCTTGAAAATGAAATTGATGAATGGAAGCTGAAGATTCAAAAATGTGAAAGTGAAGTAAAAATCATCTCTGAAAAATATGAAGCTGTCCTCAATGTCAACAATGAGCTGAAAAAGGCTATTGATGAACTTCAGAAAGACAATGAGGATAAAATGAAAACCATTGAGAAAATGACCCAAGGAACAGATAACTTAAATGCTTTGTTAGGGTCAAAGGTTAATTTCAGAAAAGAGGGCCTAGGATTTAATTCTAGTGCAACAAAAACATTCGGGATGAAAATAATTTCATTTGTTGCTCAAAAGGAAAAGGGACCTCTGATTAGCATGAACTCAACAAATTTAATGAACAAAACTGCTAATGTGAAAAAGTCCAGTGCTGAGGAGAAGGGCAAACAAAAGGTTAATGAGCCTAGTAGAGCTAGCACATCTAAGCAGAATCCTAGGGCTCAGACTCTGGTTAGGGGTCAACCTACACAGTCCGGTAAACCCCAGGTCAAGGTAACCAAGTCTCCACCAACACCTCCACCTCTGAAGAAGACCCAATACAAACATGTGTATAGGTCAGCAGGGTCCAAAGTACATGGGAGACAAAGTGCTGCTAGGAGTCAACCCAATTATTTTTATCAACCCAGAGCTCAGACCCACTACAATGCACAGCCAACCTACTTCAATAGGTCAGATTGGTCTAGAACTCAGGGTAAGTTTACAAGTCTTGCACACCAGGGTGCTCAATATCAAAGACCTTACAGTAGAAATTGGGTCAATGGGTATGGTTACTAGACATCTAGAAATAAATACTTCCATAGCCAGCCCTGGAACTACTATGGCCAGAATCATGTGAACACACCCTGGCCAAGGCACTGGCACAGAAATAACAATACTGTCAATAATCATGCTGCTGCCAACAAGAAAAAGAACAATAAAAAGAAAAGGAACAACAACAGAAGAAAATCTGTAGGATCCACTGAACAAAATTCATTTAAACAAATGTGGATTCCGAAACATTTGCTTTCCTGCTTTGCTGCTAGTTCATTTACATTGGAGCCCAATCAGTCTTGGGTTCCAAACTTTTCTACCTAATTGTGTATGCAGGTATGCCTGACAGCCAAGAACAACTTGTGGTACATGGATAGCGGCTGCTCCAGGCATATGACAGGAGATAAGGCCAAATTTTGCATACTGACTGAGAAAGTAGAAGGCCTTGCCACCTTTGGAAGCAACACAAAGGGTAGGATTATCGGATCAGGTAAGGTAGGTAAGTGTTCTATCTGCTGCATTGATGATGTTATGCTGGTTGAAGGGTTAGCCTATATTCTACTTAGCATCAGCCAGTTATGTGATAAAGGTTACAATGTTTTATTTAATTCTCAATGCTGCAAGGTTTTTGAACCTGATTCTGATGTTGTCAAATTTTTTGGAAAAAGAATAAATAATACTTACATGATAAATTTAGATGAAATTCAACACACTAACCTTTGCCTTACTGCCAGTAGAGAAGACATAGCATTTTTATGGCATCGTAGGTTAGGTCATGCTAGCTACACTATTTTGCACAAATTAAATAAGCATGGCATGGTTAGAGGACTTCCTGAAGTCTCATTCAAGAAAGAAAATAAAATCGGTGATGCATGCACTCAATCAAAGATAACTAGAAAGTCATTTAAGTCTAGAACTGGAAATCTGTCTTCCAAACCCTATGAGCTGATACATATGGACCTTTTTGGGCCAACTAGATCTGTCAGCCTATCAGGGAGGAGATATGGGTTTGTCAAGGTAGATGACTTTTCTAAGTATACTTGGGTTTATTTCTTATCTAATAAGAGTGATGCTTTCTCAGAATTTCAGGAGTTCTATGTTAAAACAAATCAGAAAATTGAAAACATTTTGTCTGATCATGGAGGTGAGTTTGAAAACTCACAATTTGACGAATTCTGCAGGTCAAATGGAATCAACCACATGTACTCCTCACCAAGGACACCTGAGCAGAATGGAGTTGTGGAGAGAAGGAACAGAACCCTAGTGGAAATGGGTCGTACACTCCTTGTTGAAGGTGGTCTACCAAGGAAATTTTAGGCTGAAGCAGTCAACACTGCCTGTTATGTAATTAACAGAGCCATGGTAAGACCTTCTACCCAGCAAACACCATATGAGATATTAAAAGGTAAGAAACCTTCTATTGCTCACTTCAAGGTTTTTGGGTGTAAATGTTTCATTCACATAAATGATAAAAAGGACCTTGATAAATTTGAACCTAAAGGAGAACCAGGAATTTTTCTTGGCTATTCTGAAAACACCAGAGCATACAGAGTGTACAATCTGAACTCTAAAACTGTTGAAGAATCTCCACACATAGTTTTTGATGAATCCTTGGCAAATTCTAATGTTGGTCAATGCAGGAATGAAAACAATGGTGAAATTCTGAAGGAATGAGATCCTGCAGATAAATCTGAGGATGAAGAAGAACATAAAGAGCTTAATGAAGAGGAGCCTATAGTTCAGGGGGAGGTAAATCAAGTTCATGATAGTCCAATTACAAATATTAGATATCTCAAGGATCATCCTGTAGATAATGTTATTGGAAATCTGTATGACCCTCCTAGGATTAGAGGCCACTTAAGAATTCAACATGAACTGAATGCTTATGCTTTTGTATCAAACACAGAACCCAAGTCCATTGACTGTGCTCTCCAAGATGTGCATTGGATTAATGCCATGCATGAGGAGCTCAATCAATTTGACAGGAATAAGGTGTGGTTTTTGGTTCCACCTCCTGTTCATGAAACAGTCATAGGGACTAAATGGGTATTTAGAAATAAAACTGATGAAGCAGGGAATGTTACTAAAAATAAAGCCAGACTTGTAGCTCAGGGGTACAATCAGGAATTTGGAATAGACTTTGAAGAGTCTTTTGCCCCTGTAGCTAGGTTAGAAGCAATAAGAATTTTATTGGCTTATGCATGTTCCCTAGGAATAAATCTTCAGCAGATGGATGTGAAATCTGCTTTTCTAAATGGGGAAATTAATGAGGATGTATATGTGAGACAGCCTCCTGGGTTTGAATGCTTAGATTTCCCTAATCATGTTTACAAGCTCAATAAAGCTCTCTATGGTTTAAAGCAAGCTCCTAGAGCTTGGTATGACAGGTTGAGCAAATTTCTCACCGACAAGAACTTCACAAGAGGTATAGTTGATCAAACATTGTTTACCAAGGTAAGCCATCCAGATATTCTTATCATTCAGATTTATGTGGATGCCATTGTGTTTGGGTCAACTAACCCCAAATTGTGTGAGGAATTCTCTCAAATAATGACTGATGAATTTGAAATGAGCTCAATGGGTGAGCTCAAGCTATTTCTTGGACTGCAGGTTACACAAACAGAAGATGGCACCTTCATCTCTCAGTCCAAATATGTAAAGAACTTATTGAAGAAGTACAAAATGGACAACCTCAAAGAAATAGCTACTCCAATGTGTACCTCAACCAGTTTGGATGAAGATTCTAAAGGTAAACCTGTGGACCAAAGGCTATACAGAGGTATGATCGGATCTCTTCTCTATCTTACAGCATCTAGGCCTGATATACAATTTGCTGTGTGTTTATGCTCTAGATTTTAGGCCAGTCCTAAAGAAACTCACTTTAAAGCTGTGAAAAGGATTTTTAGGTATTTACTAGGCACCCAAGAACTAGGTCTCTGATATCCTGCTAAGTGTGAGTTAGAGCTTCTAGCCTACACTGATGCAGACTATGCTGGGTGTCGAGTAGATAGAAAAAGCACCAGTGGCTACTGTCAATTCCTTGGTGGCTATCTAGTGTCTTGGGCATCTAAGAAGCAACACACTATAGCATTATCCACAGCTGAAGCTGAGTATGTTGCAGCATGTAATTGTGCAGCCCAAGTACTTTGGATTAAGCACCAACTGGCTGATTATCAGATAAATCTGGGATGCATTCCACTTTTATGTGATAATACTAGTGCTATATGCCTTGCTAAAAATCCTGTTCACCATTCTAGGACTAAGCATATAGAGATAAAACATCATTTTCTTAGAGATGCTGTAAATAAAAATGAGATTGAAATGAATTTCATAGAAACTGAAAAATAAATTGCTGATATTTTTACTAAGCCTCTTGGGAATGAAAATTTTAAGTTTCTTAGAAGAGAACTTGGCTTATGTAAATTTCAGCATGATGAATGATTGTTTAATTGCTGTGAATAAAATCTCTGATGTGGACTTATTTTTGATTGCTTGGATAAATCATGTGACTGTGA
Source organism: Amorphophallus konjac (assembly GCA_022559845.1). Taxonomy (NCBI): domain Eukaryota; kingdom Viridiplantae; phylum Streptophyta; class Magnoliopsida; order Alismatales; family Araceae; genus Amorphophallus; species Amorphophallus konjac. Next base: position 211,669 of record JAHNEJ010002818.1, on the reverse strand, counting down.
ATGTGGATGTAGAACTGTCCTGCATTGCATATATTCAGGGGGAGCCTGTCGAGTCTTTGCATGTCTTTGCATATCATTCATTCATGACCTATGCATAAGCTCTCTCTCTCTCAATTAATTCTTGCCATGATTGCATGCATATAGACAGGGGGAGTATTACTAGAAATTCAGAGTGGTTTCAACTTTCTTAAAGTCATTCAACCTTTAATTCTGAATACTTGTCTCTGACATTATGGCAATCTATTGGTCAGTTCTGATTTCTAAGCAATAGAAAATGGACTTCTTCATTTATAAGAATTTGAATTGTTCAAAGACTGATGTAATGGTTTATATCTTATAATGGTTGGAGTTTAAAGATTGCAATCAGTATATAAGTAAGTTAAAAATTGATAAAACTCTCAACCTCTTTCTTATTTCATGTCAGACAAACCTAATCATATCTGAAATCTGAAAACTCATCTGAAATCATGTTAGAGAGGTTAAGTATGTGTATTGTTCTTAAACAAGTCATTCTGAAACATAAAAAGGACAGCTAAGAAAGATATTGAACAATATTAAAAATATATATATTGGCATAGCGATGACTGGTAAATCACTGAGAAACTGAGTGATCCATCAAAGAAGTGGACAACACTCATGTCATGAAGTGTATCAACTATCTCTGTTTAAAATGTTCAAAACAGCAGGCTGGTTTCACTGAGTACCTGGGGGTAACTGGCGTCTGATAAACGTGTACCCTCATACAAAAAGGTATAACTCAGTTCTGCTGAATTTGATCATAGGCAGAATGGTCCATCTTGTTGAGTATCTAGGGGTATTGGCGTCTGATAAACGTATACCCTTATGCAGAAAGACTTATGGTACCTAAATGCTCAAAATGATCTAATATTGATAATGCTACTCCTTCAAAAGAAAAGTTCATGAGTGTCAATTTGTTTAGTCTCAATACATGACTTGATGTCCCTCAATTTTTTTTTGAGACTATGAAAGTAAGATATTATGAAACTGAATCTTTCATGCAAATGTGATTCTGGTTTATTGTTTTACCATGCACAGTGAACTTATCTATTGGTTGTAGTGCATGAACTCCAAATTTTATCATCCTTAAACCAGAACTCTTTCTGACAGCAGTTTCTAAATTCATATGACTGAAGACTCTATGCTTTAGAATGCTTATTCATGAACTACCTGTTCAGAATGCCAGTCAGTTCTTCTCTTGATTCCTCCATTGTATTTAATTTTTCCCTCCTCTTTGTTGATGGCAAAGGGGGAGAATATTGTCTAGGGGATGTCTAGGGGGAGAATACATATCTGTCTGAATTCAGAATTCATACCAAAGGGGGAATGGGAAGGTATATGCATCATGATAAGGGAAAGTTTGAGGCAGTGAGTTGCATGCATTCATAGCATATGCATTTCAATCTGCATAATACATCATGTCTTTCATCAAACATATATCTATATGACAGGATGTTGCTATTCTACTTCATATGGGGTTGCCATCATCAAAAAGGAGGAGATTGTTGTGACCCTTCTATGTTGATGATGTTGACACTTGCTTTATTTCATTGGCAACACCATTATTTTGATTGATTGGCAACTGCTTTTGATTTGATGAAATTGCTCTATCAGATTGACTATGTGTTCTTTGCATTTAATACACTGCTGCCTGCATTTCTCACTGTCATGGGTCGACACATCAGAGGATGGGTCGACTCCTCCAGCAGACTTGTTTAGACTGAGTCTATACATCATCCATTTCAGATAAAGTCCACACACTGCATTTCATTTGAATTCGTTAAGTGTGGACAGCGTCAACTTGTTAAGTGTGTACAGCGTCAACGCATCTCACTGGCTCATGTTACAGCGTCAACGCACTTCATTGGATGTGTGTACAGCGTCAACGCATGAAGTCTGTACATCAGTCTTAATATTCTAAGTCTGTACAGCCGTTGGCTTTGAACCTCAGAGTCTGTACATCCGAATTGCCCTTGATCTGGTCAAGTGTATACACTCTTTCACTGTAGCTTTCACATATTCAAGTCTACACATCGTGAAAGTCTATACATTCATCACTTACCTTTCGCTCAAGGCAAAGTCTATACACTGGGGTCTTTCCCTACGTTTCTTAGGCGAAGTCTGAACATTCGGTTCTGAAGCCTGAAGTCTATACACTCCAGCCTATTCCTACGTTCAAGGCTTCAGCTACATATTAAGTCTGTACATTGGCTTCACTTCATCAAGTCTGTACATTGACTCGCCAACTTCTTTGAAGTCTGTACATTGCTTCAGGAGCTTCAAGTCTACACATCGCTTCGCTCCATGAAGTCTGTACATCCACAGTGTTACTTGAAGTCTGGACATTGGTCTTCAAACTCAAAGTCTGCACATTGTCTTCGAATCCAAAGTCTATTCAATGGTCTTCATACTTGAAGTCCATACATTCGATATGCAGAGTTGAAGTGCATACTGTGCCTCAGGCTGAGCAAGTTCACACACTGGTCGGTGGCAAGCCTGTACATTGGCCTCAGCTTGCTCAAGTCCATACATTGGCTTCAAGACTTTCAAGTCTATACACTAAAGTCTTCACATTCGCTTGCATTACATGAAGTCCATACAGTGGGCAAAGTCTGTACACTATCCATGCTTCATGCAGCGTCAACTCCTCAAGTATATACATTGCTTTCCTTCGCATGAAGCCTTTACATGCATTATGTCTATACACTGCCTTTAGGATTTAAAGTCTATACAGCCGTTGCCTCCTTTGCTGAAGTCAACACATTGGGCAAGTCTGTACGTTGCATTCGCCTTCACAAGTCTATACAACAAAGTATATACACTGTAATGTACATACTTAAATCTTATGACTTCATTCTTGTTGCTGAAGGGAACAGGGTCGACGCTGGGAGCTTAAAGCGTCCACGCATCAGTTGACAAAGCCTTCGCGATATCTTCCACTGTGTCAACGCCACAAGCAAGCAGCGTCGACGCAGCAGTTAAAGAAGCAGAGACCTTCAGGATATATTCCACTGCGTCAACGCCACAATTGAGCAGTGTCGACGCAGCAGCTAAAGAGACTAAGCTAATGGATTACTGGAATGCCTCCCTGCGTCAACGCCATTGATTTACAGCGTCGACGCAGCAAGTCAGATTTCTATCATTAAGTACGTGAACTGAGAATTCTATACATCGGACTGAAGAGGCTAATGAGGGGCACGTGATCCGAGGTACCTGGCTCGTGATCTGAGAAGGACAAGGTATCCAGATGAGGACACGTATACTGACACTCCATTGGATGCTGCCACGTGGTCCAAATTGCTGGGCGGGAAACGTGGAGAGCACACGCCTACTGCTGTTGCTGCTATATAAACAAGCCTTCTTCCACAGAAGAAGAAGATCGAAGGAGAAGGAGAGAAAGTCTATACACTCAGCAGCAGTGAGCCTTCGATCCACAGAGAGAAAAGAGAGAAGAAGAAGATACAGAGAAGAAGAAGAAGAAATAGAGAAGAAGAAGAAAAAGAGAGAGGAAGAGATCGAGAGAGATTGAGTTGAGAGAGAGTTGATTGAGAGTGAGATTGAGAGAGAGTTTGTATCTCAGTCTTGTGGTTCAAAATCAGAGCTGAGCTTTGCTCTTAGAGCTATATTACTTTTGAGTTTTTCTATTTTCGTTTTGATTCTGTCTTTCATTTTCGAATATTGTTTCTTCAAGCTGTGTGTCAGCGGTCTTGCAGTGGTAGTCTCCACTGGATGGGTTAAGCTGTATTTCCCCAGCGGTTGCAGAGGATCAGATCCTCTGGTCGGCAAGTTGTAGTGCCCAGCGAAGCTGTGTATCAGCGGATTGTTTGGCCAAGCTGTAAAGCCCAGCGGACGCAAGCTGTGCTGCGCAGCAGGAAGCCATACTCGGTTGAGTGTGGGGTGGACGTAGGTCGTTGACCGAACCACCTAAAAATTGTGTGTGCAGTGTGTTTGTGTTTTTGTGTGATCTGTATGCGATGGGAATTTCTTGCTTAGCTTATTTGATTGCATCGCTTATGCTCATGTCTAGCTTTCTACCTTTTGCTTAGCATTCTTCCTTTAGCTTTACTGATGTTTGCCTAAATTCTGCTTTAGAACTTACAATAGTTTTAAATTAGGCAAGTTGATCTATTCACCCCCCTCTAGATCCACAATCTATGGAGATAGACTGCGTCCATCTAACCCAACAATCAAGTGTATGCAGACTTACCGAAGAACTCGAGGCTGCGCGAGTATCACGCAGCTGTCGCTCCGCGCCTATCAGGCGAGCTTGCAAGTTCGCTATCATGGTGTCGCGAGCATCCTGCGGCCAGGACATGAGTCAACATGCACGAACAAATAAAATAGAGCAGAGGACAAAAGATGTGCTCACATCCATGGTCCCCTCAGGATGGAGTCGCTCCGCGTACATCATCTTGTAGAGGCGTAGGTAATCCTCACTGTTTTGAGCATGCGACTCCACGGGTGTGCCACCCCGTTGCCATTCTTCATATTACTTGGGGAACCGCATTTTCCAGTCAACAGAGGACGCCGGTCCACGCGTCTTCCTCCCCACACGTGGTGTTGTAGTCGTGTCCACCCATTCCTGGGCAAGCCCTAGGGTCCTCATAGCCAATCGTAGCCGAAGTGGCTCGATTTCATTCAAATAGTGGATCCAGAGGTCGCGTCCGAATCGGGCACGACTCGTTATGACCCAGGGCCAATCAGCATCAATCATGCCCGCATAAGGCCTCCAGATCACCTAGGTTCAGACGTGTCTTCTTAGTTTCACGAGGTGAAAACAAACAAAACAGAGTAAAAAAAAAAGAAAACATAAAAAATGTTGAGCACCATCGCTGCGGGGAACTCTTGTAACTCGCGTCTTAACACCATTAACTGGTAGGACAGAGGGGCCGGGCTCATGATGGGCTGCCACCGCCTCGCCAGCGTCACCGCTGCCGGACGCCAATGTCAGGCTTTTCCCATAGGGAGGTAATAATAGCTCCACAACTGTACCATCATATGTTGTTAACTTCAAAAATAATAAAAAGAACAAAACAAAAAATATAATAATGAAAAATGAATAAAAAAATGGAGAAAGAAGGAAGGTACCTGGATGAACGGCGTGAAACCACTCGCTGTTATCTCTCGGTCTGCCCTTTCAGATAGACCCGCAAACAGGTGCGCCAGCATGGCTACTCCCCAGGCATACCGTCCCACTCTCTCAGGGTCTACCAGGAATTCTAGGAAGCGGCAATGGATGCTGTCTCCTTTCGAGCCCAACATCAATCTCCCCAACATGAAAAAGAGGAATCTCCTCAAATCCGTGTTGGCCCTTTCCCAGTTGCTCGCATCTACGCAGTAGACGGCGCAGCATCCTCTTTCAGTTCTCTCCATGAACTCCTCCAAGGACTCATCATTACGAGGACGAACATTGGAGATCCCCAGTGTCTCCATGATAGGTGTCTTGGCTATGGACTTGCGATCATCCAGGTCCAGTCCTATTAACCTCTGGGCAGCCTCTCTATAATCAGAATAGGTGACACCAGTCAGCGCCTCGCCGTCCACTTTGAGGCCCATAATTAGGACCACATCCTCCAGGCTGGGCACCATGTGCCCCCAAGGCATCAAGAAAGCACGACTCATTGGATCCCTCCTTTCATGAAGTGCTTGGATGAGAGCGAGGTTGAGCTTGAGTGGCTCGATCCGGAGGAAGGCTCTGAACCCCATCACATCTAGCCTGGCCTTCTGGAAGTCCGGGAGACCCTTGTATGCTGCCACCACCAGCTCCCACGAGATGTGTGATTTCATCATGGTCTGCGAGAAATGGAAGAATGAGGGCTTTTCGTCAAGAAAGAGGAAGGAAGAAAAGAACGAGAGGAAAGGCGAGAAAGCTCATCTTATGAGTTACGATTGGGTCCACTCACTGAAATGCCCTTCAGGGTCCGAGAGTCTCCTGGAACTACTACCAATAGATCTGCTCCTCTTCGAGGAGTGGGAAGATTCGGCCTCCATTCTGGACCTTAGAACTCTCAGCTCCTCCGTCTCCTGAAAATTGGTGCTCCTCGAGTCGGCTCTTAATGCCTCTAAAAGGACGGAGAAGCGAGGTATTTATAGGATTGAGAGAAGGACGAGCCGAACTGCTTCCATTACCCTTGTATGAGAGTGCTCGTGATAGGGCACCTTTCTCGCAGTCCCATGTGTCACTTCGCCGCTTGCACAAGGCAGCTGATTGAGTGGTGCGACACGATGACTCGGGGGTCGCTCGTGGAGTCCGATAAGATGCAATAGAAAATTGGCCAAGAGCCATCATTGTTGACTTCAGTGCCGGATTCCCGTGGAAAAGATGACCAGGACGGGACATAATTCCCTACTGGGCAGGACCGTGACAAACACGTCATATGGGAACGGTGAAGGAGAAGAAGCATAGGGAAGAAGGAATGCGCAAGGGGACAAAATAGGCACATCAAATCACTTTATTCATAAGTCTACATAGACTAACATCACAAGGAAAAGGCAGGTATGATAGCCCGCTAACCCTCACCACTGTTACAGCTGTCCCTCCGAGCATCTCTCTCCTCTCCCCTAAGGTGCGGGCCCCCTAGGGCCTTCTGGAACTCCGCGAAGCTGCGCTCGCCTCACCCCGCGATGCCTGCCGACCCGTAGCGAAGCTACCTATGGGAAGCTGGCCAGACTGGCGGAGTCGCGCGCCGAATTCTCGCGCTCTCCCATAACGCGCCTCCATCTCTTCCAACCTCTGCCCCACAACTTGAAGGCCTAGCTGGAGCTCCCTCACTAAGGCCCACATGGCCCGTCGCTCCTCCCGCTCTTTCTCTTTCTCAAGTCTCTCTCTTTCTGCCTCTTTCTTGGCCATCTGGAGGAAGACCCTCAACTCCAGAACGTCCGGATGCGGCCTCTCGCCGTCGTGACTCTGCAGCTCTGCTATGATCGACGCCCAAGCGTCACGCTCCTCCTCAGCTCTGGTCGCACGAGTCACTGAACTGGCAAGCTGCTCCCGAAGGGAGGTGATCTCCAGAAAAGGGATCTTGGAGCTAGAAGATGCCCCACCAGCCATCCCTGCCATCGCCGCCTACTGGGCACGCTGAAATAGACAAATAGTAGCCATCAGCTGAGCCCCGTAGTGTCAAAGCAATTGTGTTGCATGTACTTACCAGGGTGACCAATTCCTGCTCGGTAATGGCCAACTGCCGCCTAGCCTCTACTATCTGGACCGGCAGAGCAGTAATAAGGGCATCACGCGCATCCTGCGTTCATAGCATTTGGTCATGCATAAAAACCCCAAAAAACAATATTTAAAGGAGGAAGCTCCTTTTTCACCTCTGTCCCTCTCCCGCACCGGAGAGGCTCCACATGGCTCTCCCTGCCCTGCCGCGAGTAGTCGGCGCCACCCAGCACCAGTATGTCCTCTTGCTGCCCGTCTTGGGGCTGAGCAGGGAGACGTATGCGCCAATCTTCAAGTTTCTCCTTGCCACGGCTCTCTTTCCCATTACGGCTCGGCTCATCCGCGCTCGCCCACTCATCGGCCAAGCCCAGGGCTCTTGTCATAACCTGCACATCAAGAAGAAGGGTGCCTCACATCAAACAGCAAAAACACGTCTCCTGTCAAGGACGCGTTCATCATTCGAATACCAACACCCACCGAACCCTCTTCCCCTCTCACATGGCTCGCTCCAAAATCGAAACAAGTTAAAGATGAAGGGATCGGAGGACCTACCGGGCCATGCTCGCTTCCCTCCACACCATCGGGCCTCTCGGGACCCTCAATAGCCAAGGGAAGGTCTTCCTCTCCCGTGGTACCCTCTTCGTGCTCTTGCACGACCCTCCTCGGGCGAAGACGTGTTCGCCCATCTTTCCCTCCGTCATGACTCGGCCCGCCGTATTCCATGGATCGAGGTTTTAGCAAAGCAAGTAAATTTTGGAAGAATGGGGTTGCTCGCAGGTGAGATAGGGAAGAGGAGAGCCCGCTCGGCCCTTTAAATTTGAATTCAAGAGGTTAAGACGCGTCCTCGCGCCTAGACGTGCCTAAAGGAAAGAAATGGCACCCTTCCATGCAAGGCACGATTCTTCGATTTCGAGGTAAGATCTCATAAAATGTGCCACAAGAAAGATCAAGTACAAGAGAAGAAGCGTGGAGAAAGGGAAAGTACACACAAAGCAGTCAGGCGACACAAAAAAAAACTATTCCATTCCACACAGTCAATCATACATCATACATCATAAAGTAAGGAGGGTGGGGTGTACAACAACTCACTAACTCTCGCCGCCACCCTCCTGCTCATCCCTCCGCTCATCTCTCTCCTCTCTCCTCTCTCCTCTGACGAGGATCCCTAGGGGGCCTCCGAGAACTCTATGAGGCGGTACTCGCCTCACCCTGTGGTGCTACGCCAGCCTCATAATCGCGATGACGCTCCTCGGCCGAAGAGACTAGGAAGCTGCCAGCAGAGAAGGAACCGGACTGACGAAGTCGCGCCCCGCGCTCCTTTGCCCTCTGGTACCTCGCCTCACTCTCCCGTAGCCTCCCCTCCGCTGTACCGAGGCTCAACCGGAGCTCCGTCATCTGGGCCTCCAAGGCCCTCCTCTCATCCCAATCCCTCCGTCTCTCCGCCATCCTCTCCGCTCTCTCTCTCTCTCTCTCTCCCTCTCCGCCGTCCTCTCCTCTCTCTCTCTCCCTCTCCTCTCTCTCTCTCATCGCCTCCCTCCTCGACACCTCAAGGGCAATCCGCAGCTCCAGCACATCGCTAGGAAGCTCCTCAGCATCCCTTCGCCGCTCCTCCTTCAGCTCCGCTATCCGGGCATCACACGCTGCCACCCAAGTGTCACGCTCTGCCACCCAAGCGTCGCGGGCGTCGCGCTCCTCCTCGGCACGGACTGCACGGGCCAAGGCATCCCGAATCTCCGCCACCTGTCAAAAGCCCACATTCCTCGTAAAAGATCCTTAAAGGAAAAAGAGCAACTGAAAGGGGAAGTCTGGGTCAAGCAAGCACTCACCCGAGCTGTGCAGTCGCGCTCGGCCTCCTCAGCTCGAGCCACCGCGTACGCCAGCCGCTCCTAGAGAGAAGAGACCTCCGTAGGAGGGCCCCAGGAACTAGAACCGGCCCTGCCGGCCATCTCGGCTGCTGCCGCTTGATGGGCACGCTGAAACGTAAGAGCAACAGTCAGAGGCTAAGCATCGAGAATCCAGGTCACAACAAAAATATGAGTAATGCATTGCATAGGCTCACCAGGATCTCCAACTCCTGTCGAACGGCTGCCAGATGCTGCCTGGCATCCGCCAGCTGGGCCCGCAAGTCGGTGATGACGGCGTCACGAGCATCCTGCATTCATGCATATCGGTTAATTTGCATGCATATAAAAAAAGAAAGGAAAAGAAAAAAAAGATTTTCATCTCATACTTACCCCTGCCGCCTCACCGAGGTAGAGACGCTCCGCGTACGTAGCCCGGCACCGTCGCAGGTAGTCGGTGCTGTCCTGTGCGAAGGACACCATCGGGACTCCACCATGCTGCCAGTCCTGGTACTGTGCAAGGAAACGCGTACGCCAGTCAACAATCTTCGCCATACCTCGGGTCTTCCACCCGACGTGGCTCGGCTCCTCTACATTGACCCACTCCTGGGCAAGTCCCAAAGTCCTCATGATCAGCCTGAGCCGCAGAGGCTCGATCTCGTTCAGGAAGTGGACCCACAAGTCCCGCCCAAAACGAGGTCGGCCTGCTACGACCCAAGGCTGGCCAGCATCGGCCATGCCCAGGTAAGGCCTCCATACCACCTACATCACCATACATGCATCATATTAGTTATCATTTTGCTAAACTAAGTCAAGATCATAAAATAAAAAAAAATATATGCATCATACCATGGCCTCAGGGTACTTAGTCAGCTCACGCCGGAGTGACGTCAGCTGGTAGCTGCTCGGTGCCGCAACTGTGACCGGCCTCCACCGCCGTGCTAAGGGCACGGCTCTCCGATTCCCCTGCCTGGCTCTCCCCATCGGGAAGTAGTAATAACTCCACACCTGCATCCATCGCGCATCATTGGCATAAATAATGGCATAACTATAATTACAGTAAAAATTCATAAATGAAATGTTTACCTGGAGAGAAGGTGCAAAGCCACTAACTGTCGTCTCCCTCCCTGTACCTTGGGAGAGATCGGCGATCAAGTGGGCGAGTAGAGCCGCTCCCCACGCATAGTCCCCCACTCGGTCCAGGTCCGCTAGGATCCCGAGAAAGCGGCAATAGATGACGTCACCCTTCGTACCCAGCAGAAGGCGGCCCAGGAAGAAGAAAAGGAACCTCCGGAGGTCCAGATCCGCTAGCTCGTGCTCGCTCGGATCCTGGGTGAAGGCCGCACAAGCGTCTCCCTCCAGTCGTGCCAGAAACTCTGCTCTAGTCTCGCTAACGCGCTGGGGTGGGTCGATGAATCCGAGCACCTCCATGACGTCTAATCGGCCGACGGTCATGCTGTCCCTGTCAGTCGCGGTCGTCTCCAGCCACAACTCAAAAGTGCTCTCTCTGTAGTCGGGGTAAGTAACCCCGCTGACAGTCTCTCCGTCCACTCACAGCCCGGTGATCCGAGCTACGTCTTCTAGTGTCGGTACCATATGCCCCCAGGACATCAGGAAAGCTCAACTCGGCGCGTGCCACCGCTCCCTCAGCGCTTGGATAAGGGGAAGGTCGACCCGGAATGGCTCGATCCTCAGGAACGCCCCAAACCCCATGGCGTCCACTCGCGCCCTCTGGAAGTCTGGCAGCCCTCGGTACGCTGCTACCACCAGGGACCAGCTAATCCTGCTCTTCATCACGCCCTGCACACCATAAAGAACAAACACGAAAATCACATCAGTAAAAAATAGGGCTGTAAATAATGAACATAATAACAACAAAACATAAAAAAGCATTTAATATTATTTTTATTTCTATTCTTATTTTCATTTTTAATATTTTATTATTTTTTTAAGGCATCCAAGGGCCTGGATGCCTCTTTATTTTTGTTTTTTATTTAATCCAAAAATAATAATAATAAATTAATTCTTTTTGAGGTGTCCAGGGACCTGGACGCCTCTATCATTTCCTTTTTTATTTATCTATTTAATTTAATTAATTTCGTAGAAAAAATAAAAAAATAAAAAAAATAATTTGATGGAGGTGTCTAGAGGGCTGGACGCCTCTATCCTTTTTGATTTTTTATATTTATTTAATCTAATTAATTCCGTAAAATAACTAAAAAATAAATACAAAATACAAAAAATCATAAAAATTTTGAGGCGTCCAGGGGCCCGGACGCCTCAATCTTCTCTCTCAGCCCCTCCCTTCCAACGCCTTCTCTCGCCCCCATTTCCCGCATGGAATACTAATAATGCAATAAAAGGAAGTTCTAAGGGGCTTACAGAGTCGTGCTCGTCCTGTCCCGCGTCTTCGGGTCCCTCGGGGGCCTCCACGGCCATTGGGATCATCTCTTCCTCCACAGGAGCCTCCTCTGCACGATCTTGAATCCTCCTCGGGCGGTGGGCGACTCGCTTCCGCCTCTCACCACCTCCGCTAGGCCCCCCACGCTCCATGGATCCAAAACAAGGGTAGAAAAGTCAAAAAAATGTGAGAAGAGCCAGAGAAGAGAGAGGAAGAGAGTGAGAATATGAGAGGCCGCGTGGGCGGCCTCTCTTTTATTGAAAATCCCAATTTTGGACGCATCCATAAATTTTTTTTAAAATAATAATAATAATAATAAATGGACGCGTCTAGGCGCCTGGACGCGTCCAAGAAAGAAAACAATAAAAATATATATATATAAAAGATAAAAAAAGGAGGCAAAAAAATAATAAAAAATATATAAAAACTACACAAAATAAAAGGCGTCCAATTTATTGGACGCCTTAAATAAAAATATTAAAACTTTAAAAAAAATTTAAAAGGAAATAACAAATTAAATATAAATATGATAAAATATAAAAGCGTCCATATATTTGGACGCTTCAATAGTTAAAAAAAAGAGAAAAATATGTATATATAACAAAGAGGCGTCCAATTACTTGGACGCTTCAAACAAAAAAAGGGGGAAACAAAAGGATAATAAAAAAAGAGAAAAGAAAAATAAAAAAAAGAGACGTCCAGTTAATTGGACGCTTCAAATAAAAAAAAGAAAACAAAGAAAAAAATGAAAAAGATAAGAAAAAATTAAAAAAGCAACAAAAGGAGTAAAATAAAGTAAAAACATCAAAAATCAAAAGAAAATCATAAAAAAGGAAAATGGTAAATAAAAAATAAAGCAAAACACAACAAAAAAATGGAATCAATTTTGCACACAATTGCACATTTTATTCCATTGAAAACAGAGTAAGCTACATCAGGGATTTAGACGCTTCGGGCCTTTATTTTCCCAGTTCAGTTACATAAGCTCTCCACAACTCACGTTCTTCCTCCACATGCACCAACGCCTTTCCCGGAATACTTGTCTTCCAGGCTGATTTGATCGCCTTCACTTCCTTGGCATCCGCTTCCGTACCCGATTCTCTCTTCTTCAAAGGAGTAATGTCCGATAATGGCGGGAACAAGTGACGGGGAAGACCAATTTGGATGCAGCACCGATACGCGTTGTATAGAACAAACTTAGTCGCTCCGATCAGTTGGAGTTCAGCTCCAGGGGAAGACCTCGTGAGAAGTTCGTGCAAGAGTAGGCAGGTCGGTGCGTAAGTGAAGAAGCTTTGCGTCATGTTCTTGAAGTGGGACCGCTAGTCTTCACGCTTCCTCAGCCATGGGGCACGATTCATTACATTACCTACAAAGACTAACACGTCGGCTATGTGGTAGAGGGGACTTTGTTGGAAAATCTTTGAGACAGTTGGCATCCCCTCGCGGTGATCGAATTTGAAGTGCAAATCGATCCAGCAGTTCAGCAGAAGGGCGCAACCGAAGGGAGGCTTACCCATGCTGGAGGCAGTAAGGCCACTATAAATATAGGCATGGACGGCGGGTCCCACCCTTCTGGCATTCCAGATTCCGCAAATCGCGATCAGCTGGTCTTCCTCCACTATGTTGTCAACATAAGGGAATAAGAGAGCTCCCACCAAACAGATTGTGAATCCCTTCATGATCTCCTCCAAGCGGTCATCGTCTGGCGATCCTTTCAGGGCATCCATGACCCATTCCGCGAGCTTTTTCAGATCAATCTCCTTTTGAGTCTGGACATTTTTAACGGCACCAGGCGGCATGAAGCTTCCAAGGACCTCCTTGGAAGTCGCCCTCTTCAGCATTCGTACAATCTTTATCCTGCCGTCACTATTGAACCTTTTCAACCCGAGTAGGAGTTCTACCTCCTCGAGAAGGATGGTCGTCTCGAAAGAAGGAAAGATGAAGGTGTGAGTTTGAGGATGCCAGATCTCCACCAGCGTGTCCATAGCCGCCCAGTCCATGCGAATCTTCTCGTAATGTTTGGCGTGAACTAGGAGACCCTGAAGATGTCACCTCGTGATTATTGCCCTCATGCCGATGGTAATGTTGGAAGTCAGTTGTGAAAGCCACGGTAATTTGGAGAACTTCCTCGGGCCAGGGAAGAGACGGTACGGCTGCAAAAAGGAAGAAGAAGGAAGAAGTGAGGGAGAAGTTGTACATGAAATTTGAAATGAGTCAACTCACCGTATGCGATCGGATCATCTCACTCAGGTGACCTTCGAGATCAGAAAGTCGCCTAAAGTCGCTGATAGGCCTGCTCCTCTTCACAGGGCGGGAAGACTCTCCTTCCATCCTGAAAATATCTAGATTCTCCTCTCCTCCTTCTCTTGAGCTTTCAAAGCTTTCTTTGGTGCATTTGGCTGAACTAGCCTAAGGGGGGTTCTTATAGGAAAGGAAGGAGGTAAAGGCCAAGAAACATCACATCAATCATGAGTCGTCAAAGTTGACTTTAAACGCAAGTGCTCCGTATTGATCTCCCTTGTGCTGTGGTGCATTTCTGATGCTTTTAATAATGTTAATCTGTGCAGGTTTCGCTAGTGGACCCCGCTGTCCCACCTGGTGTGCCGCCATTCGATGATTGGTCCCACTATGTCATGCATTACTATATGATATTTACGCTACTAGAACGTGTCAAGGATCTTACGGCTCGAATAAGTCCGGGATTTGAGTTCCCCTTCAACAAAAACGGTGATGATTCCGGAAGGATTCGGGTCGTGCAGATAGGCCGTTAATTTGTGACAGCGTGGGGACGATGGTTCCGTTCAGTGAATTGGTGCGTGGATAAACGGGCCCCAGCTCAGTATCAGCTCAATGAATTGATATCTTGACCCATTCTTAACTAATTAACAATATTATCCTTGACTATTTTTTATTTTAATTTATTTTAAATTTTCTTTTAAACCCAACATGTATTCATGTAGGACTTTGATTCTATTGCGGAAGATCATTCAAAGTGATTCGATTGTGAAGGCCACTATGTTTTGATTCTTATAAATATGAGATATTCTATTCCGAATGAAATACTGAGTTTCCTTGAGACGGCCCTACGCTGTTCTTTCAAAAGAGACCCTTGTTTGGACTGATTCTCAAATATTCTTTTACTTTTACCCCATTTGACCCACCTTGGCTGCAGCACTTCCACATTGGCTGGTAACCCCTCCCCAAAGGTAAAACCTGCAAGTTTACGACCTAGGTACTTCCACGTAGAGAAGTTGGTCTCCTTTTTATTCGTGCCTGCGCGCACACCTCCTCCCTTTGTTTGACCTCTGTCCAAGTAATTGTTGAATTCGGAAGACCTTCTTCAAGGTCGCCTCATTGAAACTCCAGAAAGATTCCAAACCATGATGTCGGAAGCGTGTCTCATCACACCATGGCATCTACTTTTCACTCCGTTCTCACTCCGTTCTCACTCCATTCCACTTCACTTCGATGCCGTTCCACTACGTGTCACTCCCTTGCAAAGCGGACGCCAAGGCGGGGCAGCTGTAGACATGCTGTTTCTGACATCGTCTTGAGTAAATCTCATATTACAATATGACGGCCCGTAGTGGCTTTCGCATTTCGAATCGCTGGAATGCTTCCTTTTCTTTGGTCTTTTCCGAGAGTGTGACATTTCTTCGGAATCCGGAAGCCCCCCTCACTCACGCAGCATACGGGCGACGTCGCTGCCAACTAAACGTACCGGAAGAATCCGAACTCAAAGACGTCTGACGGTTCAAGGCCGACGGCATGTCGGGACGAGTGCGGAAGGGCTTATTTGAGGCATCCAGGGGCTTGGACGTCTCGATCAATAAATAAAAACAATAAAAATATAATTCTTGAGGCGTCCAAGGACCTGGACGCCTCAATATCCCAAGTCGGGACTGTTGTGTCTCTGAGGTCATTTGAGTCATTCTGTGGTCTCTTGGGTCATTCGACATCATTCTATAGTCATATGAGTTCTGTGGTATTCTTGGTTTTGATAATGGCTTAACACTATGAGTCATTGTTGTTTATCACTCTCCATGTATTTGGTTTCATGATGCCCATTCACAACTTGCATTATATGTTCTCACATTGCATTAATACCAAGGAACATGTGGTTCTTGAATGCTCACATCAATCTTGAAACTTTGGGTTACTTGATGATCATCCATTCGTTTAAATTCATTGTCATATGAACTTGCTCTTTTGATATGGATGGTTAATTTGGGAATGAGCTTTTCTATCCTTCTTGTTATTGAAATTCCATGAGTGTGTTTCATAGATATTTTACTTGGGGTGGTTGAGCTCTTATTTCTTGATCTTTAGCTCAGAACACTTGTGATTCAAAGTGTTCACATATAACTAATTCATGAGATTTCATACGTGTATTTCATACATTTATTATATGAATTATTGAGCTAAAGTTCTAATCCTTTTTATATGATTTTGCAGGCCAAAACACTCAATATATATTCCCCAAGATCAAAGGAGTTTGATGCCACAGAGTTCGGAAGGGTTACAATGACATTAGGGGCTGAATTGTGTTAATCTGGAATTTACTGTAGCTTTAGGTCGACCGGCGGCACTGTAGCTAGGTCGACCGAATTTCCCAGAACCAAAAGGTTCGGGGTCTGTGACATTCCGGTCGACCGCCTCATGAATTCCGGTCGACCGGTTTTGCCAGAGCCGAAAAGTTCTGGCTGCAGCAGGTTCCGGTCGACCGGCCCATGAATTCTGGTCGACCGCCAGCCCCGATGCAGCCATGTTTGACTTCGAAATCCACCTCGTGGCCAGCCCTTTTCCATGGATTTGTTTAATCAAACCTTACCTAACTTCCCATGATTTATGGATCTGGTCTGGAGGGTGTCCAAGGACCACTCCAAGGGTTATAAAACCAACATGAGAGGGTTAGAAACCCTAGTTGATGGAGTTGATGAAGTGAATCAAGGGAGGCCATTTCGAGAGCACTGTAGCACCTCCGTGAACAGTGTTTCGAGCAGAAGTTCTTCATCCCTCCAAGGTGATTCAAGGTGAGATCTGAAGTCAAGCAACCTCCAATCAAGCAAGAAGCATTCAAGGCTTGCAAAGGTGATCAAAGCTACATCCATACACCTCTTCATCAACTCAAGGAGATTCAAAGAAGATCAAAGCTACATCCAACAATCTCTCCATCAACTCAAGGTGATTCAAGCTCATATCTCAATCCAGCAACCTCCAAGGAAGAGTAGAAGAAAGCAAGGCTAACAAGGGAAATCAAAGGAGGCTGCAAGGGTGTGTTCAAGAAAGAGGAGTTCGAGTTACTGTAGCTGTGAACAGTACTCCGGGAAGAAGTTCTTCATCAAATCCTCAAGAGATTCAAGCTCCAACAAACCTCAGACAAGATCTTTTCTCTTAAGCATATTCTATATCTTGTTTGAGTGATTTCATATTTGTTCGTTTTCCATTTCATTCAAACATTTGGAATTGAGAATCGTCCCTACCGGTGGTTAGTAGGAAGGCAATCGGGAGTTCTCCGATTTGCGGTGTAGCAGTCCCTGCCGACTTTGTGTGTAGGAAGATAGAAAGAGGGGTTTCTCTGTTCTGTGGTTTGGGGCGTGTCCCCGGGTCAAGCTGTGTATCAGCAAGGAAGCCTCACCGGGTTTTTGTGAGGGGTGGACGTAGGTTGCGGGGTTGCAACCGAACCACCTTAAAAATCCCTGTGTTGTGGGTTGTTTATCATGTGTGATTGATCTATATCTTCTAACCCCATTCACAGGTTCGTGTGCTTTACATACTTGGTTAGATTGTTCACACACATATGCACTTTGAGTGATCATCATAGCACACACACACACAAGCACGGTTGTTGCAAGCTATTGCATGTTTTAGTGTTATGCTTTATGATCCCTGCACTACAAGGCTTATTTCTTTCAAGATCACAAATGTGCTTAAAGAAGTGTGGACGTTTCATAGCTTGTAATTCAAGTCTTTTCATTTGAGTCACTCTACTTAATTCTGCTGTGCATTGTGTCTAAGTGATTCATTCACTTTATAAGAGTGGTTTAAGCTTCCGCCAGCTAAGAGTTTTTAAATAGGCCAAAGCTTATGAAAGGGTCTATTCAACCCCCCCTTCTAGATCCGTTTACACCTCATGGGACCTTACAAGTGGTATCAGAGCGAGGCTCTGTCATTCCCAAATCCAACGATCTGCAGGGAAAGATCCCGGTATTTTTTATTTAGATGGATTCACATGCTACACTTGCTTCGATGGCTTCTCCACCCATTTATGATGGTTCAGATTTTTCAACATGGGTTGGAAGAATGTTCATTTATGTTAGCTTCATAGATCCACAATTGTGGACTCTCATATACAATGGTCCTCATGAGCTGTCATCAAATTCAATTGATTGGCTAGCCGAACATGAGACCAAACATAATGATAATCGTCTTGCATATAACTTAATTACAGCTGCAGTTGATCTAAGACTAACTCATCTTGTGTCCTCTTGCAGCACAGCCAAGAAAGTATTGGACAAGTTGGTTGAAATCCATGAAGGGAAGGAACAAGAATAAGAATGCTTCATGGCCGACCGTATAGAACAGTCTAGCAATGCATCTTCATCACAGGTAAACTCTGACTCTGAGGAATTCACTTTTGAAGAGCTTATGGAAGCTTATGGTGAGTTGATTACTCAATACAAAAAGGTCAAATCAGAAAATAAAAATTTGAAAAAGGATCTCAAGAAAATCAACCAAAATGAAAGCTTGTTTTGTAAAAAGTGTTCTATTGTTAAAGGACTTAACAATACTCTCTCAGTTGATCTAGATACGCATAAACAAAGCATTGCATGTCTAAGGGAAGAAAATGAAAATCTTCATGATGAAATCACTAGGTTGGAAGAAATTGTAATAAAACTTCAAAACCAACCTAAGTCAATCTCTAATGATCAAACTATGGTCGATGGGCTAATCCATGATGAGAGGTTGATTGAAGAAAATAAAAATTCTGTTTCATGCTCTGCTAATTTTGTATGTGAAAAATGTTCATTCTTGAGAAACATAAATGTTGGTCTCCATGATGATCTTGAATGGCAACAAAAACTGATTGATTCTCTGAAAGAAGAGAATAGAGAGTTGTTGGAAAAGAAAATTGAACTTGAACAAGCTGAAGAAGAATTGCATGAAAAATTGGCTGCACATGAAAAAGGCAAATCTGTCATTGAAGATCACTCTGAAACTTTGCATGCTTTAGAACAACAAAATCAAAATCTTAAAGCAGTAAATGCCATGCTCAATGAGCAATTGGCAGCATGCGAAGAGGGCCTTATTGAATCTAAACAGCACATTTCCTCACTTGAAAATGAAATTCAAGGTTTGAATGATTTCCTGTCAATGTTTGCCCAAATCCAAGATTTTGGATCACCGGAAGCCACCACTTCCTGTGGTCACCAAAAGGGGCATACTGCTCGAAAGAAAAGTAAAATTCAACATGCTCATCCAAACATGCACCATAACATGCCCAATGCCAAATATCATGCCTTCCACAAAATGAATGTCAATTGTTATTATTGTGGTAAACATGGTCACACTATGCATGATTGTTTGATCTTGAGAAATGATGAGCTTAGAGCAGGACAGCAAGTGAAAGGGCAAGGAAAGAAACAGGTCAACACTGGCAGAGGGCTTGCTCAACAAAATTCTGTACGGAACCACATGGAGAATCAGAAGTGTCGACATTCCTATCCAGACATGTCGACACTCCCCATGGCCTTTAATAGAAATGCTTCTCTTTGCTGCTCTCATTGTGGTAAGTCTGGCCATACTATCCAAGAGTGCTGGCATTTGAAGGGAAAGCATCACCTTCATGCCATGAAAGGTAAATCCCATGCTCACCCACAAAAGCATAATCCACATGCACACGCACATGAACATAAAAAGAAAAATCAATCTTTTGTGTGTTGTTTCTATTGTGGGAAAAATGGGCATGAGATATATGATTGCCTCACAAAGAAGGAGGATGCTGTGATTGCCCTGAAAAAGGTGGGCCAAGATGCTAAACATGTTGCTAACCCACAAGGACCCAAGCAATCTTGGGTACCTAAAAATCCAAATGAGAATTTTGGGTGCAGGATGCCTTGGAGCTGAACAAAGGATCATAAGGTAAATAAAAGCTCAAGGCACAGGTATGTACATAAATCTTTTAAGTTTAGTCATCTTGCATGTTTACTCTTGACATGTAGATAGTGCATCATACGTCTGCCCAATGTCATTAGATTCTGCAAACTGAAGTGCTCTTTGAAATACAAAACCTCCAAGGTGTGAGATGAACTTTTGAGCTTGATAACTTATTTACACCATGCTTGATTTCAGCTATTTAATTCATGAAAAATTTGTTATGCTGATGAAGTTGATGTGATAATGAGTTGCACAAGTCTTGCTATCAGCCACATGAAATGCTTGGACTTTGGTTTTGATGATGCAAACCATGGTTGCATTTTCAACTCGTTATTCATATTAGCATTGTTCAAAGGGGGAGTCTAGCAATTGGCATCATCATGTTGCATTCAGTTCAAAATCAATTGTGAATGATTTGTGTTTGCATCATCTTGTAATCACACATGCCTTAATGCACATCATGTTTAGAAGACAAATGATAATGCATAATTATTTTGCAGCATCTTAATTGCATTGTGCATTCATATAAATCTTAGGCTGCATAGTTCATTGCCAACCCTTGCATGTATTCAGGGAGAGTCAACATCAACCTAGCTTGAATCATTTTACATCATATCATTTGTGCATGGCCAGGGTATATCAAATGTTGATGTATGGAAGGGCAGGTTATGCTTGCCTCGAAGCACTCAATATGCGTGAGGTTTCACCTCCGCCAAGTACCATGCGTCACTATCGCATATAGGCCATATAGCTAGGGGAAGTTGTCTTCTTAAGGCATTCGTGCATATGGTTCATATTCATTATGTTGCATTTCATAAGTGTAAAATCATGCATTATGTTGGTTCATGTATTTCATGTTTGATCAGGTCAACCCCTGCATGGGTCAAGTAAACCTCTCATTGACATTCGTCATTCTATGTGACTGTAAACATCACTCCTTGCATACTTTCATTGCATATTCATAGGAGGGGTCGTGTTGTTCTTCTTGGTACATTCGTCCTTTTTTCCATCTGAACCTCAATGGCCTCCAGTGTGATAATAAGTTCAAGAGACAGACATCACTACAGTGTAAAAGCTTTCTATTATATGAACTGATGATTATCCATTCAATGAAAATGGTTCAGATTTAATGATTTCCTTAAAATTCTGATGAATCTTTTGAAATCATCTATGTTTTGTGGTTTTAATAGACCTTAACTAGAGATTGCATGTTGTGCCTTGAATAACTATTCTGAAATCTGAAAATCCAAATGTCTTGACAACTTTGGTGATACTCTAGAGCTTAGTTTTGTTTCTAAACATCTTGATGAGCTGGAATTCTTGAAAATCAATTTACAGAGCAATGATAGTGTTGCACGGAGAAATATATCACGTCATCAAATCAAGTGACGAACGATATGTCATGATGTGTATCTGTTATCTCTGTCTTAATTACTTTTAGACTCTAGGCAGAGCACTAGCATAATTGCTGAGAAATATATCTTCTCATCACCGAAATAAGATTGGATATGTCATGAGGCGACTTTGCTATCTCTGTTCATTCTGAAGCATTACAGTCAGTCTTGCCAAACACCTAGGGATACTAGCGTCTAAACAACGTGTATTCTTATGGCTAGGAGGCCTGTACTAGACTTGATTGCTCGTAAAATATGAGTCATGTGCCTTCAAATACTAAAGATATTGAAAATCAAAATATGAAACCTCTTGCTTCTATTTTAAAATTACATGCTTTAGTCATGCTTGTTTAGCCTCAATACTAGTTTTTTGTGCTATTTTTTTTGTGGTTCTTGATTATGGATGTATAAGACAAGGGAAGGTTAAACATTGTCATGATATGCGCTTCTGGTTCATTTCTATTAAACCATGGATGTCGATGCCTTTTGAACTCTATTGATGATCTTGGTTTTCATTAGCTTTGAACCATATATGTTGCTCACAGTCTGTTTCAGGTTTGCATATAACGGCTTGCTCTTCCACTACCATTCCACTCTGATCTCTAGGACTTTTGTCAGCCACTGTACCGTATCCCTCCTTTTGCTATTGGCAAAGGGGGAGAACGTCTTGTTGTGAATCCTTGCTGTGGACTTGGGAGAAAGGGGGAGATGTTACCTTTTGTTACCTTTGTGCGTTGTCAAAGGGGGAGAGTGCATTGTGGATATGGGAGAATCCAAGGGGGAGTGAACCTTCATTTATCATGAGAGTAAATGCATAGCATTCATACACTTTACTTCTCCATGCATTTGTATATCCATGCATACATATCTGCATTCACATGCTTCACTATCATGGATCTTGAGCTGCACATATTACATAAACTTTGTTGTTTGCCTTCATCTGCCATATCTATATAAATCATTCAGGCTGCCATGATTACATCACCATACTACACAAGTGGTATATTCCAACAAGTGGTATCATCTTGATGCACCTTTCAAGTCGTCTCCAAAATCATTGGTGTCCTCTGTCAAATGATATCACATCGCTTTCTCATTCATTGGCATATGGCATGAGTCCTAGCATCATTGGCATCATGTTTTCATGCAATAGGGTGGCATGCATGTATTGACTTCATACAATTGTAGCTTGCATCTATCATTTCCATGCATTGCTTAGCAAATCCAAAAAATCTGAAAACTAGAAAACCACTAAAAATCTGCAAAATTTGAAATCAAAATTTGCTCCTTGGCTGCTCTATCCATCTCCTATTTCAGGAATTGAATCATGCTGCTGTGGCTCCACCTCTCACACTTACTTTGTCTTTGCCAAGTCACGGGACACCACCATGTTTGATACCTCCATATCATTCATTGGTCTCAGTCCTATAACTGGCTTTCCACAATTGGTTGTTCTCTTTGGTTATTTTGTTAATCTTAATAAGTGTACATCCATTGGCATGTATTTCCACATCATTTTATGTGCGTCATTAATGTGCGTCTCTCTTTCTCTTTTCTGGATCTTTTGATGTTGTCAAAGGGGGAGAAGATTATGTGAGTCATTCATCAAAGAAGATTATGTGAGTCATTCATCAAAGGATGTGGTAAGGTAAGAAGGTAAGATTATGTGAAGTCATTACTCAATGCATGTGGTGAATGTGGTAAGATTCCTCTTCTTATTCTTCAGACTCATAGTTGCCCTGTGAGTTTATAATGACTCATAGTTCAGAATGACTCATAGTTGCCATCATCAAAAAGGGGGAGAATGTTGTGTCTCTGAGGTCATTTGAGTCATTATGTGGTCTCTTAGGTCATTCGACATCATTCTATAGTCATATGAGTTCTGTGGTATTCTTAGTTTTGATAATGGCTTAACACTATGAGTCATTATTGTTTATCACTCTCCATGTATTTGGTTTCATGATGCCCATTCACAACTTGCATTATATGTTCTCACATTGCATTAATACCAAAGAACATGTGGTTCTTGAATGCTCACATCAATCTTGAAACTTTGGGTTACTTGATGATCATCCATTCGTTTAAATTCATTGTCATATGAACTTGCTCTTTTGATATGGATGGTTAATTTGGGAATGAGCTTTTCTATCCTTCTTGTTATTGAAATTCCATGAGTGTGTTTCATGGATATTTTACTTGGGGTGGTTGAGCTCTTATTTCTTGATCTTTAGCTCAGAACACTTGTGATTCAAAGTGTTCACATATAACTAATTCATGAGATTTCATATGTGTATTTCATACATTTATTATATGGATTATTGAGCTAAAGTTCTAATCCTTTTATATGATTTTGCAGGCCAAAACACTCAATATATATTCCCCAAGATCAAAGGAGTTTGATGCCACAGAGTTCGGAAGGGTTACAATGACATTTGGGGCTGAATTGTGTTAATCTGGAATTTACTGTAGCTTTAGGTCGACCGGCGGCACTGTAGCTAGGTCGACCGAATTTCCCAGAACCAAAAGGTTCGGGGTCTGTGACATTCCGGTCGACCGCCCCATGAATTCCGGTCGACCGGTTTTGCCAGAGCTGAAAAGTTCTGGCTGCAGCAGGTTCCGGTCGACCGGCCCATGAAGTCTGGTCGACCGCCAGCCCCGATGCAGCCATGTTCGACTTCGAAATCCACCTCGTGGCCAGCCCCTTTCCATGGATTTGTTAAATCAAACCTTACCTAACTTCCCATGATTTATAGATCTGGTCTGGAGGGTGTCCAAGGATAATTCCAAGGGTTATAAAACCAACATGAGAGGGTTAGAAACCCTAGTTGATGGAGTTGATGAAGTGAATCAAGGGAGGCCATTTCGAGAGCACTGTAGCACCTCCGTGAACAGTGTTTCGGGCAGAAGTTCTTCATCCCTCCAAGGTGATTCAAGGTGAGATCTGAAGCCAAGCAACCTCCAATCAAGCAAGAAGCATTCAAGGCTTGCAAAGGTGATCAAAGCTACATCCATACACCTCTTCATCAACTCAAGGAGATTCAAAGAAGATCAAAGCTACATCCAACAATCTCTCCATCAACTCAATGTGATTCAAGCTCATATCTCAATCCAGCAACCTCCAAGGAAGAGTAGAAGAAAGCAAGGCTAACAAGGGAAATCAAAGGAGGCTGCAAGGGTGTGTTCAAGGAAGAGGAGTTCGAGTTATTGTAGCTGTGAACAGTACTCCGGGAAGAAGTTCTTCATCAAATCCTCAAGAGATTCAAGCTCCAACAAACCTCAGACAAGATCTTTTCTCTTAAGCATATTCTATATCTTGTTTGAGTGATTTCATATTTGTTCGTTTTCCATTTCATTCAAACATTTGGAATTGAGAATCGTCCCTACCGGTGGTTAGTAGGAAGGTAATCGGGAGTTCTCCGATTTACGGTGTAGCCGTCCCTGTCGGCTTTGTGTGTAAGAAGACAGAAAGAGGGGTTTCTCTGTTCTATGGTTTGGGGCGTGTCCCCGGGTCAAGCTGTGTGTCAGCAAGGAAGCCTCACCGGGTTTTTGTGAGGGGTGGACGTAGGTTGCGGGGTTGCAACCGAACCACCTTAAAAATCCCTGTGTTGTGGGTTGTTTATCGTGTGTGATTGATCTATATCTTCTAACCCCATTCACAGGTTCGTGTGCTTTACATACTTGGTTAGATTGTTCACACACATATGCACTTTGAGTGATCATTATAGCACACACACACACAAGCACGGTTGTTGCAAGCTATTGCATGTTTTAGTGTTATGCTTTATGATCCCTGCACTACAAGGCTTATTTCTTTCAAGATCACAAATGTGCTTAAAGAAGTGTGGACGTTTCATAGCTTGTAATTCAAGTCTTTTCATTTGAGTCACTCTACTTAATTCCGCTGTGCATTGTGTCTAAGTGATTCATTCACTTTATAAGAGTGGTTTAAGCTTCCGCCAGCTAAGAGTTTTTAAATAGGCCAAAGCTTGTGAACGGATCTATTCAACCCCCCCCCCTTCTAGATCCGTTTACACCTCACGGGACCCAACAGGGACAAGCCCGATCCGTCGCTCGGTTTGACGTTTCGAAAAAATCCAAAACTTAGAGACGTCCTGTTGGTCGGACGCGCCCACTCGTGGGTCACAATCACGATCTGAAACCACTCGCTTTACCCGCTGTTTACGGCTTTCGTCAGAAAGTCGGTGGGCGGGTATTGAGGCATCCAGGAGCCTGGACATCTCAATGAATATTTTAAAATAAAAAATAAAAAAATATTTCAATGCTCTGATTGAGGCGTCCAGGGTCCTGGACGCCCCAATCTTGAGGCGTCCAGGACCCTGGACGCCTCAACCCAATTTTTCCCTATAAATACCAGACCCCCCCATTCGAAATAGAAGAGCTTCAGATCCGACAGAGGAGGGAGAGACTCTACTGAATCCCCTTTCTAACCCGTGGTCTTTTGTAGGAGGAGGTTCCGCCGGCTTCCAGGTCCCCGCGCTCCCGAGGAAAGGGCTGCCTCCATCCCCGTGCTTCCACGTCATCCCCACGCTCTCGAAGCTCCGCCGGATTCCGCTATCGGCCATGCAATAAGCCTTTCTCTCCCTCTCTTTTTAGTTCCTTTTGCATTCATCATCTCGCATTCTCCACCTCCCTTCATAAGGGAGTCCTCTTTTATTTATACGTCTGCATGATCGTCCATTCATCATAGCATTTCCCTCCTAGTCGTGTCAGAGAGGGGTTTAAAAGATCACACCAACCATGTGTGCGTCTTGCCATCATTTTATTACAGTTATCGCAAGGGATTGAATACTACACTGTCATTTTTCTGATCCATTCGTCATCTGTTTGTCGTTGTTGTTTCGCAAGGGTAATCAAGGAAAGCCATCTCCGTCGGCCAGCCGAAGGGAGAGGAAGAAGCAACCCTCCGTTTCCCGCTTCCGAGGTAAGCGCGATCATCCTTTCTATTTCAGGGTCTTCGGCCCTTGGCGATCACACAATAGTCTCGAGGCCGCGGTGAGTCATTTCCCGCAATGGCCGTTTAATTTCTATCTCTTTTATATATTGCATTCTCATCATATCTGTCATATTCTTAAGGCCGCGACGAGTCATATCCCGCAATGGCCGTTTAAATTCATGTCTCTTATATATTATATTCTTCCTATATCTGCCATAGTCTCGAGGCCGCGGCGAGTCACTTCCCGCAATGGCCGTTTAAATTTCTGTCTCTTATATATATTATATTCTTCTTATATCTGCCATAACCTCGAGGCCGCGGCAAGTCACTTCCCGCAATGGCCGTTTAAATTTCTATCTTTTATATATTGTATTCTTCTTATACCTGCCATAGTCTCGAGGCCGCGGCGAGTCACTTCCCGCAATGGCCATTTAAATTTATGTCGTTCATATTCTTCTTTATTTCTGCCATTTAAATTATGTATCTCTCCCCTCCCCCGAGGCCGCGGCGATTCATCTCCCGCTATGGCCGTTTAATCCTCGCACCATATTATTCTATATATCTGTGCCGCACGCCCCGCCGGAGCAATCTCCCGTGGAGGCCCATCTGTCTTTCTTTCTTTTTTATATCACAGCAAGAAGGCAAAACGGGCGCTTCCCCTTCCTCGCTCACAACTTCGGTAATCCGATCCGAGCCAGCCTCGGCATCCACCCATCCGCGTGACGTCGCTCACACCAGACTCTTGGTGCTAGGCCCTCAGTGCCATCTTATGTGTGTTGCAGCGCGCCCAGCTTGACGCGGCTTCTTCAGCAATGGGGGCGGATGGTGTTTCTTCTAGCCTATGGATCCTCATTTTCGAACTTGATTTGTTTCATGAGCAACTTGCTCATGCCACACAGAGGGCCGCAGAGGCAGAAGAGATGCTCTCCATACAGGTGAGAACTTAACCATTGGATTTTACTTATCCGCGCCTCGACGCATCTGAAATAGTGGTCATGGCAGACGAAGGAGGTGCAAGATGCACTTGCCCGTGCCGGGTAGGGGGAAGCTAGAATAGCTGAGCTGGAGGAAGAATTGTGGCACCATCCAAATGATGACTCTTCTCGAGATGCCGTAGAATTGAAGATCACCCTTCAGTTAAAAAGGGAGGATAGAGAGAGAGAACGGGCAGAGAGAGAAAGAGACACAGAAAGAGCGAGAGTTGAAAGACTGACTGAGAGGGAGGAGCGGAGGGCCATGGAGGCTCAACTGTTTGAGCTCCGAACTAGCCTTGGTCTCGCCGAACAGTGGCTAAGAGATGGTGAAGAGCACTACCGAAGAGCACGAGAGCGTGGCTTTCGTGTCAGTAGCTTCTTCGCTACCCCTGTCGATCGACGGGGAGCAGAGCCGGGAAGAGTAGCACAAAGCAGCAGAGGTACTACCTCGCATGGTTTGACAACACCCTCCAGAACCCCTCACCTGGAGAGTGCGGAGAGAGGTAATATTAAGGGGGAGGATGGAACTTAATGTGCAATTCCCAGAAGGAAATAAAAGACCATTTGATTTCTGTTTTCTTTCCAGCACTCTTCTTTTCTCGAACCATGTATGCATCACTCAATGAAACAAGTTAGTTTCTCTGTTCTGACTTGGCCCCTTGCTCAATGAGTGGGTGATTGTTTTAAGGCTAGCCTTGATAACGAGTCAAGGGGCCAAGCCTTTATCAATTAAGACAGAAGTAAAGATGATGAATGCAACATGCGGGCACACAGATGGGAATGAGAACGTAAAGATGTAGCATACAAATAAGATCAAACGAATGCATTTTTTTTATTTTTTTCTATATTTACAAAAATATATTTTTATGTTTTCGGTTATTATTATTTTTTGTGTGTTTTCTTTTTTATTATTTTTTTTATTTTTGAAAAACACTCAGTTTTTGAAAGACACCCGCTCTTTTTTTGTTATTTTTTTTAAAAACACTCGACGCACAACCGGCATGGTTCTTGGATCAGGGGTATTCAAAATCGTTCTTAAATAGCTTAACGCAGGGTTAACGCACTCCAAGAGATTCTACTTGGGATTTCATCCGACGGTGTCTCCCGAGGGCCATTTCATCGCAATCACTACCAATTCTGTACACACATTTTTTTTGACTAATGCCTGGTAACCATCCTATGGCACCTGACCTTTATGAAGACAGGGTTTCTTACTAACCTCCCAGGTATCCTGTGTGCACATCTAGATTGATTTGGGTCCCTAGACTCCTCAAATGATAATCCTACCGGTTAAGACTTAACATGATGACAAAATCGTCATGCCATGCTTAGGCTCCCAGTCGCTTCCGACCACAAGGATACACCGAAGGAATGTTCAGGGTAAAAGATTTACCCGACCCGGGTCTATTTCCTCACAAATCTAGACGGTATAGGATGGAACACCTTGGAACCCTAATAGCCAACCGCGCGACGCTGACCCGGAATCAGATGTCGTCGCACCTACTGGTGACGCGCTTGCATTGACCTAAGCCCGAGGTTAAAGTAAGAAACCATCAAGGTGGTAGATAGAGGTCTTGACCGGCCAGAAACACTGAGACTTCTTCGCGGCGATGCCTTTTGCTTTTCGAAGCAGTCAAATATATGTGTGTTTTGCAAAAATGAGGTTGTTTGCCTTGGCGGGGCACGCCTTTCAGGATCTCCATTGAGCTTTCAACTTTGAGGGGAGAAAGAAGGGTATGGTGAGGTAAACCTTCTGAGAGGACCGGCAAAACCGTTAACCCGACGAGCTAACCTGGAACTACTCGTCCTTCCCCTTTCGGGTGGTTTCGGACCAAATCTCGAACAGAATTACGTCGCCCCCTTTTTAGAATTTATTTTCATTTTGCAGGGTTTCGCTTGTCGAGATCAGGCACGGTCACGACCAGGCTTTTTTCTTTTTTGTTTGTCTTGTTTGAGGGACACATGATAATTGGATATGTTGAAATCCCTCTCTTATGCCTGCGGGGACACTGCCCTCTTCTCATGCTCTGACTCGGGTTCGAGGAGATGAATCCTACTCTCACCCTTAGGGTATAGTATTTTTGTTCCTTTATGCTCAGCATTTTAAGGGCGCCGACTGTCTCATTGGGTCGACAAAGAAGAGAACAAAGATTATGGCTTTCCTGGAGACCTTCGAGTATAGCCCCACAATAAGCAAGACTACCGACTTTCTAGGATAAACACTTGTGTGTGTGCACATTGCCTTCTTTTAGTGGGCATAAGCCGACATGACCGGACAGAAATCTCCGCAGTTCTGGCAGACCAAGGCCCGAGACCTACCAAACCTCAATGGGTCCTATCTAATATGAAGGGGTAGATGCAAAGACTTGATTGTATGATGAACACCAGGCATCCGTTTTCTTTTTTTTCTTTTTTCCTTTCTTTTGTGTTTTCTTTTCTCTCTTTTTTTTTCTCTTTTTTTCTTTCTCTCTCTCTCTCTCTCTCTCTCTCTCTCTTTATTTTTTATTTTTCTCTCTTTTTTTGCTCTTTTTGCTCCCTTCCGGTTCCGTCTCGTTTGATCCCAAAAGCGTGATGAGAGAGTGAGCAGAGGGTTAACCCTGGATTAGGCTACAAAGATCGAAAAGCAAATTTCAACTCCGCTGGTCCCCGTACCATGTAAGTTGTTATGGCTATCTAAGGGTAGTATTTCTTAAGATAAAGCCCGTTCCAAGGGTGGGATAACTCGGTCCCTTCAGCATTGACTAGCTTGTAGGCGTTGCTAGGGTATACTGCCTGAACCACATATGGTCCTTCCCAATTCGGTTGGAGTTTAGAACGCGGCCCTCCAGGTTTGACAAAAATTCTTTTGACGACCATCTCACCGACTTTGAATTTTCTCTCAACGATCTTCTTTTGATAAAAACGGGTGAGTCTATTTTGATAAACGCGTGCATGCTCGGCAGCGGCCAATCGCTTCTCATCTAAGAGTTCCAACTAGGCAAGGAGTGAATCGCGACGTTCGTCGAGAGGAAGATCCTTGTCCAATTGTACCCTGAGAGAAGGAATCAGAGTCTCGTACGGAACTACTGCCTCCATTCCATACGTAAGGGCGAACGGAGTTTACCCGGTAGGAGTACGGATTGAAGTGCGGTAGGCCCATAGAGCCTCAACAAACTTTTCTGGCCAGTCTGAGAATTTACTAGGCTCGCAGGTTTTCTTAATGATCTTGATCAATGTTTTATGAGTGGCCTCTGCCTGGCCATTCCCTTGTGGGTAATAAGATGATGAATGATGCAATGCGATTGCGTACCTTTTGCAGAGGTCTTGAAGATCCCGAGAAATGAACCGTGGCCCATTGTCGGTGATAATTACGTTTGGAACGCCAAACCTGACGAGGATGTTCTTCGTGATGAACTTGCAGACTTTTAACGCCTTGATTTCTGCATAAGCTTCGACTTCGGCCCATTTGGTGAAGTACTCCGTTGTGGTGAGGATAAAGGATTTCTGCTTGGTGACGGAGTTGGGATCACCTATGGGACCAATGACATCGAATGTCCACATGGAGAAAGGCCATGGGGAGGATATCGGATGAAGTGAGAAAGATGGTGAATGAATCCTATTGGCGTGAAGCTGACACTTGACACTCCTACGGACGTAGATAGCACAATCCTCTTCCAAAGTGGGCCAGTAGAAGCCTTGCCGAATAATCTTCTTGGCGAGTATCTGGCTATTCACATGACCACCGCACACACTTGAGTGTGCTTTCTCTACGCATTTTCAAACCTCATCGTCATCAAGACATCTTAAAAGAACGCCGGTCAGGCTTCTCTTATACAGCAGACCTCCAACCAATATGTATTTCTGGCACACCCTTCTTATGGCTTTCTTATCTTCTGCGGTGGCTCCTTCAGGGTAAGACTGATCTTTACAGTATTTGACAATTTCATAGAACCATGGTTTCTCCTCATCAGCCATTTCTTCTTCAAATTCTGTCAACATGATTTCCCTCTTCTCGAGAATTTTTCCTTCCTGCATCTTCTGTAAGACTCTTTCTTTGATCCTTAAAAGCTAAGGGTCTTGAACAGCAGGGACGAGACGCTTGTAGATGGTGATGGATTCAGACCATACACCTAGAGGGAATTTGAAAGACGACGCCAAAGAGGCGAGGGCATCGGCCAGAATATTCTGTTCGCGAGGGACATGGACAAAGATCAGCTTGGTGAACAATTTGGCATAGGCGGAGACCAGCTCCTGATAAGACTTGAGTTTGGGATCAAGGGTGCGGTACTTAGTAAGCACCTGGCGGAGGACAAGTTGGCCATCACCCATGACTCGCAATTCAGTGATATAAAAGGAATGGGCTACTTCTAGGCCAGCTAGAAGAGCCTCGTACTCAGCAATGTTGTTGGTGACTGGGAATGCGAGATGAAATGCCTCCAGGATGGTAACACCTTCGGGCGTTAGAAGGACAATGCCGATACCCTTCCCTTGGGAATTCAGAGCTCCATCAAAATATAACGTCCATATTGGCTCCTCAGATTGGGTGATGGACATTAGTTCCTCATCTGGAAACTTTGATTGGACAAGATCGAACTTGGGAAGAGGATGGTGAGTGAGGTGCTCGGCTATGGCATAGCCTTTAATTACCTTTTGCTGGATGTAGGGGATGTCAAATTGAGATAGGAAACTCTGCCAGCGTGCTAGCCTATCAGTGAGGACAGATTTCTCCAGAAGGAATTTGATGGGGTTCATGCGAGCAATCAAATGGACTTCATGAGCTAGAAAGTAGTGCTTCAATTTCTGTACTACCCAAACGAGGGCAGCACAGGTTTTCTCAATAGGGGTGTACCTCTGCTCACAAGGATTGAGGAGTTTGGACAAGTAATAGGTTGCTAGTTCCTTGCCTTCTTCATTGGCTTGTACGAGGACGGCTCCCAAGGAGTCATCCAAGACTGAGACGTAAAGGATCAGAGGTTTTCCTGGCTTAGGTGGAATGAGAACGGGTGGGTTAGCCAGATACTCCTTTAATCCTTCAAAAGCTTTCTGGCATTTAGAATCCCAGTGGAATTCTACTCCCGGCTTGGTCAACTCGTAGAAAGGTCTACACCTCTATGAGTGCTGAGACACAAACTGACGAATAAATTACAGCCTCCCGATTAGACCTCGAACTTCCCTCAAATTTTTGGGTGGAGACATATCCCTAATGGCCGTAGCTTTGTTGGGATCTATCTCAATCCCCCTTTTACTCACAATGAAACCCAGTAATTTGCCTGATGATACACCGAACACACACTTCTTGGGATTCATTTTCAATTAGAACTCCCTTGATCTCTGCAACACCTTAGCCAAGACTTTCGGATGTTCCGCCCTAGTTCTTGATTTCACCAATAAATCATCCACATACACTTCCAGATATATATGCATCATGTCATGAAATATGGCCATCATAGCTCTCTGATAAGTAGCTCCAGCGTTCTTTAACCCAAATGGCATGACCACATAACAATATGTTCCCCAAGGTGTAGTGAATGACGTCTTCTCCTGATCCTCTTCTGCCAAACGGATTTGATTATATCCCAAAAATCCATCCATGAATGAGAGGGTTTCATAACCTGCCGTGTTATCAATTAACACATCAATGTGAGGCAAGGGAAAATCATCCTTTGGACACGCGCGGTTATGGTCCCGGAAGTCGATGCAAATCTTGACTTTTCCATCCTTTTTCATGACTGGGACAATGTTTGTCACCCATTGCGGATAAAGGATGACTCTAATAAACCTGGCTTTGTGGAGCTTGTCGATCTCTTCGTTCATTTTCAAAGCCATCTGAGGGTGGAAACGCTTTAACCTTTGTTTTACCGAGACGGACCCTGGCTTTAAAGTCAAACGGTGTTCGACCAAGGTGGAGTCCAAACCCGACATATCCTCATAGCTCCATGCAAACGTGTCCTTATACTCCTTGAGAACTTCAATTAATGCCTCTTCTTCAGATGATGGCAAGTTATCACTTATGAGGATGATCCTAGGGTCTTTCTCAGTCCCCAAGTTGACTTCTTTAGTGGATTCTTCTACGGCGACTGACGGCTCATCGAATCTCCTCATTCCACTGGCAAATGCGCCAGCCGCATCCTCATATTCTTCATCCTCTTCTCCAATAGGGCATTCTTCATCTGTGATCGCGCAGACTCCATACCCTTCATTAATTGTGCAATCCTCTTCACAATCTATCTCCGACAGTTGGATGGGATTTTCTAGCAATTGAGGGACGGACAGAAGTTCTTGACATCTACCAGCTAGATCTAGAAGGAACCGACGGGGAATATGTCTACCCTTGGATCTCCTTTTGGGTACTACCCTTGGCTCATTATTGTTAGCTGAACTGACATTTACAGAAGAAGAAGAAACTGAAGAAGATGCTGAAGAATGTACAGGGAAGGCCCCCTCTGAGGAGGGGTGGAAAAGGTCGCTCATGGGACCTTGGATGAGTGGCCCGTAGGTCGGGACACACTCGTAGGAAATGTAGGAGGTTTCCTCAACGAAGATGTGTTGTTGAGGAGTTTAAAAATTGACGTTTTTTTTTTCGTTTTCATTTTTGATGACAAAGCAATAAAAAGAAATTGGAAGGGGAAAGGTGATTATGGCCAAAGGATTGGGAGGCTCATAGAGCAGATCATGATTGAAAACCCGGCGCGGGTTGAGAAGCCCGCATAGGTATGTGAGTAGAGAAGGGGACCTGGGAAGGTCATCAGACAACCGTCTGGCCCAGGAAGAAGACATCAATAAAGGCTGTGGTGAGTGAATGGAGA
Source organism: Amorphophallus konjac (assembly GCA_022559845.1). Taxonomy (NCBI): domain Eukaryota; kingdom Viridiplantae; phylum Streptophyta; class Magnoliopsida; order Alismatales; family Araceae; genus Amorphophallus; species Amorphophallus konjac. The sequence goes on along the minus strand of JAHNEJ010002818.1, from coordinate 177,986 downwards.
AAACGACGGCTAACGAGCCGTCGATGGTGATGGTGATGACGGATGAAGATCCGCCGGTGAAAGGGTCCTCTTGACGAGGATGGTTCGAAACTCTAGCAACAGTAGTGGTGTTCCCTGGCACTTCGGAGATCAATGGCGGTCCTTCCAGCTGCGGAAGCGAGAACATTCTCTCTAGTGCGATAGAAATACCTTGTATGTCAAACCATTTGCTCCATTCGCATTCCGAGTCTTCAATCTTGCCTCGGCGGCCCTCGGACACTTTTCAGTCAAGTATACAGCATGTGATCCCCTATGTGTTTCTCGCGGATAATCCCCCATCCAAACAATGGGCCCCTTCTTGAAGTGAGAGGATAGGGTCCACGTGAGGGGTTTCTTGTCCGCTTCGGGCGGTCCTTTAAAACCTAACCCAAACTTATGGCTCAATCTCATTTCCTTTGGGGGCTTCAGCCTTCCTTGCAATTATGCGCCCAAGCCTTTGCCCAGTTGATAGTCGATATTTCTCATAATCTCCCATCCTTTAGAATAAAGAGGGAGACGTAGTGTTGGTACCGAAATCAGCTTCTTTGGTGTTAGTGATATGCGGGATGGATCATACACATCAAGCAGTGACAATATGGGTCGATGGGACGGCCAAACAGAGGGCAGAGAGGTATTAATGGCATCCACCGTGTGAAGGACAGGTGTACTGACCACTTTAATAATCCTCCCATTATATGAAAACTTCAAGCATTAGTGGTTGGTAGAAGGCACAACATCCATGGCTTCAATATAGGGACGACCCAATATAGCCTTGAATGTGGGGTCCATATCCATGACATGGAATTCTGTAGAGATCGACGCTGGGCCTAACTCTGCTTTCAGAACAATCATCCCTTGTGGTGGCCTTTTGCTATTGTCATAAGCCGTGACTGTGATTAAAGAAGGCCTTATCTGTTCCTCACTAACTCCACATGACTGAAGAGTGCTCATGGAGATCACGTTTATAGATACATCCGTGTCCACCAGGCACGGATTTATGGAGACTCCATTGATTTTTATTGAAATGCACAACGCATATTTTCGAGCTTCCTTGGGAGCAAGCTCGTAGTTGTGAAACATGATGGCCGGCTGTGTATCCGTCGGTGTCAGGACGGCTGAAATCTTCTCTACAATGAGGTCTTCATTCACCATGACCTTTTGAAGATATTCCATCAAGGCTGCTTGATGGGACGTGGATCTTTGAAGTAGCTCAAGGATGAAGATCCGAGCGGTCGTCTTGTCCAGATGTTTCAGCAAATCATACTGTGTTCCAGGGATGGATTTTTCTGGCTATTCTCCATCGTCTTTCTCCGGCTGAGACTGCTCGGGATTCTGACTGTTCTAGGGAAAAACCCTATGAAAAATCATCCCACTCCGGAGCACCATTGCTTGCGGCTTCTGCACCTCGATGGAATTAGATGTGCGTTTTAGCAAGGGTTTGAGGGGTAATGGCGGAGGAATGGTTGGTGAAGTGGTGGTGGTGATTGGAGTGGGGATTCTGATGAGGGGTTTGTTAGGTAGAGGCATAGTGGAGGTAGAGGGGGCCTCATGTGGGCTATGGAGGATAAGGGGCTTGGATGGTGTGTTGGGTTCGGTGCAAGTATTCAGAGGGGGGGTGAATGAATATACCCTTTAAAAAACTTTCGCCCAATTAGAATTCTAGTGCTCAGAACTGCGGAATAAAAACACTAAGACTAACTATAGGAAAACTACTCCAGTCATCTACTGAACTTGTAGACAAATATGAAGAGTGCTCCTAAGTAAACATCTAATGTGGGCAGCAATTAGACAAATCAAACATACACTCAATACCACTGTCAAACATATAGTATGCGCAGCAGACAAATGAACACTTATAGAACATCAAACCAAAGCGCACCTAAGCATTCATCTAGCGCCAATCAGATAGATGAAATCAAACCACTACACAATGATTTTTAGGTGGTTCGGTCCAACAGACCTACATCCACCCCACACTCAAACCGAGTGTAGATTCCGCTGACTCACAGCTTGAACAGCTGGGCATCACAGCTTGCCATACAATCGCTGGGCAACACAGCTTGCCGTCCGAGGAATCCTCCTCGCCCGCTGAGCAACACAGCTTGCTGTCCAGTGGAATCCACCACTGCAACCGCTGGGGATTACAGCTTAGCCGTCCAGAGGCAGCACCTCTGCAATCCGCTGACTAACAGCTTGAAGAAAGGATAAAATGGAAAACAAAAACAAGTAGCAACAGCAACTGAAAGCTGTAAATAATGAAAGCACAAATGTGGCTCCTAAGAGCTGGCTGGCCTGGATTTGATCCACGGTCCAGTGAATGCAGATCTCTCTCGATCTCACTATCTCTCCTCTACTTCTTTCTCTTCTTCTTCTCTCGATAGCTTTCTGTCTCTCTTTTCTCTCTTCTCTTCACACTCTGCTCTTTTCTTTTGTTCTTCTTTCTGTCTGGATCGTGGAAGCTCTCACTCTGCCTCTGCTTCAGTCGATCACGATCAGTCACCTTCAGACAAAGGAGACTCCCTTATATAGCATCAGGAGATTAGGGCGGTCGTGTGCTCTCCACATCTCCCGCCAAGAAACCTGTCCACGTGGCAGCATTTCAGCACAGTGCTTCCACGTGTCACGATCAGGGAACCTCGTTCTTCCTTAGATCACGAGCCATGTCAGCAATCCCAGTACCAAATCCGTGTCAGTCAGTCGAAATAAACGTATCAGTTCAAGTGTAAACTCTGTACACACTTTGAAGATGAAATGCATTGTATAGACTTTATAAGCAGCAATTGAATAAGTGTGTACATTGAGAACCGATGTATAGACATTATGAATCAGATCTGAAGTAGTGTATAGAGTTGCTGAAGTGTAAAGCAATGTATATACTTCACATAAGCAGTGTATAGAGTTGCTGAAGTGTAAAGCAATGTATATACTTCACATAAGTAGAGCTATGGCATTGTATAGACTTCACGTTGTGAAGCAATGTATACACGTAGCTGAAGACTGCCAGTCGATGTATTGACTTGGCTGAAGCCAAACGCTGAAGCAATGTTCAGACATTGAAGAACACAACGTGCAGCAGTGTACAGACTTAGCCAGCAGACTAGTCTGATGTACACACTTGCTCGTTGTTCAGTCTTCATGAACGATGTATGGACTTCAAGACTAATATGCACAATGTACAGTCTTTGCGAAGGTAGTGCATTGTATAAACTTCAGGTGTGAAGACATTGTGAATGCAAATGCAATGTTCAGACTTCAGATGAGAAGGCACTCGCTGCACATACTTGCTGAAGAGAATGCAATGTGCAGACTTTGACTCGATGTACAGACTTCACAACTGATGAATGCAATGCAATGCAATGCAATGTAGACTATGCCTTAGAACGAATGTGCACACTTGAAGAGCATTCAACAATGTGCAGACTTCAATGCATATGATGTAGCCAATGTATGGACTTGAGCAGTCTACTGCTGAACAATCGATGTATAGACTTCACAGTCTGCTAAGCAAACAATGTATGGACTTGACCGAGGCAGACTAAAGAAGCACAATGCATGAGCAAGCCTAACGGATGTACAGACTTCCTGAAGTGAAGAAGTTGAGTGTATAGACTAGACAACAAAAGGGCTGTACAGACTTGATCAATGCAAAGGCAATCGGGTGTATAGACATTCACAATGTGCAGACTTGCCAAAAGAAGCTCTGTACAACCTTGATCAGATCAAGACAACTGAATATATGGACTTCCAATGTGTAGACTTTGTCTATTAGTCCATTGTACAGACTTGAACTGAAGACCAATGTATGGACTTCAAAACAGATGCTAAGGCCAAGAGGAGTGTATAGACTTTCACGATGTATAGACTTGGTTCCGTGAAAGCTACAGTGCAGTAAGATGTACAGACTTCCTATATGAAGACAATGGCTGTACAGACTTGGCCAACCAATCCGATGTAAAGACTTGAGGCATGGAGGCCAATGTACAGACTTGGAAAGTTAAGACCATTGTACAGACTTCACCTCGTGCCAGCTACAGTGAAGGAATGTATAGACTTCACCAAGACACTGCATGAACAATATGATGCGATGTGCAGACTTGGGGTTCCACTGTGGATGTATAGACTTGAGCAAGACCGATGTATAGACTTTGGAGCTCAAACGCAATGAATGTATAAACATGGTCTCAAACGAATGTACAGACTTCAGAGGATGCAGACTCTGTATAGACTCTGAGGTCCAAAGGCAATGTACAGACTTTGCCTTAGAAACGATTGTATAGACTTAGCAGCTTGACCCACTGTACAGACTTGGAAGATTGAACCAATGTATGGACTTGGGGTTCTGAACGTAGGTAAAGACTGGGAATGTATAGACTTGCCCAGTGCTGCCAATGTATAGACTTTGATGCTCAACGTCAAATGCGATGTACAGACTTGCATGAGATGCATGCTACAGTGCAGTGTGTGGACTTGAAGAGCAATGCATGCCGCTATACAGACTTTGACTCAAATATGCATGTGAGACGCTAAATGAGACGCACCAGTGTATAGACTTATGCTGTGCAGACTTTGACTCAATTGTGCATATGAGACGCTGAATAAGACGGTCCAATGTACAGACTTAGCCGTTGCAGACTAGTCCAATTGAGACGCAGGGAAAGACGGTCCACTGTCTAGACTTGCGATGCCTTCGACAAATGCATACTACAGTACAATGTATGGACTTAGACGAATGATGCATGAACAGTAGTGTATGGACTTGCATGAGATGCTCATTGAGACGGTCAATGTACAGACTTCTAAATACTATAGACAATGTATAGACTTAGTGTAGTACATGCAGCACAAGATGCAATGTACAGACTTTGTCCACGAACATGTGCATGCATGAACGATGTATAGACTCTGAAATGCAAGCAATGCAGCAATGTCTAGACTTTGGGCTTTACCCTGCAGTGTATAGACTTGTGCAGACAGAACACATGCATTCTCCAGATAATATACCAGTCACAGTCATATGCATTATCCACAGAGTATATCAGTCATAAACAATCATGTTGCTATCATTCAATGTGGTGACTCATTCATGTTACTATCATTAAAACACCACATCATCAACAAAGCACAAGGGGCACAATAATCTCCCCCTTTTGATGATGGCAACATGATGAGTCCCACTGACTCGTCAAACTATTCTCCCCCTTTGACATAATCAAAAAGAAGGGAAATGATTTGAGAGACAAATTCAGCATACAAACACAGCACATAAATTCAAAGAATGAGTCATGGTTCATTAAAATGAAGTTCTCTCTTATGACAATGAAACAGCTCTCCCCCTATCAACATGCATGATTGACTACTCTCCCCTTAACTGTAGATAAACCATAACACCCCCTGAAGCACAGGAATGGACTCAGGTTATCCAATAAATCAATCTGAAATCTGCCATTACAAAGAATCTGAATTTTGGTGAAAAGACCACAGAATCAGAATTTGTTGCAGAACAAGATGGAAGATTCCAACAGTGTGGAGAAGAGTACATCTCAGGAGTCAATCAACTGATAGTGTAGCCAAGTGGTGGGTTGAGAAATAGTCAAAGCACAATACATCTCAAGAAATCAATCAATAGAAAGATGTTAATCAGGCTGACTGAATAGAATCTGATCAAGAGAGATTTTAAAGCATCCATCACAACAATAAGTCTTAAGAAGATTAGACTCTTCTATCATAAGGGGTTATGAATTTGCAGCTTAACCAATCTGATTTAATTTTGATGTATACCAAATTTGCCAAATTAAACTCAATACTCATATCTGAATCCAAGTTTTAATAAAAGTGAACCAAATAGTTAGAAAACACTCAAAAACAATCATCTTTTATCTTACACATATGATCTCAATTGCACCTTTGAAAAATACACAGGTTAGTACTGAAGTTAAACACTTTTTCAAGAACATGAGTTGACAGATTTTTCAAGATAATTTTATTTGAAGCACATTATATTTTCCCTGAGTAATTTAAGTTGATCAACACCTTTTTACATGAGGCACAACAAGTCTTAGTTGAAGTGACCCAGTTACTCAGTGTGATAACTGTCATTGCCTCTCACTTTGAGAGCAGAGTTAGCAATATGAGTATCTTTTTACATGAGAAGACACCTTTATCAGAGGCCAGACTCCCCAGCTACTCAACACAAATAAGCTATTGCTCTGTCAGGTTTTGTTTCACTAAATTTTTATCAGAGATAACTATGGCACCTCATGACATGAGTTACTTTATTTCATTGATAAAGAACTCAGTTTCTCAGTGACCGAGTCATTGCTCTGAATTCACAAATTTTTTTTTCATTTAGTCAACATTTTTTAAATTAATGTTTAACAACAATACACACTATATGCATCTTAACCAAAGAATCCCTGAATTCAAATTTTCAGATATCTGATGAGAGAGTCTAAGGTTTACATGACACATGTGGTTAAAGTTTATAAAATCTTATCATTCAGATATTTTCAATTCATTTAATTACAAATCTGAAAATACATTAATCTTATATCAGTCTGATTCAGTGATAATTCTTAAACCTATATGATAAAAATTTCTACAATGTTCTCAGACTGAATTGCATGACATGCAGCTTAAGTTCCTCAGATCAGAAAAATAAGTTTAGCTGACCAACAAATCAATAGTAGAGCCAATTCAGTCACACCAGCTGAGAAGAATGTGAAAGGTGAGTATAGGCTGGTGCAAGAGTAAATCAGCAATAGAGAAGAGCATCAGAAGAGATTTTATCATCAGACAGTAGCTGAGTCTGGAATACAGACTGATCAGCTATTTTAGAGATACCAGCAGAGAATTCAGTTGAATAGCGCATAGTCAAGAGAATGAATCAGGTTACTTAAACAAAGGGAGTTCATGTGGTGAAGAAGATATGAACTAGGAATGCTCCCCCTGTCTAAGTGCAATGAATTTCTTTTTAGATTTTACAAAATTTTATGATATGCACTATCCTACATATGCAGTATGCAACAATTCTAACAAGGAGAGCATGATGATCAATCAACAGCAAACAAGCTCCCCCTGACAAAATGCATGATGTGCAATGAATCATTTCTTTTCAAATTTTATTTTCTTCAAATTTATGATATGCAATACACTGCTCTATATGAAAACTAGACTCATGGTACTAGGCAGAGGACTCGGTCCATGGACCACCTCACACATGGCAGTAGCATCCAGAAATACTCCATATGCCCTTCAGCACTGTTCCATTTAATATACCATGATGGTCATGCAAATGATATATGCAGTGCAAAGTAATCTCATTTATTTAGTGCAAACAACAGCATGAGAAGAGCATCAAAAATCAACCAAGCAAAACAACAATTTCAGATAATGAAATTAAAACTGACAAATCAGTATTTTCAGATTATGAGATTTAAACAAAGTTCAGAACTGACCAGAAAGGTAGGATCCTGGGGTTTCCATTTGAGTGCCTTGGTCTATTAACCCATGTTTATTCTTTGACCCAAGGCACACCTGTAACACTATGATCATTTTGATCCTGCAGGGACCCAAGCAACTTTGGGTCCTGCATTTACCCTGACAGGTGTTCTAAATATTCTTTTTACATCATCATCATCAAATTCCATTAGAAAACAATCAGACATAGAGTGTCCAAAATTTTCACAATAATAACATAAAGCCACAGACTTTTTGTTTTTATTCTTCATATTAGCAGAAACATGATGCCCATGTGCATGCACATGAGTATGAAAATTATGTGTATGAGCATGAGTATTTCTTTTATTGACATGAAAATTTTTCTTTTCATACTCAGCCAGCCGACAGTTGGCAGCTTTGTGGCCTAGCTTACCACATTCAAAACATTTAAGATGCTTACTTCTTGATTCATTTTTACCCCAATGATTTCCTGACCAGCACTCATTAACCTTATGCCCAGGCTTATTGCAAGTGAAACAAATGATATGCTGGCCTGAAATAGATCTATATCTATGTGGGTTATCAGCATGTGTGAAAAATTTAGAGTTCACATTGTTGTCTTCTTTCATTTTAAAGCATGCATTCATTAGATGACCACGCCTACCACAGTAGTAGCAAGATGCATCAGATTTCTTAATGGCATGGTTTTTACCAGATAAATTCCTAGAATGCATTTCTTCATTTGCATGCTCATCCTCTTTTAATATTCTGCAATCATCCATGATATGCCTATGCTTACCACAGTAATAACAAGATGCATCAGATTTCCTAGGGGCATGGTTTCTATCATATGAATTCCTAGATGCATGCGAATGAGTACAAGAAGCATCAGATTCAGCAGAGCTAATAAATTTCAGAGTATAACCAGAATTATTCTTTGCCTTCTTTGTTTGGCTTTTTCTTTTCAATTTCTGATTATTCTCAACAGGTTTTGTTTACTTTTTAATTTTCTGAGCTTTGAACTGAAAGACAGATTTTGAAGGTGATTTCTGATCTTCATTTTATTTTGGGGATTGCCTTGAAGTACCAGCTACATCAGAGCTTTTCACAAAAGTAGTGTATAGCTGGTTTCTAGTAATTTTCTTAACATCAGAATTACAATTTGTCCCCTTTCTTGAATTGTCATCCTTCATTTTCACAACAGTTTTTACTTTTCTTTCATTCTTAGCAGAATTGGATGCTAATTTTTCTATATCATGAATCTTATTTTCCAAAGATGTTATGTGAAGCTCATAACTGGCTATCTCCTGTTCACTGCAATTGACACATTCACTTAAGATTTTATTTACAGTTTTATACTTCTCAATTTCTTGTTCCAAGTTGTTTAACTTTTCAGATTTTTCATTACAAACAGCTTTTCCCTTTTCTGTGGTGAGAAGTTTTTCAGACAAGCCAGTATTTAACCATTTCAATTTTTCAATTTCAGCTTTTAATTCAATGTTTTCTTTGGTCAGCTTCTTAACTTCAACATCACATTTTTCATTAGTGGATATCAATTCCAGTTTCTCAATTAGTTCCTCTTCTCTTTCTTCCACTTTAATTTTCTCAGCAACCAAGTTTTTGTGATCCTCTTTAAGTGAGACTATTTGTTTGTTCAGCCATTCATTCTCACTATAAAGATCTTCATTACGTTCTCTTAGAGCTGAGCACATATGGCAGGTTAATTCAGTAGAAGAAGAATGTGAAGCCTCCCCATTGATTTCATTTATTCTACCCATGAGATTTTCAATTTTCTTTTGAAATCCTTCATTCTCAAGTTTCAGTTTATCCAATTCAGAATTAACTTGAGTCAGTTCTTGCATGTCTTTTATATGTTCATTTTTCTTCTCATTCAGCTGATTCTCAAGTTCTGATATCTTGTCCAGACATGTTTGATTTTCAAGTTTTAGAGAACCATTTTGTTCCTGAAAATTCTGAACATCTAACATACATGCATCATAAGATTGTTTCAGATCTGGATAATTTTTACAAGGAACTTTCAAAGTTATCTGATCACATTTCTTTTTCAATCTCTTATTCTCAGATTTCAATTGTTCACATCTATTATTAAGTTCCTCATTTATATTCCATAGGTCATTAATTGAAAGTTCTCCAGATTCAGAGCTTACCTCAGATGAAATTTCATCATTACCATTTCTCCGATCAGCCATCAAGCATTTGCTGTGATTCCTGATTAGCTTTAGTTTTTCTAAAATGTCTTTGGCAGACCTGCAAGAAAAAATGCATTCAATTAGAGATCTGTCAATTGATTCTTTTAATAAAACTACAGCTCTATTATTGACAGAGTCTTTCAGCTTATCCTTCTTGGTCCATTTGGATTTATCCTTCGACAGTTTATATGGACCGTGAGTTATTACCTTCCACAAGTCAGGATCGGTTGTGCTTACATACCGATGCAACTTTTCCAGCCATGGGCCAAGGTCATCACCTCTGAATATTGGAGGATTAGCCATCAAAGCAGATAACAAGTAGACTCAAAGCACAAAGCAATCGACAAGAAAACACCACAACCAGATAAGCACGGCAAAGCACTAACTCAGTGAAACTAAACAACGAGCACAGAAAGCACACTCTGAAATGCACCAAACACTAGCAGGAAACTCTGCAGATTGTTAGATCTGATAGATCAGAGACCCGCTCTGATACCAAGTGTTGGGTTCGGTGCAAGTATTCAGAGGGGGGGTGAATGAATATACCCTTTAAAAAACTTTCGCCCAATTAGAATTCTAGTGCTCAGAACTGCGGAATAAAAACACTAAGACTAACTATAGGAAAACTACTCCAGTCATCTACTGAACTTGTAGACAAATATGAAGAGTGCTCCTAAGCAAACATCTAATGTGGGCAGCAATTAGACAAATCAAACATACACTCAATACCACTGTCAAACATATAGTATGCGCAGCAGACAAATGAACACTTATAGAACATCAAACCAAAGCACACCTAAGCATTCATTTAGCGCCAATCAGATAGAAGAAATCAAACCACTACACAATGATTTTTAGGTGGTTCGGTCCAGCAGACCTACATCCACCCCACACTCAAACCGAGTGTAGATTCCGCTGACTCACAGCTTGAACAGCTGGGCATCACAGCTTGCCATACAACCGCTGGACAACACAGCTTGCCGTCCGAGGAATCCTCCTCGCCCGCTGAGCAACACAGCTTGCTGTCCAGTGGAATCCACCACTGCAACCGCTGGGGATTACAGCTTAGCCATCCAGAGGCAGCACCTCTGCAATCCGCTGACTAACAGCTTGAAGAAAGGATAAAATGGAAAATGAAAACAAGTAGCAACAGCAACTGAAAGCTGTAAATAATGAAAGCACAAATGTGGCTCCTAAGAGCTAGCTGGCCTGGATTTGATCCACGGTCCAGTGAATGCAGATCTCTCTCGATCTCACTATCTCTCCTCTACTTCTTTCTCTTCTTCTTCTCTCGATAGCTTTCTGTCTCTCTTTTCTCTCTTCTCTTCACACTCTACTCTTTTCTTTTGTTCTTCTTTCTGTCTGGATCGTGGAAGCTCTCACTCTACCTCTGCTTCAGTCGATCACGATCAGTCACCTTCAGACAAAGGAGACTCCCTTATATAGCATCAGCAGATTAGGGCGGTCGTGTGCTCTCCACATCTCCCGCCAAGAAACCTCAGTCCACGTGGCAGCATTTCAGCACAGTGCTTCCACGTGTCACGATCAGGGAACCTCGTCCTTCCTTAGATCATGAGCCATGTCAGCAATCCCAGTACCAAATCCGTGTCAGTCAGTCGAAATAAACGTATCAGTTCAAGTGTAAACTCTGTACACACTTTGAAGATGAAATGCATTGTATATACTTTATAAGCAGCAATTGAATAAGTGTGTACATTGAGAACCGATGTATAGACATTATGAATCAGATCTGAAGCAGTGTATAGAGTTGCTGAAGTGTAAAGCAATGTATATACTTCACATAAGCAGTGCTATGGCATTGTATAGACTTCACGTTGTGAAGCAATGTATACACGTAGCTGAAGACTACCAGTCGATGTATTGACTTGGCTGAAGCCAAACGCTGAAGCAATGTTCAGACATTGAAGAACACAACGTGCAGCAGTGTACAGACTTAGCCAGCAGACTAGTCCGATGTACACACTTGCTCGTTGTTCAGTCTTCATGAACGATGTATGGACTTCAAGACTAATATGCACAATGTACAGTCTTTACGAAGGTAGTGCATTGTATAGACTTCAGGTGTGAAGACATTGTGAATGCAAATGCAATGTTCAGACTTCAGATGAGAAGGCACTCGCTGTACATACTTGCTGAAGAGAATGCAATGTGCAGACTTTGACTCGATGTACAGACTTCACAACTGATGAATGCAATGCAATGCAATGCAATGCAATGTATAGACTATGTCTTAGAACGAATGTGCACACTTGAAGAGCATTCAGCAATGTGCAGACTTTAATGCATATGATGCAGCCAATGTATGGACTTGAGCAGTCTGCTGCTGAACAATCGATGTATAGACTTCACAGTCTGCTAAGCAAACAATGTATGGACTTGGCCGAGGCAGACTAAAGAAGCACAATGCATGAGCAAGCCTAACGGATGTACAGACTTCCTGAAGTGAAGAAGTTGAGTGTATAGACTAGACAACAAAAGGGCTGTACAGACTTGATCAATGCAAAGGCAATCAGGTGTATAGACATTCACAATGTGCAGACTTGCCAAAAGAAGCTCTGTACAACCTTGATCAGATCAAGACAACTGAATATATGGACTTCCAATGTGTAGACTTTGTCTATTAGTCCATTGTACAGACTTGAACTGAAGACCAATGTATGGACTTCAAAACAGATGCTAAGGCCAAGAGGAGTGTATAGACTTTCATGATGTATAGACTTGGTTCCGTGAAAGCTACAGTGCAGTAAGATGTACAGACTTCCTATATGAAGACAATGGTTGTACAGACTTGGCCAACCAATCTGATGTAAAGACTTGAGGTATGGAGGCCAATGTACAGACTTGGAAAGTTAAGACCATTGTACAGACTTCACCTCGTGCCAGCTACAGTGAAGGAATGTATAGACTTCACCAAGACACTGCATGAACAATATGATGCGATGTGCAGACTTGGGGTTCCACTGTGGATGTATAGACTTGAGCAAGACCGATGTATAGACTTTGGAGCTCAAAGGCAATGAATGTATAGACATGGTCTCAAACGAATGTACAGACTTCAGAGGATGCAGACTCTGTATAGACTCTGAGGTCCAAAGGCAATGTACAGACTTTACCTTAGAAACGATTGTATAGACTTGGCAGCTTGACCCACTGTACAGACTTGGAAGATTGAACCAATGTATGGACTTGGGGTTCTGAACGTAGGTAAAGACTGGGAATGTATAGACTTGCCCAGTGCTGTCAATGTATAGACTTTGATGCTCAACGTCAAATGCGATGTACAGACTTGCATGAGATGCATGCTACAGTGCAGTGTGTGGACTTGAAGAGCAATGCATGCCGCTATACAGACTTTGACTCAAATATGCATGTGAGACGCTAAATGAGACGCACCAGTGTATAGACTTATGCTGTGCAGACTTTGACTCAATTGTGCATATGAGACGATGAATAAGATGGTCCAATGTACAGACTTAGCCGTTGCAGACTAGTCCAATTGAGACGCAGGGAAAGACGGTCCACTGTCTAGACTTGCGATGCCTTCGACAAATGCATGCTACAGTACAATGTATGGACTTAGACGAATGATGCATGAACAGTAGTGTATGGACTTGCATGAGACGCTCATTGAGACGGTCAATGTATAGACTTCTAAATACTATAGACAATGTATAGACTTAGTGTAGTACATGCAGCACAAGATGCAATGTACAGACTTTGTCCACGAACATGTGCATGCATGAACGATGTATAGACTCTGAAATGTAAGCAATGCAGCAATGTCTAGACTTTGGGCTTTACCCTGCAGTGTATAGACTTGTGCAGACAGAACACATGCATTCTCCAGATAATATACCAGTCACAGTCATATGCATTATCCACAGAGTATATCAGTTATAAACAATCATGTTGCTATCATTCAATGTGGTGACTCATTCATGTTGCTATCATTAAAACACCACATCATCAACAAAGCATAAGGGGCACAACATGGTGGAGGCGGAGGCAAAATAGAAGTGGACAAGGTCTGAGATGGATGGTGGGTGATGAGTGGTTTTGAGGGCATTAGTGGAGGCATAGTGGAGGTAGGCGGAGCCTTGCATGGACGACGGATAATGAGCGGTTTGGAGGGCATAGGTGAAGGCGTAGTAGGGGTAGATGGTGAAATGGAGGGATGAGAGAGGGTGAGCGGGTTTGAGGGTAGAATGGAGGGCGTTGAGTGGTAGGTCATTGGTGAGTTAGCGGAAGGGGTGCGAATGAGAGGGTGTGATGGCTGTGGAAATAGAAAAGGCCACACTATAAGTGGTGATGCGGGTTGATGAGAGAGAGGTGTCACCTGGGCAAGACAAGGGGGTTGTCTAATGACAGGGTTGGCGGTAGTGAGAACGGAGGTACTTTCCGAGTGCCAACCCTGCTCTCTCCTAACTTCTGGGAAGGAGGAGATAGGGTTGACCTGGTGGTTGAGCTGTTGATGCTCTGGTAATGGATTCTAGATTATACCCATGTCGGGATGTTGTGGCTGGGCCTGCTTAGGCTGTTGTTGTTGTTGTTGTTGTTGTTGTTGTTGTTGTTGTTGTTGTTGTGGTTGCTGCTGTAGTTGCTGTTGCTGCTGGAACTGTGGCCTAGGAGGAGATCTCCTGGCTTTGAGAGTGGCGATGTATCACCTCATTTCATCCCAGTCGATTCTGCCTTCATCATTCATGTCATAGATGTAATCCTTAAAGTGGAAATAATTTTCTATTATATGCCCTGGCTGCCTGTGGTAGACACAGTATCTGGAGGTGTCAACATTCGGGGTCCATGTGAGCTTCTTCCTGAGTAGAATAAGTGTGTTTGAGGCCATGAGGGCACTGAAAACATCGGCTAAATTTTCTGGCAGTGGAGGATAATGGGCTCTTTTAGGGCCAATTGGTCTTCTATGTTGCTGTGGTGGGCCATAGTTTCCTGGAGGGGGAACCTGGTGATACTGAGGTGGTGGTTATTGTTGCTGGGGTCGTGGTTGTTGCTGGGGGTGAAATGGGTGAGGCATATGGTTCTTGGGTGGATTGTTTTGGTTCGGAGGACAGAACAGGAAAGGACCTTGCTGGAGGGGAAGTCGTGGCATTTGTGAATGTCTCGGGTTGCCTGCATAGTTGGTATTGTTGACTGCACTCACTTGCTCATTTGTCATGACCCCTTCTGTTGCTCCACTCGGGACACCAGTGCCTATTTTCCTGACCACCTTGGGCTTCGGCGGCTTAAACATGTGCATGATAGGGGAATCTTTTAACTGGGTCTGGATATACCGGGCCCTCTCATAAAGTTCTTCCATTGTGGTAAGTTTGTTCATGGCCATGACGTGCCTGAACTGTGGGGTGGCATTGACATGATCATCTTTACTTGCTCGGGTTTTGAGAGGGTATCTCTTATCCTCTCTGCCAAAGACCTCCAACGGTCAGCATAACGGACGAAATCTTCATCCGGCCTCATCTTTTCGGCCACTAGGTCGATAATGGAAAGAGGGGGACCGACCCTATCCCGATACTTTTGCAAGAATCTTCTTTGTACTACCTCAAAATTCTCGGCCTCCCGCGGCTCTAGAGAATAGAACCATTCCAGCGCGGGGCCCTTCAATGATCTCCGAAAAAGGTATGCTAGGGATCTCTGGTCATTCTGCCAATGGGAGGATTCGTACATGAAATCCTTGAGGTGAATAAAGGGATTGTCAGTGCCATTGTACCTGCGGTACGTGGGCATTTCAGAGGGAGGAAGATGGATCACTGGAAGGATTGGTAAAGAGACCTCGGGGGTGGATTTTATGTCCACCATTCTCTTCAAATTCTGAATTGCTCGTCCATCCTATTGAATCTGTTGAGGAGTGATTGGGCAAGCTCCTCGGGAGGTGAAGGTGGCATTTGCCACTGGGGAGGAAGATGTCTCCCGGGGATTTGAGGGAGAAATCATGGTGTTTACGAATTTTAAGAAAACTTTTGGCCTTATTTAAAATATGTGATATAATGCTAATCAAGAGGTTCAAAACTGTTTGATCACAAATCGGATTTATCAAACTTAGTTGATGATGCTATGGATTAAGCAAGATATATGTAGATAAATCCGGAACAACAATTTACATTAACACTCATGTAGAATGGAGGTAGAGGAAATGGATCAAACCACACAATTCAAACCATAGTGCATAGCGGTTTTTAAGGTGGTTCGGATGCAACGACGGTAATACTACGTCCACCCCTCACCAAACTCGGTGAGGCTTCACTCGGGGATAAATCCCCAAACGGAGACGACGCTCCAACCACACACGCAGGACGACGCCTGCACACACAGATGGGGACGCGCCCCAATACACACACACACATAAACGGAGATGAAGTCTCCAACACGATCTGACAACCGGATCACCAACACAAACACCCGCTGCCACAAGTGCAGCAATCCACACACACAAGACAGAACGGATCTAAATAGACCCACACACACACAAATGCAGATCTAGGAAGATCCACGCACACACGAATCAAATACAACACACACACACACGACCACGGATCCAACAACGATCCACACACACACACACACACACAAGTTCTTGCAGTTTATGATAAACACAATTATAACACCCAAAACATAAAGACGATGAGGCTTAGTTTAGAAAACTCCTGTTTTGGGTTCCCCTTGAATGCATGTTGCGGATCTTGAACGTATCTTCACTTGATCGGAGCTTCAATCCGTGCTTGCTTGGCTTTTCTCCTTTCTTGCTTGCATGGCTTCTCTTCTTTCTCCCTTAGGCACTCTTCTTGGAATCCTTGATTGCTTGCTTGGCTCTTCTCTTCCTTGGAGGTTGCTAGCTTCAAATTTAGCTTGAAACACCTTGGAGATGGATGAAGATCTTGTTGCACGAGGTACTGTTCACGGAGCTACAGTACCCTCTCCTTTCACCTTGGACAGCCTCCTCTTGATCTCCCTTGAAGCCCTCTTAGATGGTTAGGGTTTATGGCTCCAAATGATATGTTTTATGGCCCTTGAATGGTCCATAGACAAGCCCCAGACCAGATCCACAAATCATGGTGTAATTGGGGTCATTGGGATTAAACAAATGGGTAGAAAGACCTTTCCTCTAGCTTGAACCAAAAGTCAACAAAAGGGGGCCTCGGGCCTGGCGGTCGACCGGAAGGCATGGGGCGGTCGACCGGAACCTGCAAAATCTCCATCTTTTCGGTTCTGGGAGAACCGGTCGATCGGAAAAGTAGGGGCGGTCGACCGAAACCTGTAAATCCTGGAGTGTTTCGTTTCTAGAAGAACCGGTCCACCGGAAAGGTAGGGGCGATCGACCGAACCTGTAAAACGTGGAATTCTTAGGCTCTGGCGAATCTGGTCGATCGGCCAAGGTATGTTGGTCGACCGGAAAGACCTATACCTACAAAAATGAAGTGTTAGCTCAAAGAAACATGTCCATATCAAATCCATGCATTTTGGGGTTGGATTCACTTGGTTTATGCATTTGAAACGTCTAAACCATTAGAGCGTTTCTAAATTTTGTTCCGGGGGCTCCGCCCCCGGAAACCCCCACAAGGGGCACTGCCCCCTCGATCCCCGCGACCTGACCGCGCAGGTCGATCCGCGGGCGAGGGCGCACGATGGCCAGAAGGGTTTCATGTTTGATATGCATGAATGAGGTGTATTAAGAAGAGGTATATGAGATACACATGGCGAGATCGATGCTAAGACAAGGTAAGAGTGTTGAGTCCTAATAGTGGCAATCAAGAGGGAAGGGGTGAATTGATTGGCTAATAAAAGAAATTTTTCCTTAAGAACACAATGCTGATTAAACAACAACCACTAATATTCGCACGAACAGGATCACACTCATGAGTGCGTGCGGAATGTGTTTGAATAGCTGGTGTGATGATCTCTCAACTCACCGTGAAGCCCACTCGACAAGAATCGAAAAAAACACAGCTCATGAGACACAGATTTTTTAGGTGGTTCGGTTACACATCTGTGTCCCCTACGTCCACCCCTTACACTTGAGGATTAAAGCTTCACTAACAATGAATCACACACACATGCTGTTTAGAACAGCAAACACACACACAAACACACACGGCTTCCGATCTGGTAGCCAAACGCACACAAGCGCACAAACACACACGTTCGTGTTTCCAAACACGAACACCACACCCAAATATCTGATATGATGATTACAAACAAATGCTCAAGTTTAAACTAAATGATTCGGAATGGAAAGAGTGAAGAAATATTGAATTATCCTGATTGGAGCTCCCCCTTTCTCTTCTGCGAATTTTATCAAGCACTTGTGTAGCACGACGACCGTTCTTGACGATCTTGGCTCGGATGGTGGCTGAATCTTGATTTCGCTTACAGCTAGCAGTAGAAGCTTAATTGGAACCTTGATTCCTCCTTCTTCCCTTCACATTCACGGACACACCAAGGTGGAACAAGGGCTGGAGATGGCTGCTGCGACCTGCACACACAAGTGTTAGAAAAGAAAACCACAAATCAGGAGATACGAACTCTTCTTTTAGGTTTTCAACTCAATGAGATGATATATATGCCAAGGTCGGTCAAGGAGCGGCCAAGGGACAAAACCCACTTATTCAGGAGTGGATTACGGACAGCCAAACAAGTGTGTTTGGACTATTGGGTTGAAACACCAAAAGTCTACATTCACGGCGCCGCCCAGACCAGAAAGGGTCGACCCTTGGGGTCGACCCTCGAGCTGTGCTAAAGGTCCAGAAGTCATGGGTCGACCCCAGGGGTCGACCCTCTCAGAACCAGGTTCTGGTTCAACAAAAACAGCACAAGGAACTGTAGGGGTCGACCCTTGGGGTCGACCCTCGGGGAATGGGTCGACCCTTGGGGTCGACCCTTTCAGCAAGAGAAAAAAGGGGGCTGATACGGTTTCAAAAGAAATGCCAGGGGTCGACCCTTGGGGTCGACCCTTGAAGTTGGGGGTCGACCCTTGGGGTCGACCCTTTCAGCAGGGGTTTTAAACTATTGCTAAGCTCCACCGTATGACTTGGGGATCGACCCGATGGATTGTCCCACGAACCACAACATTCACAAACCATATTTCTAAGCCCAAGAACACATCTAGATGCTATAAGATGAATTATCAAAAAAACATGATTAGCATGAAGCATAAGCCATTTGGCAAGATAAAAATCTTAGATGCTTTCTAGATGGACTTATGAAAATGAAAGGGCTCAAACCACATTTCCATGATTCAAAAATAAGTTAGATCTCACCCATTGTCCTGGAGTTGTGGTCGACTGTGGCCATTGTCGATTGTCCTGTCAAAACATATTTTGAATTGGATTTCTTTCATGAAATTTAAATGACAAACACTTACCCTTGATGTGAAGTCCTTCAACTGTCCAAAACCTTATATGTTGCAGTACTTACAAAGTCATTAGTGAATCTCATTTTCAGTTCAAGAGAATATCATTTGGTTATCATCAAAATAAATAACACATGATACAAGAGGAGGGGGTTCAACAATCTCCCCCTTTTTGATGATGACAAAATGCTATTAGAATGTCCTTCCATCTACAATTGAAACCTCATTTGCATAAACCATTTCAACAAGAGCAACATAATATGTAGGATTGATTAGCATTGCACACACGGTGTTGCCGACAACTAGTGGAAGGAAGGCAAGTCTGAAATGCATTTAACAATATGCCATAACTAAAATGCAATGTCGGATGAACTGAAATGCAACACAGTGAACTGAAATGCAAAAACTAAAATGAGATGCAACACACGCATGCATACACACAATACATATAATAGCCGAGATGGTCTTTCTCCCCCTTTGGCAACATCAAAAAGGAGGGGGTGAAACAAGTAAGGACTATGCCATAATGAAGAGAGAGCGGCTAATCGTCATCCTCGTCATCATCCGGAGTAGAAGAGCCCGGTGGACGCCTAATATACTCCGAAAGATCGGCTAGCAGTTGGGCTTGATGGGCCAAGGCGTCAGTGATAGAGTGAGAATGCTCCTGATGGGAAAGTTTCAGATCACGTAGATCACGTTGCAATGCTGACATAGTCTCCCCATACTCGTCCAACCTATCATCAATGGTGTCCAATCGGTCCATGAGAAGCTGAACCCCCTCAGAAGGCATGTCGGCAGCAAGTGGGGGTGGCGGCATATCGTCCTGTGCATCGTCTTCATCGTCTTCAGCTGAACTAGCATCATGGGAAGCACTCTTTAAGATGCGGACCAGAATACCATCATGAAGCTCATAGCCCATATTGTGGCAGATGGAATGGATAGTAAAAGTATCTGCATCCCTGATGTCTTGTGATGGTTCTTGTGACAGATTTATATCCAAACAAGCAAATATAGCAGATAATGCGGCAGCATATGGAAGAGTGCGGTGCTTGTGCTTCATGCTTGTGCACATATGTGCTAAGAAAAGAGCTGGAAAGTTAATTGGAATGCCACCCATAAGACAATAAAATAGGAACATATGATTTTCGGTGACTTTGTCATGACCGCCTCCTCTAGGCAGCAAAATAGTAGTGATCATGCGGTGCAAGATATGCTGTACGGGAGGAAAGTGGTTGGCATTTAAGCCAGCAAGAGATCGTCCTCCACGTTCTTCACCGGTCATCATTTGATACACAGCATCTTCCGGAACAACCAAATCTCCAAAAGTGAATCCTTCAATCGGAAGATGGAAAACCATGCCCAAAAATTCAGTGTTGAGAATTATTTGCTGGCCATTAACCGTGGTGGTCGGATGCTCCCCGGACAAAATAAGATTTCCATAAAACTGATTTACCAACCGTGGATATGTTCGGCGATATTCAGACATAAAGGAATCCAGGTTGGGCTGACTGCATAATACATCCACGAGACTCGGAAGATAGCGGTTCAAGTTGATGAATGATACCACACGAGGGCGTA
Source organism: Amorphophallus konjac (assembly GCA_022559845.1). Classification (NCBI taxonomy): domain Eukaryota; kingdom Viridiplantae; phylum Streptophyta; class Magnoliopsida; order Alismatales; family Araceae; genus Amorphophallus; species Amorphophallus konjac. Next base: position 157,367 of record JAHNEJ010002818.1, on the reverse strand, counting down.
ACACCTTCCGATCCAGAACTTTGCTAGAGGGCGCCGAATCACGCTCAAATGCAGCCGTTCGTCCACGACGTGCCGGGGCCGCACTAGACTCGCCGCGGCTGTGAGGGATGCGCTTCTTGGGGGCCATCTAAACATAAACCAAAAGAATCCATAGGTGGGGAAGGATCTCGATGGTTTGACGAAATGAGCATGCTGAAATGGGAAGCTAGGATCCTCCACAAGCATCAAGAGCATACCTCAAGAGTGGAGAGGGCAAGGGATCGACGCCTTGAGCTCCAAGAAGGAAGGCGCGCGCAGGTGGCACCGGAAGAGCCGCGCTAGGGCTTGGAGGGTGGAGAGCCAAAGATAATATCATCAACATAAACTTGAACAATTAAGATTTCCTTACCCTTCAATTGTGTAAAAAGGGTTTGATCAATGTTACCTCGTTTGAAGTCATTTTGAGCGAGAAAATCGCTTAATCGTTCATACCATGCACGGGGTGCTTGTTTCAGACCGTAGAGAGCTTTGTTCAACTTGTATACATGGTCTGCATGCGTTGGGTCTTCAAACCCCGGTGGCTGCTCCACGTACACGTCCTCCTGAATATAGCCATTTAAAAACGCACTCTTAACATCCATTTGAAATAACTTGATACTATGACAGCATGCAAATGCTAAAAGAACCCTCACAGCCTCGAGTCTTGCTACGGGAGCAAAAGACTCATCAAAGTCTATACCCAGCTCTTGACTATAGCCTTTGGCAACAAGCCTGGCCTTGTTCCTAGTAACCACTCCTTGATCGTTTGTTTTGTTACGGTAAACCCACTTTGTTCCGATCACGGAGTGATTCTTAGGACATGGAACGAGGAACCATACTTCGTTCCTTTGAAACTGGTGTAATTCCTCTTGCATGGCTAAAATCCATGACTCATCACCTAAGGCTTCTTCTATGGATTTGGGTTCAAATTGAGAGAGCAGAGCCATAAGATCTTGATTTTGAACTTCCCTGAACGAGGCTCGTGTCCGTATTCCTTCTTCAACATCGCCCATTACATTGTCCGACGGATGATCCTTTGGAAAACTCCATTGAATTGGTGGCTGCTGTTCAGCTTGATTTTCTGGATTAGTCTCAACTTCTTGTGGTTCTCCTTCTTGTTTCTCCACTTTTCTTTCTTTCTTCCCGATATCTCCAATATCCAACTGATCATTCTGCAAGACAGGTTTGTCATTAGTTTTATTTGGAGATGATTCATCGATAATAACATGGGGGCTTTCCTCAACAACAAGAGTTCTCAAGTTATACACACGATATGCTCTTGAGCTCAGTGAGTACCCAAGAAAAATACCTTTATCACTTTTGGGATCAAATTTCGCCAGGTCTAACTTACCATTGTTGTGAATGTAGCATGTTGAGCCAAATGGTCTAAGATGTGAAATGTTTGGCTTCTTACCTCTATACAGCTCATAGGGGGTTTTCTTCAATAATGGTCTTACCATGGCACGGTTGATTATGTAGCAGGCCGTGTTCACTGCTTCAGCCCAAAAGTACCTTGGCAGATTATTCTCATTTAGCATCATTCTTGCCATTTCAATCAGGGTTCTATTCTTCCTTTCAACAACGCCATTCTGCTCAGGGGTTCTTGGTGCGGAGAAGTCATGAGAATAGCCTTGAGCCCTGCAAAAATCGCTGAACTCATGGTTATCAAATTCTCTACCGTGATCACTCCGCACGGTTTTGATGCAAACCCCTTTATCATTTTGTACCACCCTGCAAAATGCTTCAAATTCCGTCAAGGCATCATTTTTATGTGAAAGGAAGTAAACCCAACAAAATCTAGAATAATCATCCACAATTACAAAGCCGTATAGTTTACCACCCAAGCTATGTGTCCTGCTTGGTCCAAAGAGATCAATGTGGATGACTTCTAGAGGCCTCGATGTGGTCACATCATTCTTGCTTTTGAATGACGTCCTTGTCTGTTTTCCCATGCTGCACGCCCCACATACTCCATCTTCGACGTCCTTCAACTTTGGCAGTCCAATTACCAAATCTTTCCTTGATAATTTCAGCAAGACATTGAAGCTGGCATGTCCAAGCCGGCGATGCCATAGCCACGCATCATCCTTGTTCCTTGCAATCAAACACAAACCCTCATGAGAAGCATCATTTAAGTCTATCATATAAACATTGTTATACCTGAATCCAATGAACTTAACCTCATGAGTGTGTCTGTTTAAAACAGTGCAGTGATTAGAATCAAAAACAACATTGCATCCCTTATCACAAAGTTGACTTATGCTTAAAAGGTTGTGATGCAAACCTTCCACAAGCAGCACATTTTCAATGGTGTGATTTTGATTTTTACCAATCTTACCTTCTCCGATGATTTTTCCTTTGTCCTTACCACCGAATGCTACCATTCCACCATCCTTTTCATGCAGGTCCACAAACCATTTCTTGTTTCCCGTCATATGCCGAGAGCAGCCACTGTCCAAATACCATTTGTTCCTTTGAGCTCTCGAGTAGACCTGCAATTTAACCAAAGTGCTTATGGAGATTTTGGTACCCAAGCAAGCTTGGGTCCATGATGGTTAGAGGCATGATGCATATATGATCTATTTCTGTATCTAGCAGAAGTTTCTTCATCATATTTCAGAATTCTACAATCATACATGTCATGACCCATTTTACCACAATAGAAACAAGTGATGGCTCTATCTCCTTTTCCCTTTCTTCTAACATTAGAAAAGGAGTTGTGCATGTGTTTCTTGGGTTTTGATGATGCTGAACTTATGGAGGCCCAATGGATTGTTTGAACTTTTGATTTTTCAAGGATGGCAAGGGCATCCTTCAACATATTTATTTCAGCCAATTGAGATTGGCTTTCTTTTTCAGCCTTTTCTTTTGCTTCATTACAAGCTGAGCTTTGAAGCTTTTCTTGTTCCTTTTCATTTTCCAAATCTTCATGCATTTTCAGATATGTGGATTGTTCCACTCTCATGCATGATATTTCCTCTTCAAACAGTTCAATTTTGGATGCAAGAATTTCATTTTCATTTTTCAAGTTTTCATTGACTGTTTTTATGGCAAGGCACTCTTCACATGATTTTTTAGTATGCACAAAATGATCAATTTTCTTTTTCAAATTTCTGTTTTCAGATTTGAATCTTTTACATTTTTCATATAAAGACTCATATGCAATTTGCCATTGTTCACAAGTAAGAGTTTCAGTTTCAGAATCTACCTCATTTCCTTCGTCGTCATTTGCCATGAGGCATAGATTCTGGACTAGCTCATCTAATCCATCTTCATTTCCGGATTCCTCCTGATCTTCATCACTCCATGTGGCCATCATGGCTTTGGGCTTTCTGAACTTGCCTTTCTTCACCTTCTTGATGAGATCGGGGCACTCACCCCGCATATGGCCGGGTTTCTTGCATTCATAGCAAATCACTTCTTCTCTCTTGCTATTTTCTCCTCTGTTTGGACCTTGCCTTCTCGGTCCTTTTCTGAACTGACCACCAAAATTTCTGGTTCGTTTCACAAACCGTCTTGCTCTTTGTGTGATCATGGTAACTAATTCTTCATCTTCAGTGTTGCCTATTGAATCATTTTCACTGCCCTCTGAAACGTGTGGATTCACCTTTAGAGCCATTGTGGTAACAACTTTCTTTTTCTTGTGATCCTCCTCGCTCCTTTTGATATTTATCTCATAAGTCATCAGCGAGCCAATTAACTCGTCCAGAGTTAAAGTGCTTAGATCCTTGGAGTCTTCAATTACAGTGGCCTTTGTATGCCACTGTGGAGTGAGGGATCTTAGGACTTTTCTGACGAGTTCCTTGTTAGAATACTCCTTGCCAAGTCCCTTTAGTCCATTGGTAATTTCTGTTAGCCTTGCAAACATATCAGAAATTGATTCTTCTGGCTTCATTGCGAACAGCTCATAGTCCCGAACTAAGAGATTGGCTTTTGTTTCCTTGACTTCCGATGTTCCTTCATATATAAGCCGTAGCTTGTCCCACATCTCCTGCGCAGAGGCACACATAGATATTCGTGAGTATTCGTTAGGATGAACGGCACATTGAATTATATTCATAGCCTTAAAGTTAGTTGAACACTTCTCTATATCTTCTTCATCCCATTCTTCTTCTTTTTCAGATAAAACATATGGACCCTTACTTATGACACGCCAAACATCATAGTCCTGGGCACGTAGGAAAACATACATTCTATTCTTCCAGTAAGGGTAGTTCGATCCATCAAAGAACGGAGGTCTTTGAATGGAATGCCCTTCGGGCATCATCCCTCTGTTTGCCATTTAATGGGATCTGCTCTGACGACTGTGAGATCGTAAATCAACCAGAGACCAAAGCTCTGATACCAATTGTTGAGTCCTAATAGTGGCAATCAAGAGGGGAGGGGTGAATTGATTGGCTAATAAAAGAAATTTTTCCTTAAGAACACAATGCTGATTAAACAACAACCACTAATATTCGCACGAACAGGATCACACTCGTGAGTGCGTGCGGAATGTGTTTGAATAGCTGGTGTGATGATCTCTCAACTCACCGTGAAGCCCACTCGACAAGAATCGAAAAAAACACAGCTCATGAGACACATATTTTTTAGGTGGTTCGGTTACACATCTGTGTCCCCTACGTCCACCCCTCACACTTGAGGATTAAAGCTTCACTAACAATGAATCACACACACATGCTGTTTAGAACAGCAAACACACACACAAACACACACGGCTTCCGATCTGGTAGCCAAACGCACACAAGCGCACAAACACACACGTTCGTGTTTCCGAACACGAACACCACACCCAAATATCTGATATGATGATTACAAACGAATGCTCAAGTTTAAACTAAATGATTCGGAATGGAAAGAGTGAAGAAATATTGAATTATCCTGATTGGAGCTCCCCCTTTCTCTTCTGCGAATTTTATCAAGCACTTGTGCAGCACGACGACCGTTCTTGACGATCTTGGCTCGGATGGTGGCTGAATCTTGATTTCGCTTACAGCTAGCAGTAGAAGCTTAATTGGAACCTTGATTCCTCCTTCTTCCCTTCACATTCACGGACACACCAAGGTGGAACAAGGGCTGGAGATGGCTGCTGCGACCTGCACACACAAGTGTTAGAAAAGAAAACCACAAATCAGGAGATACGAACTCTTCTTTTAGGTTTTCAACTCAATGAGATGATATATATGCCAAGGTCGGTCAAGGAGCGGCCAAGGGACAAAACCCACTTATTCAGGAGTGGATTACGGACAGCCAAACAAGTGTGTTTGGACTATTGGGTTGAAACACCAAAAGTCTACATTCACGGCGCCGCCCAGACCAGAAAGGGTCGACCCTTGGGGTCGACCCTCGAGCTGTGCTAAAGGTCCAGAAGTCATGGGTCGACCCCAGGGGTCGACCCTCTCAGAACCAGGTTCTGGTTCAACAAAAACAGCACAAGGAACTGTAGGGGTCGACCCTTGGGGTCGACCCTCGGGGAATGGGTCGACCCTTGGGGTCGACCCTTTCAGCAAGAGAAAAAAGGGGGCTGATGCGGTTTCAAAAGAAATGCCAGGGGTCGACCCTTGGGGTCGACCCTTGAAGTTGGGGGTCGACCCTTGGGGTCGACCCTTTCAGCAGGGGTTTTAAACTATTGCTAAGCTCCACCGTATGACTTGGGGATCGACCCGATGGATTGTCCCACGAACCACAACATTCACAAACCATATTTCTAAGCCCAAGAACACATCTAGATGCTATAAGATGAATTATCAAAAAAACATGATTAGCATGAAGCATAAGCCATTTGGCAAGATAAAAATCTTAGATGCTTTCTAGATGGACTTATGAAAATGAAAGGGCTCAAACCACATTTCCATGATTCAAAAATAAGTTAGATCTCACCCATTGTCCTGGAGTTGTGGTCGACTGTGGCCATTGTCGATTGTCCTGTCAAAACATATTTTGAATTGAATTTCTTTCATGAAATTTAAATGACAAACACTTACCCTTGATGTGAAGTCCTTCAACTGTCCAAAACCTTATATGTTGCAGTACTTACAAAGTCATTAGTGAATCTCATTTTCAGTTCAAGAGAATATCATTTGGTTATCATCAAAATAAATAACACATGATACAAGAGGAGGGGGTTCAACAAAGAGTCTCACCAATGGTTCTTGACAGTAAATGACATATACCACCTGTTTTGGATTGTAAAGGAGTAGGGTGCTTATCCACACGTTTGGTTCACCAGGTGACTGTCATGAGTTTAATCCTGCAAGCAAGATAGTCAGGGTTAATACCATACTTGTTCACATTAAAGAGGTTATGAAACCTCTTGCCTCTTGTAAAATCAACATATGCAAACCAAGGATCAAGACCATGTAACCGTTCCCATTTGCCATCTCAACCATACATAGATAACAAGAGCATGAGTAATCAACCACAAGTTTAGTTATCATCACTTAATCACACATTAAGTTTAGTTATCATCAAAACCATAACTTAACAATCACAACAATCATCAAAATCATAACTCAACAGATGTCTCCCAGGGATTTGAGGGAGAAACCCCGAGTGGGAGGGAGCTTTCGGATCGTCGATAGCTAGCCCTGGCTGGGGTGGCGTGTGAGGAACGCCAGGAGTTTGAGATTGTGAAGGGAACTGGAACGAGGGAGGTTGTTGGCTTGCCTGCCCTTGAAATGAGGGAGAAGGAACGGCTTGCACCGGTGAAGGAGATGGAATGACCTGTACCGACTCTTGGAAGGGTGCGATAGCCGGAATTGACTCCTGGGGAGCGGGAGAAACTGATTTCCCCTTTAGAATTGCCTGGAAGGCTTGGAGCTGCTCGGAAGTGAGCACCGTGTTGGCGAGGACACCCAACAATGATGAGATGTCCTGTGGGGACGGTGTGTCCCCTGTAGTAACCTGCACCTCGCGTGAGGGCGCGTGGGAAGGGACCGAGTCCATAGCATGTACACGCGGCTCAACCAACTGACCACGACCAGGGTGGTTCTCTTCAAAAGAATTGTGTGCCATTTTCAAAGTTCTTCCGAAACGTAAAAACTTGCACCAATAAACAGATAGCAGAGATTATCAAACAAGTATATGCTTTTACTCCCTTTTTTATTTTTGTTTTGACTTTTTGATTTTTTTTTGTTGTTTTTAGCTAGATCCGAAGTTCACACAATAGGAAGGACCCTAATTCCAATTTGTTTCACCACCGTGTCAACTAGGGTCACTCGTCTCACCACGAATGGGTCGACTAACTTTGGAGAACTTCAATGGTACAATCAGCCCAGTGAACGAAGAGGGAATCCTTCGCTGTCGGGGACTTACGGAGGTCCCAGTGGAGGAGATCCTAGTCCATCGAGAAGAATTCTCGAACGGAGAGTGCTTCCTTCACCGAGAGAGGGTGATCCTTAAAATAATAAAAAAAGAGATAGAAAAGGGGTGGATGAATGCAATGCAGTGCTGAAATATATTGAACAATAGCAAGATAACAGAACAACAGAGATATAACAACACCCAAGAGAAGCAATAATGTAAATCACAAGGAACCACACAAGAGATTATGGGGGAAGTGCACGTGCTGCACGAGAGATGAAAACCAAAGGTGCTGTTGTGAGCACCACTGTAGCGTGCGAGGGCGCAATCAGGAGGGGCATACGCGGGTGCCGAGTGGAGGGGCACACGTGGGTGCCAAAATGACAAAAATAACTTACAAGAAAGCGACAGACGTCCCATCGTGATTGCCAATCTGTGAGCGACGTCACGTGGATGATGATGAGGCTCGACCGATCGGTCGGTTGACGATGCGGATGCGAGCGGGGAAGCACTCGTTTTGCCTTTTTTGCTGTGACACGGAAAGAGAAAGAGAGATGGATGGGCCACCACGGGAGATTGCTCCAGCGGGACGTGGGCACAGATGTATAGCGTAATATAGTGCGAGGATTAAACGGCAATAGCGGGAGATGAATCGCCGCGGCCTCGGGGGAGGGGAGAGATACGGAATTTAAATGACAGAAACAAGGAAGAATGTAAACGACAGGAATTTAAACGGCCATTGCGGGAAGTGACTCGCCGCAGCCTCGAGAATATGACAGATATAAGAAGAATACAATGTGTAAGAAGCAGAAATTTAAATGGCCATTGCGGGAAGTGACTTGCCGCGGCCTCGAGAATATGACAGATATAAGAAGAATATAATATATAAGAAACGGAAATTTAAACGGCCATTGCGGGAAGTGACTCGCCGCGGCCTCGAGAATATGACAGATATAATAAGAGTGCAATATATAAGAAGCGGAAATTTAAATGGCTATTGCGGGAAGTGACTCACCGCGGCCTCGAGAATATGACAGATATAAGAAGAATGCAATATATATAAGAGACAGAAATTTAAATGGCCATTGCGGGAAGTGACTCGCCGCGGCCTCGAGACTATGGTGTAATCGCCAGGGGCCGAAGACCCCAAAATAGAAAGAGTGGTCGCGCTTACCTTGGAAGCGAGAAATGGAGGGTTACTTCTTCCTCTCCCTTCGGCCGGCCGACGGAGAGGGCTTTCCTTGGTTACCCTTACAAAATAACAATAAACAGACAACGAACGGATCAAAAAATGGCAGTGCAGTATTTAGTCCCTTGCGATGAAAGCAATGAAATGATGGTAAGACATGCACCTGATTGGTGTTATTTTGAACCCCTCTTGGACACGAGTAGGAGGAAAACGATATGATGAATGAAGGATCGTGCAAATATGTATAACAAAAAATAGGGCCCTCTTATGAAGAGGGACGACGAACAGCGGAATGATGTATGCAGAATAAACTAAGAAGATAGGGGAGAGAGTGGCTTATTGAAGATGCCGATGGCGGGACTCGGCGGAGCTTCGATAGCGTGGAGATGGCGCGGAAGTACGGGGGATGGAGACAGCCTTTTCCTCGCGAGCGTGGACACCCGGAAGCCGGCAGAACCTCCTCCTACAAAAACCCACAAGTTAGGAAATGGATCCGGCAGAGTCTCCCTCTCCTCTGTCGGATCTGAAGCTTTTACATTTCGAATGGGGGGGTCTGCTATTTATAGGGAAAATTTTGATTGAGGCGTCCAGGACCCTGGACGCCTCAATCATGGGATAAATATATTTTTTTAATTTTAAATATTCAGTGAGGCGTCCAGGCTCCTGGACGCCTCAATATCCGCCCATCGAATCTCCACCGAAAGCCGTAGACAGTGGGTAAAGCGAGTGGTTTCGGCGCGTGATTGTGACCCACGAGTGGGCGCGTCCGACCGATAGGACGTCGCTAAGTTTTGGATTTTTTTGAAACGTCAAATCGAGCGGCGGAACGGGCTTGTCCGGGTTCGGGGTATTGGGGCGTCCAGGCCCCTGGACGCCTCAAGATTGAGGCATCCAGGCCCTTGGACGCCTCAAGCAACATATATTTTTATTATTTTTATTATTTTATTTCTTGATTGAGGCGTCCAGTCAGCTGGACGCCTCAAAGAAATCCTCCGAATTCATCCCAAAAGGCCGTTGGCATCAAACCGTTAGACGTCTTCGAGTTTGGATTCTTCCGGTACGTCCGGTTGGTAGCGACGCCGTCCGTATGCTACGTGATTACGTGAGTGAGGGGGCTTTTCTCGGATTCTGAAGAAGTGCCACGCTCTCTGAAGAAGACCAAAGAAAAGGAAGTACTCACTCGATTCGAAATGCGAAAGCCACTGCGAGGTGTCATATTGTAATATGAGATTTACTCAGGACGATGTCAGAAACATCGTGTCTACAGTGAGTTGCTTGAGACGCAGTGTAAGTCGTCAGGGGACACATCTGGTTTCTCTCTTCTAGTGGTGTGTCTCTGTGTCTTCTCCTGTCACTTGGAAATGATGAAGTTTACTTTATTGATAGATTTAGTTCCAGATGCGAATATCAAGATTATTGGCATGTAGTTAGCTGTTTTACCTGTTTAGATTAGAGTTTACAGCTTTATTATAATTATTTTAATTATGCAATTTGCCTGTTTATTGTTTAAATGCATGCTCTAATTGCTTTTATATTTGCATGCCTGCGTGTTTAGTTTGAGGTAGGGATCCGCGTGACCCCTACTGAGTCTGGCTGTGACTCACCCTTTCTCCTTTCAGGTGAGCCGCCCCAGCCTCCTGCCGGTTCTTCACGTCCGTTTGGCGACCGAGTCTAGCTGCCAGCAGTAGTCGGTTCGTCCTTTTTGTACTTTTTACCGGAGTATGCCCCGTGTAGTTGTACAGTTGGACCTTTTCTTTTCTGTAGGACTTATGCTTATTTGTGAATTTGGACTAGTGTTTATATTTTACCACTCTGATATTTTAAATTACTTCGGCCTTGATATTAATTTTTGTTACTATAATTAATATTGCGCGTTGTAATTCCAATTCGTTATACATCCCCTCGACAAACTCCTTAACCCTTACGGGGCCTCATCAGCCTCTTGGGTGGCGTCCCCAGTTCTTGGTATCGGTGTATCGATATTTTATCAGTATATCGATATCTTGAGCTCTGGGCCGTTACAAAGGATCCTTCCCATACCTCTCCTGACAATTTCTTGTGCCAAGGATGCAAATTCCTTGCAAAAATGCCTCTTGATTCGCTGTCGGGTTCATGAACTCTCGAGCAAGCCTCATCACACCACTGCCTCGTTCCTCACTCCATCCTCGACTGCTCGCTATCCCTACGTCACCTCTGCCTCGCCCGCCTGGGAGAGAAAGAGAGAAACGAGAGGAGAGAGGCAGAGAGTGTGAGAATGAGGGTGAGAGGGGTGGTTAAGGGGTTTATATAGAAAAAAATGGGATTTAAAAATATGAAAAAAATGGAAAACAAATCACCCCCACGATCCTAAAAAAATGTATAATGCGCTTGCAACATCTCGAAGCTCGAAAACACACCGATTCACCCTACACGGGGATCCGAAGGCTTGATAGTCAAAAATTTGATTTAATCACAAAACTCGATCCGAGATCCACGAAATCACTTTGAAACCCACAGATTCTGATCTAAAAAATCTTAGGTGTTACAATCCTCCCCTCCTTACAAAAAATTTATCCTCAAAATTTGAGGCAACCACTATGTCACAGGGGAGGAATGACTTATTTAGCTTGCAACGCTCCCAGAGCTCTAGCTAAACCTCAATTCTCACGAAACCACTTCTCTCGAGGGACATAGCCAGACTATGATCGCGGACAAAATCATCCTGCTCCATATCCCAATACACACCGATTCTCAGAGCGAATATAGCACACAAAAGAATGCAAGTTTCGCACCACCTTAGCTACAATGGAACTCCAACCTTGGCATCGCTTCCACCATCTCGCATACCGAGGAGACAAGACTCGCGTCACGAAAACTTGCCACCGATAAAATCCATGCTCGACAGACCAATCAAACATCAGCTTCTCATCCTACTGATTGACCTTACGCCCTCCACAAGGAACAACCATCTCTGGGCCTCAACCGGCTCACGCAGCCACCTCGATTGATTGCCACAATTACGTTGGCTCCATGCCATGATCACTCTCATATCTAACGAGCCGAACACCAAGAACACTACTGGACCAACTCTGGTCCCAGCATAAACCTTCCGTTAACCCAGATCCATCTTGGGAAAAGAGTATATTATGATCGGCCACCCAAGGCCTCACCTGCACACAGTTCTTGCCATTCTCGATTCACCTCAACCGGAATCTTCTAGCTGTGAAAACCCATCTGCCAGCCACTTACTATTCGTCAACGGAAAAATTCTTACTCGCTCGCCTTTCCCTTTACATAATCCTTCAACAGGCCCCAATAAGCTCATTCTAAATCTCGACAGCCCATCCGTTGACTCTACAATGATCATTACCGCATCTCGAGTCAGTCCGCACTTGGACACCACATCCGATTCAGATCCTCATGCCAACTCTACTCGCTTAGGGGAGCACGATGAAACCAAATGACAAGACTCCATAATTCTCGGTCCACATCAACTCCAGACTTAGACTTACAGGGAACTCCTCTCGTGCTGGCCATAAGGCCAAGGCTATCGTTCGACGATATCCCTCCTGAGACCTCCGTACTTAGGCATCGTCCATTATACAATCTTATAAAATCCTACACCTCCATTATTCCAAATAGACACCTGCCAAGCCCGGCTCTGCTCTTACCACAGAGCCACAGGACATAATCGTAGCAAATCACGGCACACATCTCCAAGACAGACAAGTGCCATTTTCTTCCTTAGCAACCTGGTTGACGACACCGCAACCAATCTACACAGGTCTCCAAACATCGCAGATCCTTACCACAACTGGGTCCTTCTCACAACATTCCGAACTCTCGGACTCAACTGGGCCTCTTCCAAGTATTATCACAGTTGACCACTCGGCTAGCCTCACCAGCCACTCACAACTACCAACTGGGACCCATAACTTCTTCCTCAGAAAACACATCTCTAGGACCACGATTCCATCCCGAGGACACAGCCTCCAACACAAGTCGAGCACCTCGCTTACTGACTCTGACCATCCTATCCTCCTCCTCTGTCAGGCTGTTTCCTTTCTCCAACCCCAAATTGGGTTCACTACCAAACACCTGACATCACTTCCATAGGATAAATAGGGTACTCATCTGGCAGATCTGTCGTCATAATTCACCAACTCTTTATTCCGCTGGTGTCACAAATCACAATGCCTCAAATAATGGCACGATAATCGACATGGCTCACACAACCAAAAGTAATCTTATATCGAGGAAGCAACCCTCTCTATTGGTCAAAACCTCTGGCACTCTACCAATTCTCCAGAATCTTTTCGATTCCTGCCCTTAGCACGATCCTGGACCTATGGGTTATGAGCCCACCATGCTTCCGCTGCGCACTCTACACAACACGCACACTCATCACAAATAACTCAACATCTATCTTCCAAACATTTCCCAACACAGTTGGCTAACTCCAAATAACAGGGCGAGGAAAGCTCAAATACCTCGAACCCAGAGCACATGCTCTCTCCTGATCTGACAATCCACTTGCAACTCCACATGCTCCGATCCACAATGCATCGGAAATCACAACTCTAGCCGTGAATTCTCGCACACATAGCCCAATTGACACTCATCCTTCCACAATAATACCAATGCACCCATACGCATCAGGGAATGGGCGTAAATTCTCATGGGCAGTCGCACTGTCAAAACACGGAACACTTCTCACACAGACTCCTTAGCATACAAAAGGAGGCCAACCAATCCATACACGTGATGCAAGACCGCAGAACTCAAATGAAATGCAATTCTCTTCAACTCAGGAGACGCCAATTATGTCTTCCATGAAGCGGAAGATTTCCACACTTGACTTGGCCTTGAATCTTACGCATGCTGGGAACCTCGTCTTCCAGCACCAGGAAAACCATTGCCACCATTAGGTAAGCTTTTCCAATATCACTTGCCGAGTGTCCCGCCAGACTACACTTGTAGCATCTCCCGGCACCATCATTGCAACGCGCCAAACTACTACTCACCACTCCCCGAGCACTGACTCTGCTGATCGGCAGCCACACTTTCCCACAATAGTTGAGCTAGCTGCTGTCACACGCTCCCTTCCTATGCCTGTCTCTGATCCCAGAATCATCGATACATCAAAACACTTCCTGAGGAGTGAATAATTCACTAAAGACGCCAGGCTCGAAGGTTGGTACACTAACAACCTCATGACATTATTCCCTTGACTATATCCTTTCTGACACCAACCCATTCTCAATTCTCAGGTCCTCAAAATATCCATCTCCTAAGCTGTTGCCATGCGAACCACCACGCTAAGAACCACAACACGAACTATGGTCGGCACCTGCCAAAGCTTATCCTCAGATCTTGAATCTGCCACTGAACCTTCATGCTTCATCTGCTACCTTGCTCGACGAATCTAGTACGGTGCATAATGGCCTCTAATTCCACAATCTTAGGCCCAGAACTAAGCCACCGCCACACAATTCCAAATTAGATCCAGAACTAACGCAGCTCGTTCACACGTAGATGTGCAGGAATCAAAAATCGCTTGGACATCTCCATCCGTTCTTGCCTCGAAATTCACAAGAATAATCGAGACTAGCACATCATCTCTGATGCCACAGAGCATGACAAGAAAGTCAGGCTCTACCAACAACAGATCACCAAGAAGATCCTCCACTTATCTGAAGACAGTTGTGACATGGACGGTGGGGGAGGCGGCGAGCGAACCCTAGATAGCCCAATAGAAGTCGGAGCAACGACTCTCTTCTTCTTCTTCTCTTGGCGGCGCCGATGATCTAGCACCGCTAGGATCTCCAAGTCTATCCCTTTACACTTGTCCCCCGCCATGATGGAAGATTCACTCAGGGAGGAACTCGGGACCCCAATGGCCGCCCGTGGACTATCTTCAAGAGTGCCCGACTCGGCACCAGGTGCGGGAAGGGGTGCAGGAGGCAATGGCGGCGATGGAAGATGCAAGGACCCTTCCCTAACCTCCACTTGTAGAGGATATGATAAGGAAGGTGTGCCAACCCAAAGGTAGCCGTCGGCAGAGAGCTCGGGGTAGCAGCGACCGAAACCTGCGCCATCGCTGCCTCGATGTGATCACAAGGGCGAGGATCTGACACCCGTAGTCCATTCATCTCGAAACGTAGCTCTGGAGGCTCCGGAGCACCTACATCACAGTGAAGAGGAGAAGGGGTTAGACTCCCCACCAGGAGGAGAGTGTGCTGACTATGAGGATCGTACTATGAGGCAATGGGGGGCTTAACCCCAGCGTCCAGAGAAGTGCAGGGGTCAGCACCACATCGGCGTCCTGAAGGGGACAACGAAGAATGGCCTTCACTGTGATGGCCTCTGTTGGAGTCAGGATCGACAAGGAGTTGGATGAACGAAGTTGGGGAAGGCTAGTATAACCCCAATCACTTGTCTGGCCAGCGCCATTGACCTTGGTCAAGATGACGAAACGCTCCGACTAGCGCTTAATCTTGGACACGGAGGAAGTGAAGGAGACAATGGTCCTATTTCCCCAGGCATGGAAATAATAATAGGCCAGCTCAGCCCTAGGGCAACGCTAAAGGCTATAGAAATGGCGGAAGAGCCAGACTAAAGGGGTGACCTCGACCTAGTCATAGATATAGACAATGGCGCAGAGGATGTGCCAAGAGTTGGGAGATAGGTCCCCCGGAGCCCTACCATAGAAATGAAGGACCAACTCAAAGAATGGGTGGAGGGTGAGATGGAAGCTAGCCCTAAAGGCCTTAATAGGGATGCCTATTCCCCAAGGAAAGTAGCATCACAAGAACTCATCCTCATTGGGAAAGACAATATCGATGTTGGCTGGAATATGGAAGGCCTCCCTAAGGCCATTGACCACCCGGAAGGAGACCTCCGGGGATGTAAGGGGGCGAATAGGATGGGCACCTGAAGTACTCGGGATGCTAGTACAACTATTTTCCTCCTCTGCGGGAGGCTCAAGATTGGACGAGATAACTCTCCTAGGAGGAGCCATGAAGTATGTGGAGCTAGAGGATGGAGCAAGAGAAGATAAGGAAGTCTCACCGGGACATAGAATGGACGGCAGGAATCACGACAAATGCCAACACCGGAGAAGAGGGGGTGCAAGGGCACCCCTTTGAGCACCCTTCACTTCCTATATAGAATCTTCAAGAGGTGGGGTACCCTTTTTGGTGAGCCAAGCGAAGTGACACAACCATCATGTCCAAGACATTGGACGAGAAATCCAAGCGCCGATGATGCCTGTTTCTCCAGACATAGGATGGATGTGCCATGATGATGGCTGCATCACCTGACACACTGTAGAGAGCTACCTTGCACGCCAAGAAGGGCGATAAGTAATGGAACGTTGTGTCAGGGGAATGAGAAAGGCTCGAGAAGGTCCTCTTGGACATATTCCCTCAACCAACCTCGTGGCTCCTCCCGAGTTCCAAGCACGCTCGGTGGTCGGGAGTGGGGGGCTAGTGAGGAGGGTAAAATTTGTGAGTCCCAGTATGGCCCAACATTGCCAGGCACGTTGCGGCCCGGTCTGTAATGGGACACTCCACTCTCAGCCCTTATAGGGCAGCCTAGCTAAGGCCTAAGGAAGCTCTGTTGGCCCCTAGGCAGAATTACTGTGCACATCCCAGACTCCATGGAACGCGCCATCAAACGAATGTTGCCACTACCATTACGGGGCTTCCCTCGGTGTGGACTAAGTCACACCCACACCGCCAGAATCCCCATCATGGAGGCTCCCTCCCAATAACGAGAAAGGGAACAATGGTCAACTCCCCACGATCAAGGAAACATCCCTCCACGATCCTCACCACTTTCTCGGGGGAAGAAGGGCTGGTGCCACTACGATCTGTATAAATAGGCCCTCACTAGACCCTAGGAGGAGGGAGGATTGACCTGAACTTACAGCTATACTATCAGAGATGCCCTCCAGACACTCTTACATAGAGTCATTCGCAGAGAGAGAAGAGCTCCCCACGTAGCAGTCAAAGGATTCTCCACCCAAGGAGTAGGATCAGAGAGGTTCCCCTGTGGTTCTTCTCTCCCTACCTCTCCGAGCTTCCTCCAGGTCCAAGCACTCTCAAAAGCTCCACTCCTTTGATCATGCTCTTTCTCTCCTTACTCTGACTCTCTTCTCCCTCCTTCTTAGCTTACACAAGCATCTCTGACTTACGCATCGAAGGGTTGTCCTCTAGGAGCACTCCTAAAACTCCTTGTGACGCCTTCTTACAGTGTTTGTAGGTTTCCCCGATAGGTCGGCTGCTCTTCCTCAAACAAACAAATCTTAAAAGTTTGGTACGAGGTACATGGAGCACTTTCCTACCTCTACACTTAGAAATATATTAACATAAATATTATTGCTTTTAACAAAATAGTGTTAAAGTGTTATTGTTGTAACTGTTGGGTTCGGTGCAAGTATTCAGAGGGGGGGTGAATGAATATGGCCTATAAAAACTTTCACCCAATTAAAATATTAGGCTCACTAACTATTTAGAATGCTAACTAGACAGATTTATCAAATCTGGAAGACTAATTAGCAGTTGCGGAATTAAACAAACAGACAGTGAGCACTCTAACAAGACAAGTTAGACGAACTATAGCTCAATTTGAATTTCGATTACTTAACAGATTAAGACACTCTAAGAGAGCTAATCAACTTTTCTGCTCAACCAGAAAGCCAACACTTAGTGCGCCCCTAATCAATCATCTAACGGAAGCAAACCACAAATATATCAAACCACTGCACAATGGGTTTTTAGGTGATTCGGTCCAGCAGACCTACATCCACCCCACACTCAAACCGAGTGTGGCTTCCGCTGACTCACAGCTTGAACAGCTGGGCATCACAGCTTGCCTTACAACCGCTGGACAACACAGCTTGCCGTCCGAGGAATCCTCCTCGCCCCGCTGAGCAACACAGCTTGCTGTCCAGTGGAATCATCCACTGCAAACCGCTGGGCAATACAGCTTAGCCGTCCAGAGGCAGCACCTCTGCAATCCGCTGACTAACAGCTTGAATAAAGATGTAAAAGATAAAAACAAAAGACAGGAAATGACAGCAACAGAAAGCTGAAACAATGAAGCACAAATATAGCTCTCGAAGGAGCAGCTCTAGCTTGGATTTGATCCAAAAGCCAGACAACCTCAAACTCTCTCTCTTTCTCAGCTCGAGCTCTCAATCTCTCTCTTGCTCTTCTTTCTCTTCTTCTTTCGCTAATCTCTCACTCTCTGCACTTCTCTTCTCTCTCTTTTCTTTCCTCTCTTGTGCTGGATCGACAGCTTCTCTCCACTCTACTTTTTCTTCACGGCTTCTCTCTTCTATATCGATCAGTCTTCTACAGAGGATGAAGACTCATATATATAGCAGCACCAGCAGCAGCTAGGGCGCGTGTGGCTTCCACAACTCCCGCCCAAACATTTGGCCACGTGTCAGCATCCTGGTATCTCGTCCATCCTTGGATCACGAGCCAGGCACCTCGGATCACGTGCCCTTCATTAGCTTCTGCATTCACTGTCAAACAGATAAGAGTGTGTTCAGTTTAAGTGTAAACACTGTACAGGCTTTGCAAACACGAATGCAGTGTATAGAGTTGACGCTGCATAAAGCATGGAGTTGACGCTGCATGAAGCATGGACAGTGTACAGACTTTTCCCACTGTATGAACTTCATGTAATGCAAACGAATGTGAAGACTTCAGTGTATAGACTTTAGAAGACGAGTGCAATGTATAGACTCCATGAGACTCTAGTGCAGACAGACGATGTATAGAGTTCTCAGTTCAGCCGTCAGTGTATAGACTTGAAAGTCTTGAAGCCAATGTATGGACTTGAGCAAGCTAAAGGGCTGTACAGACATCGAAGACAAGGGCCGATGTATAGACTTGCCAAACAGTCCAGTGTATATACTTTATGCAAGGAGGCCAATGTGTAGACTTGAAACGCTGAGGCCAGTGTACAGGCTTGCCACCGACCAGTGTGTGAACTTGCTCAGCCTGAGGCACAGTATGGACTTCAACTCAATATGCATCCATACATTCAATATGCAGAGTTGAAGTCCATACTGTGCCTCAGGCTGAGCAAGTTCACACACTGGTCGGTGGCAAGCCTATACACTGGCCTCAGCGTTTCAAGTCTACACATTGGCCTCCTTGCATAAAGTATATACACTGGACTATTTGGCAAGTCTATACATCGGCCCTTGTCTTCGATGTCTGTACAGCCCTTTAGCTTGCTCAAGTCCATA
Source organism: Amorphophallus konjac (assembly GCA_022559845.1). Classification (NCBI taxonomy): domain Eukaryota; kingdom Viridiplantae; phylum Streptophyta; class Magnoliopsida; order Alismatales; family Araceae; genus Amorphophallus; species Amorphophallus konjac. Next base: position 138,612 of record JAHNEJ010002818.1, on the reverse strand, counting down.
CATTGGCTTCAAGACTTTCAAGTCTATACACTGACGACTGAACTGAGAACTCTATACATCGTCTGTCTGCACTAGAGTCTCATGGAGTCTATATATTGCACTCGTCTTCTAAAGTCTATACACTGAAGTCTTCACATTCGTTTGCATTACATGAAGTCCATACAGTGGGAAAAGTCTGTACATTGTCCATGCTTCATGTAACGTCAACTCCATGCTTTATGCAGCGTCAACTCAGTGTTTCATGCAGCGTCAACTCAGTGCTTCATGCAGCGTCAACTCCTCAAGTATATACACTGGTTTTTCCTTCGCATGAAGCCTTTACGTGCATTAAGTCTATACACTGCTTTCCTTCTTTGAAGTCCTTACGTTGATTAACTCTATACACTGCATTCGTGTTTGCAAAGCCTGTACAGCGTTTACACTTAAACTGAACACACTCTTGTCTGTTTGACAGTGAATGCAGAAGCTAATGAAGGGCACGTGATCCGAGGTGCCTGGCTCGTGATCCAAGGATGGACGAGATACCAGGATGCTGACACGTGGCCAAATGTTTGGGCGGCAGCTGTGGAAGCCACACGCACCCTAGCTGCTGCTGGTGCTGCTATATATATGAGTCTTCATCCTCTATAGAAGACTGATCGATATAGAAGAGAGAAGCCGTGAAGAAAAAGCAGAGTGGAGAGAAGCTGTCGATCCAGCACAAGAGAGGAAAGAAAAGAGAGAGAAGAGAAGAGCAGAGAGTGAGAGATTAGCGAAAGAAGAAGAGAAAGAAGAGCAAGAGAGAGATTGAGAGCTCGAGCTGAGAAAGAGAGAGAGTTTGAGGTTGTCTGGCTTTTGGATCAAATCCAAGCTAGAGCTGCTCCTTCGAGAGCTATATTTGTGCTTCATTGTTTCAGCTTTCTGTTGCTGTCATTTCCTGTCTTTTGTTTTTATCTTTTACATCTTTATTCAAGCTGTTAGTCAGCGGATTGCAGAGGTGCTGCCTCTGGACGGCTAAGCTGTATTGCCCAGCAGTTTGTAATGGATGATTCCACTGGACAACAAGCTGTGTTGCTCAGCGGGGCGAGGAGGATTCCTCGGACGGCAAGCTGTGTTGCCCAGCGGTTGTAAGGCAAGCTGTGATGCCCAGCTGTTCAAGCTATGAGTCAGCGAAAGCCACACTCGGTTTGAGTGTGGGGTGGATGTAGGTCTGCTGGACCGAACCACCTAAAAATCCATTGTGCAGTGGTTTGATATATTTGTGGTTTGCTTCCGTTAGATGATTGATTAGGGGCGCACTAAGTGTTGGTTTTCTGGTTGAGCAGAAAAGTTGATTAGCTCTCTTAGAGTGTCTTAATCTGTTAAGTAATCGAAATTCAAATTGAGCTATAGTTCGTCTAACTTGTCTTGTTAGAGTGCTCACTGTCTGTTTGTTTAATTCCGCAACTGCTAATTAGTCTTCCAGATTTGATAAATCTGTCTAGTTAGCATTCTAAATAGTTAGTGAGCCTAATATTTTAATTGGGTGAAAATTTTTATAGGCCATATTCATTCACCCCCCCCCCTCTGAATATTTGCACCGAACCCAACACTTGGTATCAGAGCGGTCTCTGACTTAACAGATCTAACAATCTACAGAGGATCCTGCTAACTGTTTAGTGCATTTCAGAGTGGGTCTTTTGGAATCGTTTTGATTTACTGTCTTAGTGCATTTCATAAGTGTGCCTCTTGTGTTCTGTATTCAGTTTCACTGAGTTAGTTCCTTGCCTTGCTTATCTGGTTGTGGTGCTTTGTTGTCGATTGCTTCGTGCCCTGAATCTGCTTGTCATCTGTTCTGATGGCTCATCCTCCGATATATAGAGGTGATGTCCTTGGCCCATGGCTGGAAAAGTTGCATCGGTATGTAAACACAACCGATCCTGATTTATGGAAGGTAATAACTCATGGTCCATACAAACTGTCGAAGGATAAATCTAAATGGACCAAGAAGGATAAGCTGGAAGACTCTGTCAATAATAGAGTTGTAGTTTTATTAAAAGAATCAATTGACAGATCTCTAATTGAATGCATTTCTTCTTGCAGGTCTGCCAAAGATATTTTGGATAAACTGAAGCTAATCAGGAATCACAGCAAATGCTTGATGGATGATAGAAGAAATGCTAATGATGAAACTTCATCCGAGGTAAGCTCTGAACCTGAAGAACTTTCAATTGATGACTTATGGAATATAAATGAGGAACTCAATAATAAATGTGAACAATTGAAATCTGAAAAGAAAAAATTGAAAAAGGAAATGCTGTACGAAATAAGAGAACTGAAATGTGAAAATGCAAAACTAAGAGATAGTCTGAAAAGCGATGAAAATTCTTGTAAGGCATGTGCTATTTTAGAAGACATGATAAATGAGTTTGATCATGATAGTAAATTGCAAAAGGAAGCATTCAAATCTCTAGAAATTGAAAAACAAACATGCTTAGACAAAATGTCTAAAATTGAGAATCAATTGAATGATAAGAAAAATGAGCATCTAAAAGACATGCAAGAACTGACTGAAGTTAATTCTGAATTGGACAAACTGAAATTGGAGAATGAGATCTTCAAAAGAAAAATAAAACTCTTATGGTCAGAATGAATGAAATCAATGAGGAGATTTCACAGTCCTCTTCTGCTAAATCAAATTGTAAAATATGCTCAACTTTAAGAGAACGTAATGAAGATCTCTTTAGTGAGAATGAATGGCTAAATAAACAAATTGCCTCACTTAAAGATGATCACAAAAACCTGCTCGCTGAGAAAATTTAAGCAGAAGAAAGAGTAGATGAACTGATTGAAAAATTGGAGCACATGTCTGGAAGAGAGAGATGTGCTAATAATGAAATTCATGATAAAAATCTTGAGGAAGAAAACACTGAATTAAAAGCTGAAGTTGAAAAACTGAAGTGGTTGAACACTGGCTTGTCTGAAAGACTTCTCACTATAGAAAAAGGAAAAGCTGTCTATGATGAAAATTCAGAAATTTTAAATAGTCTAGAATAAGAAATTGAGAAGTATAAAACTGGAAACCAAGTTCTAAGCGAATGTGTTAATTGCAGTGAACATGAAATAGCCAGTTATGAACTTCACATTGCTAGCTTGGAAGATAAAATTCATAATCTGGAAAATTCAACTATTGAGTCTGCCAAGATTAAAGGAAAAATGAAAACTGTTGGGAAGAGGAAGGATGATAACTCTGAAGGGGGAACAAATTGTTGTTCTGATGTTAAGAAAATCACTAAAAACCAGCTATATACCACTTTTGTCCAAAGCACTGATGTAGCTGGTACTTCAAGGCAATCCCCAAAATAAAATGAAAATCAGAAGTCACCTTCAAAATCTGTCTTTCAGTTTAAAGCTCAGAAAATTGAAAAGTAAACAAAACCTGTTGAGGATAATCAGAAATTGAAAAGAAAGAGTCAAACAAAAAGGGCAAAGAATAATTCTGGTTATACTCTGAAATTTGTTAGCTCTGCTGAATCTGATGGGTCCATGCAAAATGCTCATGCTTCTTGTACTCATTCACATGCATCTGTGAATTCATCTGATAGAAATCATGCCCCTAGGAAATCTGATACTTCTTGCTATTACTGTGGTAAGCATGGGCATATCATGGATGATTGCAGAATATTAAAAGATGATGAGCATGCAAATAAAACAATGCATTCTAGGAATCTATCTGGAAGAAACCATGCCTTCAGGAAATCTAATACTTCATGCTATTATTGTGGTAGGCGTGGTCATGTAATGAATGCATGTTTTAAGCTGAAAGAAGATAACAATATGAATCCTAGATCTTTCACACATGCTCATAACCCATATAGATATAGATCTATTTCAGGCCAGCATATCATTTGTTTCACTTGCAACAAGCCTGGGCATAAGGCTAATGAGTGCTGGTCAGGAAATCATTGGGGTAAAAATGAATCAAGAAGCAAGCATCTTAAATGCTTTGAATGTGGTAAGTATGGGCATGCAGTCAAAGATTGCTAGCATGCTCAGAGAAATAGATTAAACTCTAAATCTGTCAAATTCTCTGCTTTCTATGATTCTGCTAGAAATAACTTGAGAGATAAAAGGAAAAACTTTGCATGTTTTGAATGTGGTAAGCTAGGCCACAAAGCTGCCAACTGTCGACTGGCTGAGCATGGAAAGAAAAATTTTCATGTCAATAAAAGAAATACTCATGCTCATACACATAATTTTCATACTCATATGCATGCACATGGGCATCATGTTTCTGCTAACATGAAGAATAAAAACAAAAATTCTGTGGCTTCATGTTATTATTGTGGAAAAATTAGACATTCAATGTTTGAGTGTAAATTGATGGAATATGATGATCATGTTGCTAAAAGATTGTTTAGAACACCTGTTAGGGCTCATACAGGACCCAAGGCAGCTTGGGTTCCTGCAGGATCAAAATAATCCAGTTGTTGCAGGTGTGCCTTGGAAATGAATAAAAGGGGTTAACCAAGGCACTCAACAAGAAAACCCCAGGATACTACAATTCAGGTCAGTTTTGAACTTTGCTTTAAATTCCATTATCTAAAATTGTGAGCATGAAAATTATGAGTTTCATATTGATTTGCTTGATTGATTGTTGATGATCTCTTTATATCTAGCTGATCAGTCTGCATTCCAGACTCAGCTACTGAATTTTACTTTACATATATCTGATGCTCCTCTCTCACTGATTATTGCACTGAATAAATGGGATGTTAGATGCTCTGCACAATCATTTTTAGAGTCAATGCATGTGTCTTGTGTCAAAGTATTGCATGCTTGATTACATACTTGGACTGAGCTTGTATGGGTCAGTTAGTGCATACAGTCAATGCATGTGTATAGTACTTGCATATATCATTTGCATGACTGTCAATGAAATTGATCAAATACATAAAGGACTGATTTGCATGACTGTCATTTGCCTATTGTCGTAGACTGCATGTTTTTCAATGCATAATAGGTCTGCTTTACACTGCTTTATTATTTGCTTAACCCTGGTATATCAAATGGTATGTGACTAAAAGGTAAGGAAATCTGCCCGGAGGTTTCTACCATGTGTGAGATGGTCTTTGAGATCAGGTTCTCCGCCAAGTACCATGGGTCCTATCTTCATGTAGAACAGTGCACTGCATCATATGTTGAAAAATCTGAAAAAGGATAAAAATGCTCATGACTTGGATGCATAAACCTGAATTGATTGCATACTTGTCTAATGTATCATTGGTGCATAGTCTGCATGTAGGACAGTATGTTGCATAGCATATCTCTTGCATCATGATGTCAGGGGGAGCTGAGAGTTCTATTCAATTCATTGAATCCTATTCACTTCTCAGTGTTCTCATTCAAATGATTCATATGCTTTGACATCAGTTGCTCATTGAACCATATTGCCAATTGCTATCTTTTCCCCATCATTCTCACTGAACAACAGCCTTGCATCTGGTTTAGTACATTGAATTGTGATTATTGTAATTGTTCACTTATAAGAATCACTCTTACAAATTGAAAGGAACTAAAGGTTTAACCTTTATAAATTGGAGAGTTAAGTGTCTGCACTTCAGAATTTGAGATAAAAGAAAATTTTTATAGCTCTTAATCTTTGTCTCATGGCTAAAATAGAAAAAGGTTTTGTAATGCCTAAATGTGTTGAACTGGATATGTCTAGAACAGGCTAATAAGAGTGTGTACTGATTTTTTAAACAATCACTCTAAAAGAATTAAGGGCAGCTGTAAATAAGATCATTAATGTTAAGAACTGAACACAGTGACAGAGCAATGGCTGATTGCACTGAGAAACTGTGAACTCCTCCAAAGAAGCAGGAGAATTCACATGTCATGAGGTGATTCAGAATATCTCTATTCATAGGGTCAAATCTATAGGGGGAGTCCTCATCAAGTAACTGAGGGTACTGGCCTCTAATCAAGGTGTACCCTTAATGTCAAAAGTGAAGACTATCCTTTGTGGGTTCTGATCTGAAATAGGTCTAGTAGTTTATGCCTAGTAACTGGGGGTACCTACCTCTGATCAAGGTGTACACCTAATGTCAACAGCATAAATGCCACTGATCTATTTACTTAGTTCAGGTTCTGAAAATTTCAAAAGTGAAAATCAAACTGCTGTAACCCTTCGAAAAATTAAAAGTCAATGAGTGAAAATTATTTTCAATACATACTCAAACTGCCATTCTTGATCTTCCATGTTTAATCACAAAAGGGTATTACTTTTGACTTATCTATTAATACCATGTGCCCTAGATTCATTGCTATAAATAGAATCTATAAACTCTTTTTTAGGGGTCAGATGTTTTACTCTAGAGTTATCACTGTTAAACCTGAATTTTTGTCAAAATTGTATGTTGCTGATTCTTATACTTTAACAGTTGTTTATAATCATGCTTCCTTTCTGAACCTATGATTCAGCTGTTGTCAAGTGACCCTCCTACCTTCTCTTCCTTGTTTATCTGTTCATATTCCTTCTCAAAGGGGGAGCTATTATTTAGGGGGAGAAATAATTCAGGGGAGTCTTACATTCAGGGAGAGAATGTTCTAGAGGAATTTGCATGCATAATGCACTTTGCACTCTTGTTTTTACTGTTTTTCTCTTTTTGATCATGTCAAAGGGGGAGAAAATCTTGTGTGTGACTCACTGTCACATTGTGTTGCCATCATCAAAACCAAATAGCATTGCTATCATCAAAGCAACATAGCACATGCTTGTGCCTAAGAGGCACAACAGTAACACCCCCTTATCACACGTGAACTTAATCATAGTTATCTTTAATTAGGCCTAACAAAATCATAATGTCTTCACTTATGTCCCTAAAGACTCGAGAGGATCCAACCATCTCTCTCTCTCTCTCTCCCTGCAACCCATGCTTGTTGGGTGGGTTACGGGCGCCAGAGGGGGAAGTCCTGTGACGACCCGAGGATCCGAGTACGGGAAAGGAACCGGCGCGCCTCGAATCTCGGCCCGCCAACCCACGAGTTCGAAGACTCAGAAGGGTAGAAAGGAGTGGTGTGGGGGTACAAGAGAAGCTGCAACGACCACAGAGATAGCACAATAATCTAAAAAAAAATGCACATAATAATATAAATAAATAAACTGCTACAAGGTCCACAGTGTCATATGTCCAAAAGAAAGTACAGTCAACAGGAAAGAAAGTACAACTACACGGGGCATCCCCCGGAGTACAACTACATGGGGCATCCCCCGGCTCTGGCAGACTGGCGACTAACCTTGGCTAGAAAAACCACGCTGGAACTCGGCCGCGCCTCTCGAAGACCCCGCCTCACTTGAAAAGCAGGGGTGAGCCTCATTTCATTGGCCCAGTAGGGATCCCGTGAATCATCACCTCGCACGGAAAACAAGGCACGAAGCAAGAAAGCAGCAAGCAACCCTACCTAACAAAAGTACTGTGGAACCAACAAGCTAAAGTAAATAAACGGAAAAGCTGTCTACACTAATAGTACCGTACTACTGAACCTCGGTCCAACAAAACACGAGTCCACGCCTGCCAGTGAGCAGGAGCACTATCCACTAGAAGAACGACCGGAAGCGTCCCCTGACGTCTTACACCGCGTCACAAGTGTCTGACTACGATGCCCCAGGCGTGAGACTCAGACACACAATAAGTACCATAACAAGGACTAGTTGGGGTCACGCTCGTCAGCGTGTGTCCTAAGCCCCCAACTACGTGTGCACACACAGACCAGCTACTCTAGGTCGGGTCCTCTAGCTGGTTTTCCCCCCCATCGAACTCTGGTGGCAAAGGCAAGGGGCCCTACGGAAACCAGCCTAAAAACCACGTCACACTGGGTCTTGCTCTCCACCACTCCCAGGTGGGTCCACACACGCGTGCGCAGGAAGCTACGACTAGTGGACAGGTCACTGGAAGTAAGGACTAACTCGCAGAAACCACCGACTAAACACCAGCAAGGTGCAGAGGTCACCCTCTGTACCAACACCGACTCTCGATAACACCGGCCGATACATCATGCCCCGGGATCCCCGCGGCACCCTCATACAGTCCTCACACGATGCTGAGCATCAGTCGGACCGTAGGACAACTCAAGGGGTCAAGACCCACTCACCCGGGCTTGATCGGCAAGGGATGGGAGACGCGGTCACCAGAGGACCGCGTCCTGTAGTTGCGGTCTTCCTCGGACCGCGACCACACAGTCGCGGTTAGGGCTGTCAATGGGCCTGGCCGGCCCGACAGGCTCGCGGGCTTGGCCCGATTTCGGGCCGGGCCGCAAGGTCTTTTTTGGCCCGCGGGTTTTTAGTCGGGCCTAAAAGCCCGGCCCGACTAGACTCACGGGCCGGGCTCGGGCTTTGAGTTCGGCCCGTGGGCCGGCCCGGCCCGATCCCTTTTTTTATTCTCACTTCAAATTTTAAAAACTATTTAGTCAAACTTATGTTATTTTACTTAATTACAAATTTTAAAATTCTCTTTTCACACAAATTATGTAATTAATATCAAAATTTTAATTTATTTAGTGAGATTATAAGTTTTATAGTATTAAATCTATTAATTTTTATTATTTTTATTATTTTATTTAAGGAGTCGGGCCGGGCCGGGCCGGGCCTTAGTCGGGCTTTGAATTTTTTACATAATGTCGGGCCCGACCCGGCCCGGCCCGACATAGGTCGGGCTCGGGCCGGGCTCAGGCCTTACTCTTAATAAGTCGGGCCCGGGCCGGGCCGACCTAAGCCCGGCCCGGGCCCGGCCCATTGACAGCCCTAGTCGCGGTCCTCCCGGGACCGCGACCACCCTGGCACGAAAAGATGAACACGGTCCTCTAGTGACCGTGTTCACACAGTAGCGGTCTCCAGGAGACCGCGACTGCCAACCTCATACAACGGTAAAAAATGCCTCGGGGTCCGTGCCGATCCCCACGGTGAACGCGGTCACCCATAAACCGTGACCAACAGTCGCGGTCTGTCGCACGACCGCGACTGCTCACCGACACTCTAAAGCCCAACCAGGCCAAAAGTTGATGGAGGCGGTCTTCACCTGACCGCTACCAGTGAAAGCGGTCACTGGTAGATCGCGACCGCTTCAGAAAATCAAGAACGGCGGGAAACGCCCCAAAAACCCGATCCACGCCCCAATCACCCCTCGGTGATGGGGAAACGAAGGGGGAACCTTCCCCAACCCTCCTAGCATGCATCTACGGCCTCGGATCGGCCAAATACGCGAAGAATGGCGGATCGGCTCACAAACCCCAAAAGCATGGTTTCACCCAAACCCGCTCAAAAATGCCCCTCTCGACCTCCCCTCGGCCTACAAAGCACGGGGAACGATGGAATGAGCATGGGGGTTCGTCTCCCTAACTCAATGGAGCAAAAGCTCCGCCGAATCGCCGCCGAAATCAAAGATGAAGCTTTTAGAACGCCGAACTCCCCGCCTCACGCCGCGAAAAGAGCACCACCGCGTCCGCCTTGCCGCCGCCGCCACCGCCACGCCGTCGCCGGAGGGAGTGGGGCCGCGCCTCGGTCGTTCGGGGAAGAGGAAGCCGCGATTGGGGGGGTGCTCCAACAGAAGAGGAAGGAGGAAGAAGAAGAAGAAAAGAAAAGAAAAAGTGAAAAAGAAAAAGGAAAAGGATTGATATATATATAGAAAATCTAAAAAATCAGAAAAATCCCGAAAATAGAAAAATACATCTCCTCGATCCTCACGACACGCTGATCGCAACGGTACCACTCGCGGGTTGGTGAACGACCCGGTTCGCCCGCTACAGAGTTCCGCAGGAATTACCGAAACACACACCGATAATCGGAAAACACGTGCGGAAAAGCCGCGGAACACTTCCGGGCCTCCAAAACAACTCCGGATCGCGCCGATCCGAACACGAAAGATGTCTGAAACCAAATTTTGGACACAACGGAGCCGGACACTCTGAGAAACCAAATCCGGGACCCACGAAGGAGGATCCGAAAGATCCGGGACATTACAACCCTCCCCCCTTAAACGAATTTCGTCCTCGAAATTCAAGAACAAAGCACAAGAACGAAGGGAAAGACTCACACAAACAAGAAATGATACAGCTCTCGCATCTCATCCTCGCACTCCCAAGATGCATCGCCGCCAGAATGATGCTGCCAGACCACCTTAACCAGAGGAATAATGTAATACCCCGGATTTTTTGGATATTTTTTGGATCATTTTAGTGGGTCTCGGAGTGTATTTTATGCTTTACACGTGTTTTTCCCTGATGGGCCTTCGGAACTCTTTGCAGGGCAAACTGTGGCGTTCTCCGACTCCGGGACGTTACCACTACGTTGTATTCCTTCCGAGGATCGCGGAGGTAATTTTTCGTAATTTATGCAATTTTTGAGTTTTCCTATATATACTAACCCTTTTCTCTCTCCCCCTCTCATTTCTCTATTCCCTCCCTCTCTCTTCTCTCACGCTCTCTTTCTCCCCTCTCTTCTCCGGCGGCCGACGGAGCGAGGCGGGGCAAGGTGGAGGTGGCGCGGGCGAGGATGCGGGCGAGGACAGGTGAGGATCGAGGCGGAGGAGGCACGTGGAAGCTCGGCCGCGGGTTCGTGGAGCGGCGAGGGCTTCACGGCGTTTTCTTCGCGGATCGACGAGCTCGGGGCGCGAAATCTTCGGTGGAGGTAGGGAGATGGACCCCCAGCTCGTGCACTCCCTTTCCCTCGAGTTTCGTAGGCCGTGGTGAGCCGAGCGGGTGGAATCGGGGTTTTTTGGGCAAAACCCATGTTTTAGGGCTTGTGGGCCGATCTCTCGTTTTACGGTATTTTTGGCCAATCCGAGGCCTTAGATGCATGCTAGGGGCTATTTGGCGGCTTCCCCCTTGATTTCCCCCTCTCCGGTGGAGGCATGGGGGCGTGGTTGGAGTTTTGGGCGTTTCCACCATTTTTCGGGCTCGGACTGAGAACGCGCTAGCCTTGGGTAGCGCGTTCTTGATGGTTGCGATGCCCCGACGGGGCGCGTTCATCGGAGAAGATGAATAGTATGGCGGTTCCTATCGCGCTATAGGGCTATGGCGCGTTCTGGGCTGTCGCGCTATGGAAACATAGCGCGACCTGCCTTGTCGCGCTATAGGCTCCTAGCGCGTTCTACTTGAACGCGCTATGGACCTATAGCGCGTTATTGAAGTGACCATCCGGGCTGCCCGGGGCGGGCGGTCTGCGGCTGATCGTGCCCCCCTTGAGCCGTGTGTGTCCTGGACACCCCGTGGAGTTCCGTGACCGTTTCTTTAGGTGTCCAGAGGTTTGGGTTACCTTGATTAGTGTGCCCGTGAGTTTAAGGGTCCGGGTGACCTTCTAGTGTTCCAATTGTGTTGTGTTGGTCTCCGGTCGACCCGGTTGTGACCCAGTGGTCGACCTTTGGCCTTGCGAGTGTCCCGGGCACCCCGTGGGTTTTGTTACCGTGTCTTGGGGTGTCTGGAGGTACCGTGCTACCTCGTTAAGTGTGCCCGTGGGCTTGGTGGGTCCAGGTGACCCCAGGTGTTCCGGGCTCCCGTGTTCGTGCCAGATCGTGTCACCGTGTGTCGGTGTATGTGCGGTGGGGTCTCCCCCGCATGTCGTGGGTTTCTTTGAAAGGTGATTCCCGTGTGGGCCACGTGTTTGGCCTTGGACTGCGAGTCCAGTTATCCGGCCTGGGGCTGGAGGTTTCCCGCTTGTTCCAAGATGGGAAATCGGCAAGGCGGCTTGTGTGCTGCCCTGGGAATCGTGCCTCTGTGTTTTTCCATGTGGCCGTGGTCCCTTGCGTTCCCTTCCTGAGGGAACAGTCTTGGTGGCTTGTGAGCTATCTCGGTATTCGTGATATCGTGGTTTTGGACCTAGATATTGGGTTAGATCGACGGCCTTGTGCTGTTGCGTGCAACGGTCTTGACCCCGAGTCTTGTGACTCAAGGACCGTTGGCTGTAGTGTGTCTAGAGGACTGTCCAGAGTCTAGTGGCTTAAGTGCCACTAGAGTTTTCTCGACTCTCGCGCACGGTGCGTGCGTGGCCGTGGACTGCGAGTCCTGTTTCTTCTCCGACTGTGGTCACCGTGCGACGGGGCCGGTACGCGGGGTTGTCCCCGTACGTCGTCAGATTCGGACGTTGTTTTCCGTTGAGTTGAGAGTCTACTCCTTCAGTGACCCTCCACTAGTCGTAGCCTACCAGTACGCGTGTGTTGGTCGCACCAGGGAGTGGTGTACGGGCTTGCCCTGAGGACGGTTAGATTGGTTTCCGTCGGGCCCCTCGTCGTAGCCAGAGTCCGGCTGCGGGGGAAAACCAGTCAGAGGGCCAGACCTAGGACGCGTGGTCTGTGTGTGCACACATGGTTGGGGACAGTGGACGCACGTCGACGGGCATGACCCCAGCTAGTCACTTGTTTGTGGTTATTTGTACGGTGTTCACGCCTCGGGTAGGACCTACCACGTCAGGCGGTTCACCTGCGGTGTGGTGTAAGACGTCAGGGGACGCTACCGGCTGTGCTTCTAGTGGGTGGTACTCCTGTCGAGTACGGAGTGACAGACTGTCAGTCTCTGTGTCTTTGACCTTCGGGTTTTCGGTCGTGTTGAACGATGAGTTCGGTTGTTTCGCCGTGACGTGTGTGTTGGTTTTCGCGTCATGAGATTAGTGCTAGTGGCTTTACCGAGGTTGGGTCTTGTTGTGCGGTACCCGCGATCGGATGGTCGGGGTTGCACCTTGGACAGTGTGTCCAGGTTGGCTGTCCGGGGGACAGGCCTCTACGGCGTGGTTGCCATGTATTTTTACTTCGGTAGGTGGTACTAGCGTAGTTTGGTAGCTTCGACTACATGATCGAGGTGTGCCTTCTGGCAGTAGAAGTAGCTGTAGTGCCGCATTTTTGACCGGCCACCGGTTCGATGTTCCTGCTGTAGTTGTAGCTCTCCTTTCCGCTACCGCCGTTATTTCCGGTTGGGGTTCCGCGGGATCCCTGCTGAGTCTCTGTTTTGGAGACTCATTCCCTACTTTTCAGGTGTGGCGGTTCTTCCTCGAGGTTCGAGGGTGCGGAGCGGAGGTTCTCAGTTGCCAGCTTGCCGGGCCGAGTGTTCACTTGGCATGTGGTACGTTTTACTACTTTAGACTGTACTTTCTGTTGGACTTGACTCTGTTGTAGTTGTTTATTTATTTCTATTAATTGTTGAATTGTCCTGCTTTATTTCCTATTTCTTTGTGCCTCCACACTCCTTTTAGCCCTTCCGAGCCCTCCCGGCTCGTGGGCGGCGATGCGAGTCTCGGGTTATCGGGCCTTCCCGGTAATCGGATTCTCGGGTCGTTACAGCTGGTATCAGAGCGGTGGTTGTGGACGTACATAGGAATTCAAAATATTGCAGTGATCAGAGTCCATAAGGTCCAGTACAGTCGGCAGCTGGCATAGGGTTTTGTGCTTATTTTTCCGCTTTGTTTCTCGCTTGAGAGCTTGGGTGCGCTGTGCGGCGCTGTGAAGGTGGTTGTTATCCGCGGCTTTCATGCCAGCATGGGGTCTAAGGATTAAGGTTGAGAGCCTTCTCCCTCATCGGTGATGGCCCTAGTTGTGCTGCGTTGGGCAGAGGTTGCTGGCAGGTGTGAGCTCGAGGTGCTGCGTTCGAGGAATCTGCGGCGTGGTCAGGTTGCTGGGGAGGACTGTTTGTGGTTAAGTGGCCGTGAGCGCGCTCTGAGGGAGCTGCTGTCGGTTTTGGCCACTCCAGCTTGAGATTTATCCAGCCCCTGAGGTGTTCAGGTTATGGTTTAAGGTGGCAGAGCGGGTGTTCTGATCGAGAAGTGTGCTCCGGTGAGCGGAATGTCTTCTCGGTGAGCTACTAATTTGTCGAGCCTGATGTCCTTGTTGTGCTCTGTGGCGTCAGAAATGACGTGCCGGTCCCGACTGTTTTATGTATTTCGAGGCAGGATTGGGCTGTGGTGTCCCAGTAAGTCTTGCTCCTGCGCTCTTGTGTGCGAATGGGGTGTGTTCGCCCTGGAGTTGGTTTGAGATGTGAAGGCTCCACGGTGAGTTCGGGACTCGAGGATGAGCATCGGCGGTTGTTGTTACGGCTCGTGTTGCGGCTCTTGGCATGCCGTGTTGCAGTTCGAGGAATTACAGTGGTGGTGCATCGAGAGATGCTGTGATTGTGGTCCGACGTGACACTCGTCGAGTGTGTCGGAGGCGCTGACCTGATGGAAGCGATGGTTTTCCTTGGTGCTGGATGGTGTTGTTTCCAGCGTGCGCGAGGTTTGAGGTCAGGTCGAGCGTGGAGTCCTTCCGTTGGTCGGAAGTGCGTTTGGTCTCCCCTTGGTTGGAGAGATTGTGTTGGGTTAAGGTTCGTCGTCTTGCATTGCATGTTCGGATTGGTTGGCCTTGTATGCCATGAAGTCCGTGCGAGACGTGCTCCTTGTCTTGGCAAGGCGGTTGCCTGTGAGAAGTCGTGCCCATTCCCTTGTCGTGTGAGGGTGCTGGCGCTGTTCCGGAAGGACGAGTGCTGGGTGGGCGGTGTTCGCTTTCTCAGCTGTGCGCGCGGATTTGAGTGCGCAGCGAAAGCGTGGTGGGCCCATAACCCACTGGTTCAGGATCGTAGCGTTGGTTGCTACGGGCGGATTCCTGAGTTTGCGTTGAGCACGAGAGGATTGGTTCCTCTGTGCGAAACGTGTTGTTGCCGTGCTGTTGCCCGAGATATCGTGGTGGTGGGCACTGGCAGGATGGAGTGTTGGGGAAAAGTGCTGACTAGTGCGCCGCATGAGTACCCTGTTCCTGTGTTGGAAGTCATGTCAGGCGTCGGTGTTGGACCTGGATGAGGTTGTTGAGGATGTCGCCTGACGGAGGTCGAGGACGTGTTGGTCAGAGTCGGTGGCTTGGCGCCCGACTTGTGTTCCCAGTCGTGTCCTCGGATGAGATCATTTTTGGGGAAGTGGTCTCTGGCAGACTATGGGTCCCGGTTGACGGCTATGAGTGGCTGGTGAGCCTAACCGTGTGACCGACCACAGCAGTGTCTGTTGGTTCTACGGTCTTGTCGGATTGTGACGGTGAGATGTTTATTGCATAGGGACCCGTGAGCACTGTTCAGGTGGTGTCCCGTGGCTCTGTGGTAAGGGCAGAATCGGGATTGGCAGGTGTCCACTTGCATTGATCGAAGGATTTGATGAGACCAGATGGAAGAGTGACGCCTGTGGGCGGAGGCCTTTTGTGAGATGGGCGTCGGAGGATGGTCCTTGTTAGGACATTGGTGTCACAATGGTTATCCCTGGTTTGGTGACCAGCATGGGATGATTCCTCTGTGAGTCTGGGTCCAGTAGGGTGATGATTGAAGACACCAGGATCCGTCATTTGGTTTCGTCATGCTCCCCGAGAGGGTCGAGTTGGCGTTCGGATGCGGAGTCCGAGAGGAGTGCTGCTCGAGATGCGGCATCAGTCTGTGTGTGAGTCGACGGATGGCTTGCTGAGGTTTGGAATGTTTCCTTTGGACCCGGTGGAGGACCAGGAAAGAAGGAAGAACCTGAGCGAGCGGTTGGTGACCGTCGGTGTGTGGTCTTTTCACAGATAAGATGCTGGTTGTTGGGGCTCGAGCGTGGCGAGAGCCGTGTGCCAACGAGACCTTTGGTGGTCGTTTCTGTGATGTGCCTTTCCGGATGGGATCTGGACTTTGTCGAAGTTTATCTTCTGACAAGAGTTGGCACAGTGTTGTGTCCGGATTTCGGCTTGCCATGTGTGAGGTGTTTCTTGGTGCTGAGCCGATGTTCTGGTTGCGGTCTGCGGAGAGGACTGCTTGAGCTGGTGGAGGCTCTATTTTGGTTGCTCCCTTGAGGAGGGTGTGCGACCTGTCAGCTGGCTGCGAAGCTGATGTGTGATTTGTCTGCTGACCATTGGATGGATCAGTAGCTGTTTCTCGTGACGAGGGTTGTGTTTCCTCGGTGAGCGAGATCGTGGCTGCGGCGCCATGGTGGATTCTCACGTTGACTGAGGTGATGCCGGGATGTGTCCTTTGGTATATGCCTGCTTTGTTGGCCAGTGTGCTCGGCGCGAGGAGCGAGGTGTTGTTTGCGACTGTAAGTCTGGCTGTGTCCCTCAGGACTGGTGTTTTCATGAGAACCAAGATTTTTTGTGCTGGGGCTCTGACAGCGTGTCAGTTGGTTCAGTGTTCTTCCCCTGGGACTTCGTGTTAGGTCCTGAATTTCGAGGATGAAATTCCTTTAAGGGGGGAGGGCTGTAATGCCCCGGATTTTTCGGATATTTTTCGGATCATTTTAGTGGGTCTCATAGTGTATTTTGTGCTTTACACGTGTTTTTTTCTGATGGGCCTTCGGAACTCTTTGCAGGGTAAATTGTGGCGTTCTCCGACTCCGGGACGTTACCACTGCATTGTATTCCTTCCGAGGATCGCGGAGGTAATTTTTCGTAATTTATGCAATTTTCGGGTTTTCCTATATATACTAACCCTTTTCTCTCTCTCCCTCTCATTTCTCTCTTCCCTCCCTCTCTCTTCTCTCACACTCTCTTTCTCCCCTCTCTTCTCCGGCGGCCGACGGAGCGAGGCGGGGGCGAGGTGGAGGTGGCGCGGGCGAGGATGCGGGCGAGGACAGGTGAGGATCGAGGCGGAGGAGGCGCGTGGAAGCTCGGCCGCGGGTTCGTGGAGCGGCAAGGGCTTCACGACGTTTTCTTCGCGGATCGACAAGCTCGGGGCGCGAAATCTTCGGTGGAGGTAGGGAGATGGACCCCCAGCTCGTGCACTCCCTTTCCTGTGAGTTTCATAGGCCGTGGTGAGCCGAGCAGGTGGAATCGGGATTTTTTGGGCAAAACCCATGTTTTAGGGCCTGCGGGTCGATCTCTCGTTTTACGGTATTTTTGGCCGATCCGAGGCCTTAGATGCATACTAGGGGCTATTTGGGGGCTTCCCCCTTGATTTCCCCCTCTCCGGTGGAGGTATGGGGGCGTGGTTGGAGTTTTTGGGCGTTTCCACCGTTTTTCGGGCGCGGACTGAGAACGCGCTAGCCTTGGGTAGCGCATTCTTGATGGTTGCGCTGCCCCGACGGGGCGCGTTCATCGGAGAAGATGAACAGTATGGCGGTTCCTGTCGCGCTATAGGGCTATGGCACGTTCTGGGCTGTCGCGCTATGGAAACATAGTGCGACCTGCCTTGTCGCGCTATAGGCTCCTAGCGCATTCTGCTTGAACGCGCTATGGACCTATAGCGCGTTATTGAAGTGACCATCCGGGCTGCCCGGGGTGGGCGGTCTGCGACTGATCGTGCCCCCCTTGAGCCGTGTGTGTCCTGGACACCTCGTGGAGTTCTGTGACCGTGTCTTTGGGTGTCCAGAGGTTTGGGTTATCTCGATTAGCGTGCCCATGAGTTTAAGGGTCCGGGTGACCTTCTAGTGTTCCGATTGTGTTGTGTTGGTCTCCGGTCGACCCGGTTGTGACCCAGTGGTCGACCTTTGGCCTTGCGAGTGTCCCGGGCACCCCGTGGGTTTTGTTACCATATTTTGGGGTGTCTGGAGGTACCGTGCTACCTCGTTAAGCGTGCCCGTGGGCTTGGTGGGTCCAGGTGACCCCAGGTGTTCCGGGCTCCCGTGTTCGTGCCAGATCGGGTCACCGTGTGTCGGTGTATGTGCGGTGGTGTCTCCCCCGCATGTCGTGGGTTTCTTTGGAAGGTGATTCCCGTGTGGGCCACGTGTTTGGCCTTGGACTGCGAGTCCAGTTATCCGGCCTGGGGCTGGAGGTTTCCCGCTTGTTCCAAGATGGGAAATCGGCAAGGCGGCTTGTGTGCTACCCTGGGAATCGTGCCTCTGTGTTTTTCCATGTGGTCGTGGTCCCTTGCGTTCCCTTCCTGAGGGAACAGTCTTGGTGGCTTGTGAGCTATCTTGGTATTCGTGATATCGTGGTTTTGGACCTAGAGATTGGGCTAGATCGACGGCCTTGTGCTGTTGCGAGCAACGGTCTTGACCCCAAGTCTTGTGACTCAAGGACCGTTGGCTGTAGTGTATCTAGAGGACTGTCCAGAGTCCAGTGGCTTAAGTGCCACTCGAGTTTTCTCGACTCTCGCGCACGGTGCGTGCGTGGCCGTGGACTGCGAGTCCTGTTTCTTCTCCGACTGTGGTCACCGTGCGACGGGGCCGGTACGCGGGGTTGTCCCCGTACGCCATCGGATTCGGACGTTGTTTTCTGTTGAGTTGAGAGTCTACTCCTTCAGTGACCCTCCACTAGTCGTAGCCTACCAGTACGCGTGTGCTGGTCGCACCAGGGAGTGGTGTACGGGCTTACCCTGAGGACAGTTAGATTGGTTTCCGTCGGGCCCCTTGTCGTAGCCAGAGTCCGGCTGCGGGGGAAAACCAGTCAGAGGGCCAGACCTAGGACGCGTGGTCTGTGTGTGCACACGTGGTTGGGGACAATGGACGCACGTCGACGGGCGTGACCCCAGCTAGTCACTTGTTTGTGGTTACTTGTATGGTGTTCGCGCCTCGGGTAGGACCTACCACGTCAGGCGGTTCACCTGCGGTGCGGTGTAAGACGTCAGGGGACGCTACCAGCTGTGCTTCTAGTGGGTGGTACTCCTGTCGAATACGGAGTGACAGACTGTCAGTCTCTGTGTCTTTGACCTTCGGGTTTTCGGTCGTGTTGACCTGTGAGTTCGGTTGTTTCGCCGTGACGCGTGTGTTGGTTTTCGCGTCATGAGATTAGTGCTAGTGGCTTTACCGAGGTTGGGTCTTGTTGTGCGGTACCCGCGATCGGATGGTCGGGGTTGCACCTTAGACAGCGTGTCCAGGTTTGATGTCCGGGGGACAGGCCTCTACGGCGTGGTTACCGTGTATTTTTACTTCGGTAGGTGGTACTAGCGTAGTTTGGTAGCTTCGACTACGTGATCGAGGTGTGCCTTCTGGCAGTAGAAGTAGCTGTAGTTCCGTGTTTTTGACCGGCCACCGGTTCGCTGTTCCTACTGTAGTTGTAGCTCTCCTTTCCGCTACCGTCGTTGTTTCCGGTTGGGGTTCCGCGGGATCCCTGCTGAGTCTCTGTTTTGGAGACTCATTCCCTGCTTTTCAGGTGTGGCGGTTCTTCCTCGAGGTTCGAGGGTGCGGAGCGGAGGTTCTCAGTTGCCAGCTTGCCGGGCCGAGTGTTCACTTGGCATGTGATACGTTTTACTGCTTTATACTGTACTTTCTGTTGGACTGGACTCTGTTGTAGTTGTTTATTTATTTCTGTTAATTGTTGAATTGTCCTGCTTTATTTCCTATTTCTTTGTGCCTCCACACTCCTTT
Source organism: Amorphophallus konjac (assembly GCA_022559845.1). Lineage (NCBI taxonomy): Eukaryota > Viridiplantae > Streptophyta > Magnoliopsida > Alismatales > Araceae > Amorphophallus > Amorphophallus konjac. The sequence goes on along the minus strand of JAHNEJ010002818.1, from coordinate 119,390 downwards.
TAGCCCTTCCGAGCCCTCCCGGCTCGTGGGCGGCGGTGCGAGTCTCGGGTTATCGGGCCTTCCCGGTAATCGGATTCTCGGGTCGTTACAAATAACCTTATTCCGCAGGCGCTGCTCTCGCCGATCCTCAATGCGAACAGGAAACTTCGGAAGGGACAGATCTGGGGTCACCTCAGGCCAAACGGCATCCTCGAGAACATAAGAATCATCGGGCATATACTTCCGAAGCATCGACACGTGAAACACATCATGCACGGCGGAAAGCTCCGGAGGTAGCTGCAACCGATAAGTAACTTCCCCAACACGCTCAATGATGGGAAAGGGATCAATGTAGCGGGGACTCAGCTTCCCATGCCTACTGCAATGCATCACACCCTTCATGGGAGAAACTCTCAAGAAAACTCGATCTCCCACAGCAAAGCTGAGAGGTCGTCTCCTCCGATCCGGCTCTGAGCTGCCAACATCTTCTGCTGAACGAGATGCACCACCTCAACACACTGTGCACCAAATCTGGTCCGGTCAAGGCACGCTCGCCCACCTCGAACCAATCAAGCGAAGTTCGACAAGGTCGCCCGTACAACGCCTCGTAGGGAGCCATACCAATACTCGAATGATAGCTGTTATTGTAGGCAAACTCCACTAATGGCAGATGGTGGGTCCAATTCCCCTGCCATTCCAAGCAACACGCTCGCAACATGTCCTCCAAAGTCTGGATGGTCCGCTCAGATTGGCCATCCGACTGAGGATGATAGGCCGAGCTGAATGCCAACTCAGTGCCTAGAGCCTTCTGGAAGCTCCTCCAGAATCCAGAAGTGAAACAGGGATCACGATCCGATACAATGGAGATGGGAACTCCATGCAACGGAACGATCCGCTCCACGTACAGATGAGCCAAACGCTGCACGCTCCAACTGACCTTGACTGGCAGCAATCGCGCCGTCTTCGTCAGTATATCCACTAGCAACCAGATACTATCCTCCCCGCTAGACGTCCTCGGCAACCCAACCACGAAATCAGTGGTCACGTGGTCCCACTTACACGCAGGGACATCCAAGAGCTGAAGTGTACCTCCTGGTCGCTGGTGCTCAGCCTTCACCTGCTGACAGGTCAAACACCTGGCCGCAAATTCCGTTACATCTCTCTTCATGCCAGGCCACCAAAACTGCCTCTTCAAGTTCTGGTACATCTTAGCCGACCCGGGGTGCACGGCATACCGACTCCCATGAGCCTCACGCAATACAGTACGCTGCACCTGCCCCTCGGCTGGCACATACAACCTACCTCTGAATCTCACAGCTCCATCCTCGCCAAACTCCACCTCGACCATCGACAGAATACGAGGTAGCTCGGGGTCCGCTCGCTAAGCCTCAGTCACCTGTCGACACACCGCGGGCGTGACAGTCAGACTCGCAAGGACAGCTGAACCCTGGTCCTGAGGGACCTTGAGCCTAAAAGTCATGGCCGGGACCTGCTCCTAAAGCCTCCACTTCCTTAACAACATCTGACTGACCATTACTCTCCTACTCAGAGCATCAGCCACGACGTTCATCCTGCCAGGCTGATATAACAGAGTGAAATCATAATCCTTCATGTACTCCATCCACCTCCTCTGCCTGAGGTTAAGGTCCTTCTGCGTGAACACATACCTCAAACTCTGATGGTCAGTGAAAAGCTCAAACCTCTCGCCGTACAAATAATGCCTCCAGATCTTCAGAGCGAAAATCACCGCCACCAACTCAAGATCATGAGTAGGGTAGTTCGCCTCATGTGACTTCAACTGCCGCGACGCATACGCACAACTCTTCCATGCTGCATCAACACAGCATCGAGACCTACCCCGGAAGCATCTGTACATACCACGAAACCACCCGAGCCAGATGGCAACACCAAAATCGGAGCAATGGTAAGCAATCTCTTCAGTTCCATGAAGCTCCGCTCACACTCCTCCGCCCAGATAAACGGCACATCCTTCCACGTAAGCCTGGTCATCGGGGCTGCAATACGAGAGAAATCCTAGATAAACCTCCGATAAGAGCCTGTAAGCCCCAAGAAACTCCGAATCTTCGTGACAGAACTCGACCTCGGCCACTGGACCACAACCTCGACCTTGGCCGGGTCCACGGAAACACCATCACCAGAAATCACGTGCCCCAAAAAGTGCACCTCACGAAGCCAGAACTCGCACTTACTGAGCTTCGCATACAACTGGTGATCGTGCAGGGTCTGCAACACCGCTCTTAAATGCTGCACATGCTCCTCAGCAAACCGCGAATACACAAGGATATCGTCCACAAACACGACCACAAACTAGTCCAAGTACGGATGAAACACCCTATGCATCAAATCCATGAATGCTGCGGGGGCATTGGTGAGCCCGAACGGCATCACCAAGAACTCATAATGCCCATACCTCGATCGAAACGCCGTCTTCTCCACGTCCGACTCTCGGATCCGCAGCTGATAATAACCCGATCTCAAATCGATCCTCGAAAACACCCGGGCCGACTGTAGCTGATCGAACAGGTCATCAATCTGAGGCAACGGATACTTGTTCTTGACAGTCGCCAGGTTCAACTGACGGTAGTTGATGCACAGCCTCAAACTACCATCCTTCTTCTTCACAAACAACACCGGCGCACCCCACGGGGAATAACTAGGACAAATATACCCCTTGGCCAGCAGCTCCTGCAACTGCGCCTTCAGCTCTCGCAACTCGGCAGGCGCCATCCGATAAGGGGCCTTCGACATAGGCGCCGTGCCTGGCACCACCTCAATCACGAAATCAATCTCTCGCTGCGGTGGCAACCCTGGTAGCTCCTCGGGAAAAACATCAGGAAACTCGCACACGACAAGAATGTCCTCTACCTCAGGACCCTGTCGCTCGACCAAAACCACGGACGTGAGAAAGCCCTGACAACCCGCATTAAGCAAACGACACGCACAGATATCCGAAATAAGCAAGCGGGAAGAGGAAGACCGAATACATTGGAAATAGAAGGTGGGTCCACGAAGCTGTCGGAAGTAGACCTTCTTCGAGCTGCAATCCACCAAGGCATGATGAGCCTCGAGCCAATCCATGCCCAAAATCACATCAAAGTCCTGAAGCGGTAACGTGTAGAGTCTAGCCGGCAAGTTCTGCCCTTCCACCCACACAGGTACCTTCTCAAAGCAGTACGGGGTGATCATGAAGTCACCGGTAGGCAACTCTACCGCCAAGTCACAGGACACCTCGGTCACTGGGTCCTCCACGCTCTGAGCAAAATCCTCCGAGATAAACGAATGAGAAGCACCTGAATCGAACAAAACACGAGCCGCACGACCCAAAATCGAGAGAGTACCTTCCACTAAATGCGAGGCCTCAGCCTCTGCCCTGGTCATGTGAGTGACTCTGCCTCGGGATCTCTGCCTCCCTACGGTAGCTGACCGTGACAACTGAGGAAACTGTCCCTACTGCTGGTACTGCTGCGGCTGCGATGACAACTGCTGGGGCTGAAACTGCTGGGGCTGTTGAAACTCATGCGGCTGGCTCGGTCTCTGCGGACAGTCACGTGCCATATGTCCTGGCTGATCGCACCTGAAGCAAATCACGGGCGCTGAACACGGTCTGCCTGGATGAGAACCACCACACCTAGGACAGCCACCCCGTAAACCAGTCATCGAACCCTGACGCTGAAAAGTCACCAGCTGCTGAACACTGCCCATCGACTCCTGCCTCGACTCCTTACGATCCTGACGCCTCTTGCCAAAACCAGCTTCCTTAAGCAACTTCTTAAGCTTCGACTTGAAGGATGAACCTGGCACAGGAGCCGCAGTCTGCGTCGCCACTGATCCACCTGCTGAGAGCTGGACGGTACTCTACTGCTGCATCCCCGTCGGCTGGCTGAAATCTGCCTGCACCTGACTAGCACTGCCCTGCCCTTGAACCTTCTGCAAATATCTCTCCAGCGCCGCTGCTGCCTTACATGCCGCATCCAGAGTGGTCAAACCTGACACAAGAAGATGATGCCTCAACTCTAGCCTCAGACCACCCACAAACTGATCGGTCTTCACCTCTTCATCTGCCATGATATGAGGAGCATAACGGCCCAACTCGATAAGCCTGGCACGGTACTGCATCACCGACATGTCACCCTGGGTCAGCTCCATGAACTCACGCAACCCCTACGACCTGACAAAGGACGGACAGAAGGCACGATCGAAGGCCGTGATGAACTCTTGCCACGCAATCTATCGAAGAGGACGAGACTGGAACACTGAACCCCACTCTGACGTCCACCAAGTACGGGCGGGTCCCTGAAGATGATGAGTAGCCAACGCCACCTGCTCCTCCTCAGGACACTCCATCGCACTGAAAATCGACGAACATCATCCAGCCACTCTCTGGCCACCTCAGGATCTGGCTGCCCACTGAAAGAAGGAGGCTGGAACAGTAAAAACTCCTTCAGCACACGACCATGACCACCACGAGCCCAGTCCTCACCAGCATCGCCGCCCTACTGCTGATGATCTCCCTACTGCTGACCTCCCTGTTGCCGCTGGAACACATACTCAAACATGCCTCGAAAGAAATCGTCCATCCCCGGAGCTCTCGCATCTCCAGCTACACCCTCGGAAACTGAAGCCCTACTCTGCTCCTCTGGACCACCACTAGACTCTCCCTGCTGGGCACGAGCCCTCCTCCGTGGCGCCATAACACACCTGGCATCAAAGAAAACAACCACAAATCAATAAAACACGCGCGACCCTAAGCCAATCGCCGACTGTACAGGACATTCATGGACCTCCTGGACCACTGCAATTCGTTCCAGGTTCTGATATACCTCCACAACCTAGGCTCTGATACCAGCTGTGACGACCCGAGGATCCAAGTACCGGAAAGGAACCGGCGCGCCTCGAATCTCGGCCCGCCAACCCACGAGTCCGAAGACTCGGAAGGGTAGAAAGGAGTGGTGTGGGGGTACAAGAGAAGCTGCAACGACCACAGAGATAGCACAATAATCTAAAATAAAATGCACATAATAATATAAATAAATAAACTGCTACAAGGTCCACAGTGTCTTATATCCAAAAGAAAGTACAGTCAACAGGAAAGAAAGTACAACTACACGGGACATCCCCTGGAGTACAACTACACGGGGCATCCCCCGGCTCTGGCAGACTGGCGACTAACCCTGGCTAGAAGAACCACGCTGGAACTCGGCCGCGCCTCTCGAAGACCCCGCATCACCTGAAAAGTAGGGGTGAGCCTCATTTCATTGGCCCAGTAGGGATCCCGCGAATCCCCACCTCGCACGGAAAACAAGGCACGAAGCAAGAAAGCAGCAAGCAACCCTACCTAACAAAAGTACAGTGGAACCAACAAGCTAAAGTAAATAAATGGAAAAGTTATCTACACTAACAGTACCGTACTACTGAACCTCGGTCCAACAAAATACGAGTCCACGCCTGCCAGTGAGCAGGAGCACTATCCACCTGAAGAACGACCGGAAGCGTCCCCTGACGTCTTACACCGCGTCACAAGTGTCTGACTACGACGCCCCAGGCGTGAGACTCAGACACACAACAAGTACCACAATAAGGACTAGTTGGGGTCACGCTCGTCAGCGCGTGTCCTAAGTCCCCAACTACGTGTGCACACACAGATCATCTGCTCTAGGTCGAGTCCTCTAGCTGGTTTTCCCCCCCACCGGACTCTGGTGGCAAAGGCAAGGGGCCCTACGGAAACCAGCCTAAAAATCGCATCACACTGGGTCTTGCTCTCCACCACTCCCAGGCGGGTCCACACACGCGTGCGCAGGAAGCTACGACTAGTGGACAGGTCACTGGAAGTAAGGACTAACTCGCAGAAACCACCGACTAAACACCAGCAAGGTGCAGAGGTCACCCTCTGTACCAACACCGACTCTCGGTAACACCGGCCGATACATCACGCCCCGGGATCCCCGCGGCACCCTCGTACAGTCCCCACACGATGCCGAGCATCAGTCGGACCGTAGGACAACTCAAGGGGTCAAGACCCACTCACCCGGGCTTGATCGGCAAGGGATGGGAGACGCGGTCACCAGAGGACCGCGTCCTGTAGTCGCGGTCTTCCTCGGACCGTGACCACACAGTCGCGGTCCTCCCGGGACCGCGACCACCCTGGCACGAAAAGATGAACACGGTCCTCTAGTGACCGTGTTCACACAGTAGCGGACTCCAGGAGACCGCGATCGCGGTCCTCCCGGGACCGCGACCACCCTGGCACGAAAAGATGAACACGGTCCTCTAGTGACCGTGTTCACACAGTAGCGGTCTCCAGGAGACCGCGACTGCCAACCTCGTGCAACGGTCAAAAACCAACGGTAAAAAATGCCTCGGGGTCCGTACCGGTCCCCACGGTGAACGCGGTCGCCCATAAACCGCGACTAACAGTTGCGGTCTGTCGCACGACCGCGACTACTCACCGACACTCTAAAGCCCAACCAGGCCAAAACTTGATGGAGGCGGTCTTCACCTGACCGCTACCAGTGAAAGCGGTCACTGGTAGACCGCGACCGCTTCGGAAAACCGAGAACGGCGGGAAACGCCCCAAAAACCCAATCCACGCCCCCAATCACCCCCCGGTGATGGGGAAATGAAGGGGGAACCTTCCCCAACCCTCCTAGCATGCATCTACGGCCTAGGATCGGCCAAATACGCGAAGAAACGGCGGATCGGCTCACAAACCCCAAAAGCATGGTTTCACCCAAACCTGCTCAAAAATGCCCCTCTCGACCTCCCCTCGGCCTACAAAGCACGGGGAACGATGGAATGAGCATGGGGGTTCGTATCCCTACCTCAATGGAGCAAAAGCTTCGCCGAATCGCCGTCGAAATCAAAGATGAAGCTTTTAGAACGCCGAACTCCCCGCCTCACGCCGCGAAAAGAGCACCACCGCGTCCGCCTTGCCGCCGCCGCCACCGCCACGCCGCCGCCGGAGGGAGTGGGGCCGCGCCTCGGTCGTTCGGGGAAGAGGAAGCCGCGGTTGGGGGGGTGCTCCAACGGAAGAGGAAGGAGGAAGAAGAAGAAGAGAAGAAAAGAAAAAGTGAAAAAGGAAAAGGAAAAGGATTGATATATATATAGAAAATCCAAAAAATCCAAAAAATAGAAAAATACATCTCCTCGATCCTCGCGACACGCTGATCGCAACGGTACCACTCGCGGGTTGGTGAACGACCCGGTTCGCCCGCTATAGGGTTCCGCAAGAATTACCGAAACACACACCGGTAATCGGAAAATACGCGCGGAAAAGCCGCGGAACACTTCCGGACCTCCAAAACAACTCCGGATCGCGCCGATCCGAACATGAAAGATGTTCGAAACCAAATTTTGGACACAACGGAGTCGGACACTCCAAGAAATCAAATCCGGGACTCACGAAGAAGGATCCGAAAGATCTGGGACATTACAAGTCCCCTCTAACGTCTCTCTCTCTCTCTCTATTCCCCCCTCTGGCACCTCTCTCTCTCTACATAACTCACCTGCTGTTGGATGAGTTGTCGGCGTCGGAGGGTGAAGTCCTCTCTTTCTCTCTTTGTGTGTACGTATGTGAGGGCGCGTACACACGCGCAAGCTCAACTCACCCCCCGCTGGGTGTTTTGTTAGTTCTAGAGCGGGAAGTCCCCTCCACTATCTCTCTCTCTCTCTGTTATGCCCCGAATTTTTTAGATCATAATCCGTGGGTTTCGGAGCGCTTTCGTGAGTCCCATATTGGTTTTGTAGTTGCTCGGGTTTTTCGTCTGACGAGCCTTTGGAATCCTGTGTAAGGTGAATCGTCATGTTGTCGGGCTCCGAGACGCTACAGGCGCAAAGAGCGTGTTCCGAGGATCGAGAAAATAAAATTTCCCTAATTTGTATATTTTAAAATTTTTTAGATTTTCTATAAATATTAAAACCCCCCATTTCCTTTCTCCCCATCCCATTTCTCTCCCTCTCCCTATCGCTTCTCTCTTTCTCTCCGTCTCTTCTCCGCGGGGCGGCCGACCGTGGCAGAGGCCGGCAAGATGGAGGTGGCGCGCGGACGAGGAGCAACGTGGATGGGCTTGGATCGAGGCGGTGGGGGCACGACGAGCTTCGTCCGCGAGTTTGGGGTGCCGACAGTGGTTCATGTGGCGTTTTGCGAGGAATCGGCGTCCTCAACGCGGGAATCGTCGGTGGAGGTAGGGGGACAGATCCTTGACCCTTGTACTTCCTTTCCCCACGATTTATAAGCCGTGATGAGGCTGAGTATGGGTTTATTTCATGCTGGGGTCAAAATCGCATGTTTGGGGGTGAGACGGTTCCTTCAATTCGGCATAGTTTTTGAGGTTTGACTGGGTCCTCTCGGTGCTAGAGAGGGGTGGGGAAGGGTTTCCCCTTGTTTTCCCCTTCACATGGGTCTGATTGGGGCGTGGGTCAGAGTTTTCTATGGAGTTCACCGTTTTCAGGTTTGGAATCAAGAGGCGGTCGTACCAGAGACCGCCACTTGCATCCATGGGTGGAGGCGGCCCTTGGAAGACCGCCTCTTGCCTTTGTAAGTCGATTAAGTCGATTGCAAAATGCAGTCTTGCGACAGACCATCTTCTGAAGTAGCGGTCAGGGAAGACTGCCACTTGGCCGGATCAAACGCGGAGTTTTCGAGTAGACTGCAGAAGGCGGCCTTCCCATGACCGCCTTCTTCAGGGGGCGGTCCTCCTGAGACCGCGCTTCTGCCTGTGTGTGTGTCTGGGGTGCCCTGTCAGATGGCGGCCTTGTGGAGACCGCCTCTGTCAAGTGGCGGTCTTCCTAGATTGCCTTCTGATGAGTTGTCTGGTAGCGGTCTCCTTGAGGTCGCCACCATGTGGCCACCTCCAGGGGGCGACCCTTTGGAAACCGCCACCTCCAGGTAGCGGTTGTGGAGTGACCGCCACCTATTCTGGGTATTCCATTTGGGTCGTTTTGGCTTCCGGATGATTTAATATCGGCCTGTTTGACACCCATTGGTCCTATGGATGTCCCAGAAACCCCGTGGGGACCGTGATCGTATTTTTGAGGTGTTCGGAGGTATCGTGTTATCTCGATTAATAAGCCCATGGGTTTTGAGGGTTTGGGTGACCCTGTGTGCTCTGGGCTTCCGTATATTCGCTTGATCGAGTCACTGTGGATCGGTGTGAGTGCGGAGGGCTGTTTCCGCACGACTCTAGCTTCTTCGAAAAGTGGTTTCCACGTGGGCCACGCGTATGGCCTATGAACTACGAGTTTTGTGACCCAGCCTGGGGCTGGGGGTTCCCTTGGGTTCCCTTGGAAAGCTTTGTGTGGTCTTTCAGTAGTCGGGCTGGTGTTGCCCGATGTGTGTGCATGGGGCGTGGTTCTTCCGCTGGTTCTAGATCGGGATCAAGTGATTCTCCCGAGAATGTTGGTTCAGGGTGTGTGGCTGTATGGCCTTGTCTGTGGTTCTGTCGGCTAGGACGAACTGTCCGACCGTGGGGTCGGGTTTGCGTAGAGGGCCGGTGTGTGTGTGTGTCTCCCCTGATTGACCGTCGTCTGGTTCTGGTCACCGTCGTCGTGTCGTGTCGTGTCGACGTTCTTACTCTGTTGCTTCCGTTGTTGTTGTTCTTGCTTTCCTTTACTGTTGCTATTTCTGTTGTTGCACTTTTATTACCGCCTTCGTTGTGGTGGGGACCCGCGGGACCCCTAATGAGCCGATGAGATGAGGCTCACCCCCTACTTTTCAGGTGCGGCGCTCTCCTCAGTGTGGAGCGTTCCTGTCGAAGGTTCATAGTTGCCAACTCGCCAGGTCGCCGGGGTGTGTCCCGGGGCAGTGTACGTTTCTTTTCCCCTGACTGTACTTGTGGACTGAACTCTGTAGATTATTTAATTGTTATAAAATGTAATTTTATTTCTGTCAGAACTGTTGATTAATTCTATAAATTTACTTTCCTGCTATTGTTTAGAGTTTCAATGCATGACCACACCAACCCTTTAACCTTTCCGAGTCTTTCGACTCGTGAGTAGCAGAACATGATTCGAATGGTATCGGGTTATTTCTGATATCCGGATCTTGGGTCGTTGCACTCTCTCTTCCTCTCTCTTCTCTCCCTATTCTCTCTCTCACTTTCTCCCTCAGATTACGAGTAAGAGATCAATATGCCTCCTCCCCCGTGACCTCCCCTCCCTCTCACTGGTACACCGCCATCCTACCCGTGACTTGTCATTCTTCTAGAGCAACTCTCCCTCTCTATTATCTCTCTGGTTCTAGGTGCGGACCCAACTCTACAGAGAGAACAAACTACTCATCGAGAGCCATCGCCAGTGCTCACCAACGTAGCAGCTTATTGATTTCCCAAAAACAAAGGCAGCATTAGCAACTAAGTGGATATTTGAGAGGGAAACCAATATCAGACCCCGCGAAACACACCTGCTCTTCGATTCAAGTTGCAAAGCTTGGACTCCACCAAGGACAAGAAAACTATGCTTGGAGCCCGCCGATCGAAGCCAGGGAACCGCCTAACCCCCCCCCCCCCCCCCAATTGTTGTTGTGCCAAATCTCTCTCTCTAGGTGGTGTGGGGAGGGTTGAATAAGAGATATGCTAGTCATCCAATGAGAAAATAACAAAAATATTAAAATCTTTGTAAAATATTCATCTTTTTGTTTCGTTGACAATACTTAATCGTGACGAAATTTTTATAATATTTTGTTAATAATAATAATAATAATAATATTTTTTTATGAAACCCTACCTAGGTGCAATAGGAGAGTGCACCCTCTATCAAGGATAGAGAGAAAGCCACTCCACCATCACAACACTAGGAGGTTAGTTTTTATTAATGATCAAGGGGAAAATTTTACATCATCCGGATGCTAGGGAATCCTAGCTTGTCCATTCGAACAATTCCCTTTATATGCTTAGGGAGTTGTTGAAGTGAGAAGAAACAGAAATTACATTTCAAATTACAAGCATAATTGGCCAAAGAATCAGCTACATAATTTGCTTCTCGATAAATGTGGCGGATTGAGTCAAAAGTAGATAATAGCCTCCAAATTTCTCTCACATAGCTTGTGATCTTCCAAGGATAAGGAATTTTCCCGGTGATCACTTGCACAAGGGCTTGAGAGTCACATTCTATAAGGGCTGGCTGAGTTGAGACTGCCTTTAAGATTTTAATTCCATCCATGAGAGCTCTGGCTTCAGCTATGATACAATTACTCTGAGCATAGTAGTGAGAAAAGGCAATAATAGGAGTACCCGAAGCATCTCTAATAATGCCACCACCACCCGAGATACCTGCCTGCTTTGACGCTCCATCAGTGTTGAGTTTGAGATAAGGCCATGGGGGGCATAGCCACTTAACCAGTTTAAATGGCAATTCCTTTGTGTGCTGAGTTGTGATATCAAAGGTAGCCAGGATCTGCTTCTTTTTAAGATCTGGTTCTGCAAGTTAGCCAGCCTCATTTCTTGTTTAACCAGGGTTATGATTTTAGAAATCAGAGCATTCGGCTGAGGAGAACTATCTTCATGGATTACAGCATTCCTGGCAGACCAGATCTCCCATAATCCGTGAGCAATAATCCCAACAGTAAATAGTCCAAAAGTAGTGTTACTATTAACTGCGTGAACAGATTGGGATATAAGATTCCTTGCAGTTCCACCTGAGATTGGAAGACCTTTGGCTCTGAAGAATGACCATATATTGGATGCCAGATCACTCTCAACAAACAAATGGTTTGTGTCCTCCTCCTGACTTTGCTTACAACATCTACATTTAGAGCAAAGTGGCACACCCCTGCTGTTTTATGTTACAATCTGATGGTAGACAATTATGCATAACCTTCCAAGCAAAAATAGATATTCTGATGGGAATCCATCTAGACCAAATTTGTTTCCAGCAGGATTGAGATTCAGACAGTTGTGTGTTAAAATAACTATGGTAAATGGAGGATACAATGTAGTTTCCACTTGAAGATAGACTCCATATAGCCTTGTCATGGATATCAGTAAGCTCAATATAGTGTAGAGCTCTTTTGATATCATTAGGGAGGACAGTATCAACAAGGTTAACCATATTCTGATTTGGTTGAGTAATGATTTCTTTGACTAAAATTTTGTAATTCTGAATGAGGTGAGGAGAAACCATAGATTCTAAGTTACAATCCCCTATCCAGGTATCTTTCTAGAAGTTGGTGTTTTGACCATTGCCAATAATGAATCTCTGATGTTGGATGAGAATGTTTTTGGCATGCAGCCAGCTATTCCTTGCAAACCCCTTCATCTCTTTGAAACCAATAGTGTTGATGTGGTTGCCTCTGATATATTTGGCTCTGAAAAAATCAGCCCATAAGGAGTCAGAATGTAAAACATGCCAGAGCATTTTAACCCGAAGGCCAATCTCCATGTGCCTTAGGGACATGATTCCCAAACCCCCTTGGGATATTGGTTTGCATATCTTCTGCCAGGCCCTCCAATGTTTCCGGTTACCATATGGGGATGAGCCCCAAAAGAAATTGGCAAGTGATTGATCCAAAATGTGATGAATTCCTTCATGAAGAGGAGAGGAAGTGAGAATGTAAATTGGAATTGAAGAGAGCACATGTTTGATAAGAATCAAACGCGCTCCTTGGGAGAGGAATTTAGTTTGCCACCCTTCAATCTTCTTTTGAACAGCAGCAATAATACCTCCATAATGAACTTTTTTAATTCTGCCCAGAACCAAAGGGTAACCCAAGTATTTATGGGGAAAGTTCTGTCTAGCATACCCTGTAATTTGTTCAATTCTGTGGGATATTGATTGGCCTTGTTTTGAGTGAAAAAAGTAACCACTTTTTTCAACATTAATGAGCTGACCCGAGGCTTGTTCATATGATCTCAGAATGGCCATCAGATTATTGATGGAGCTAGCAGTAGCATTAGCAAAAATTAAGGTATCATCTGCAAATAAAAGATGGGAACTAATATGACATCTCCTGGGGCCAGAAAACCATCTAATAGAACCATTCTCAAAGGCATTTTGAAGGTATCTGCTGAGAGAATCTTGAGCAATTATAAAGATAAATGGTGCAATGGGATCACCTTGCCTAAGACCCCTTGTAGACTTAAAAAAACCAACAGATTCTCCATTTAGAGAAATTGAAAACCAGCAATTGTTAATCATGAGATTTATCATGTCAATGAATATGCTATTGAATCCAAATTTCTTCATCACTGCTAGCAGGAAGTCCCACTCGACCCTGTCATATGCCTTAGCCATATCCAGTTTTAAAATAACATTACTCCCTCTGACTTTTCTCCCAAGTTCTTGGGTCATCTCTTGTGCCAAAGCAATATTATCAGTGATGTATCTGCCTTTAACAAAGGCAGACTGTTCCTTGGAAATAATAGTGGGCAGGAGACTGCTCAGTCTGTTGCATAACACCTTAGATATAATTTTGTGGGAGAAATTGCACAAGCTGATTGGTCTGTACTCAGAAATAGCAGAGGCATTATTAGTCTTAGGAATGAGAGTAACTAGAGTTGATGTAACCTCTCTAGGAAGGGGCCTTCTTTTAATAAAGAATTCCTGAACAGCATTGACTACTTCCATATCAATAGTAGACCAAGCTTTTTGAAAAAAAATACCCTGTGAATCCATCCGGACCAGGGGCACTATCAGGGGATATAGAGAAGACTGCCTCCTTTATTTCCTTGTAATTAGGAACATCACACAAAAATTGGTTGTCATCAGCCGATATCAGGTGGGGAATGCAATTAAGTAAGTCCCTGTTAATAAAATACTGTTGAGAGGTGAAGGCTTTGTGAAAGTGGTCCACAGCAATGGCTTTAATTTTCTGACTATCTGAAGTTGTAGTACCCAATTCTGTCTGAAGATGAGTAATTGAGTTCCGTGTTCTATTAGCCATAGTTGTCATATGGAAGAATCTGGTATTTCTATCACCTTCTTTTAACCATCGAATTCTGGACTTTTGCTTCCAAAAAATCTCTTGCTGTACAATGCAGTCAGTGAGTTTTGATTTTGCCTTATTTAACAATTCCAAGTTAGTAGTACTTGGATTGGAATCAAAAGAGTGTTCTGCCTGCAGCACCTCATCTTCAGCAATTGAAAGGTTGTTGTGAACATTTCCAAAAATCTGCTTATTCCAAATCCGTAACATATTCCTTACAGCCCTAAGTTTGATACATAAGGTGGTAATAGCAGAAGTGGCAATGGGACTAGTCTTCCAACACTGAGTAATAGCTTGTGAGAAAGCATCATGTGTAGTCCACATCTGTTGAAAATAAAACCTGCTCTTGACTTTATTTGTGATGGCCAATCTGATGAGAAGAGGAGCATGATCTGATGCCTCTCTCGATAGATGCTCTATAGTTATTGGAAATTTATTTAATCAACATAGATTAATAAGTGCTCTGTCTAGTCTGCACCAGATTCCATTTGCACCCTACTGGTTGTTATACCATGTATATTTGGAGCCCATATATCCTCCATCAATAAGACCACAATCATTAATACAGTCCTTGAATTCAGACATAGATTTCAAGCAAGGAGCATTGCCTCCTACTTTTTCATCCATGTTTAAAATACAATTGAAGTCACCCGCCACAATCCAGGGACCTTTGATCAGCGAATGAACATGGAGAAGGGAAGTCCACAGAGGTAATCTCTCAAGACTACTACATTTGGCATAAATGAATGATGCATAAAAGAGAGGTAAAGCTGAATTATTTTGCTGTAGTGAAATATGTTGCTCATCTTGATGAATTATAACAAAATCAAAGGTCTCTTTCCACAAAATCCAAATATGAGCATTTTCCTCTTGATTAGCCAGACAGTTATGCATTCCAAGCTTCTTGCAAGTATTTCTTAACAGGGAAGTTTTATCTTTGGGTTCTAATATGATGATACAGTCCACATTGTATTCCTTGATTAAGAATTTTGCCCGACCAAGAGACAAATCATTCCCAATACCTCTAATGTTCCAAATAATGAATGTCATTGGTCTTTTGATGCTAAATGAAGGTTACCTGTGGAGCTAATCCTTTTCATGCCTCTAGTAATTACACCTGGCCGTTCCTTGTATAAAGAGGTTATATTGCTGATCTCTACCTGAAGAGCAATGTCTTTACATTTTTTCTGAAGTCCTTCCTGCTGCAAGGTTGGAGGTTCACCCACACTGAATTGAATTGATCCTTCCTTTATTACCACATTGTTGGAAATATTTTGGTTTGAAGGGAGCTTGGAAATATCCTCAGCAGATAGCTTCAAGAATTTAGCAAAATCAGTCTTCATTGTTTGATCAAGATTCACATTTGATAATGTCGTCTGCTTGTTTCTTGGATAACCTGGAGCAGGAATTATTGTAGAATCACTGGGATCTAAGCTACCATTAACAACTTGTTGCAATGGGCAATGTGGAGGATGTTCTGAGTGTACTAGTTTATCATCAGAACATAAAATCTGCTTGTCCTCATGTGGAATTGAATCATCTATTGAAGCCTGATTTTCTTCCACAGGGATTAGTGGCTCAGCTGTGGTGAAATTAGATCCTTCGGAGCAGTTAATTAGCTTCATATCCTCAGAAGTGTGGTGGCAATCCAAGTTCAAATTATCATCAACCTGCTGCAGAATTGCAAATCTATTTACATTTGCAGCATTAGTTCGAACAGGAAGGGTGCCTGGTTGTCGGGGCCTGTAGGTTTGAAAATTATGCTTTTGGACAGGGTCAGGAACTAAGCGGCGATGGCTTTCTTTATTAGCTTTCTTCTTACATTCAGCAGCAGTATGTCCCAACTTATGACAGAATGCACATAGATTAGGTAAGCGATGGTAATTCACCGGTTGCCAGAAGCCATGTCCATCCAAATCAATCCAAATCCGTTCCTTACGAGAAGCTGAGATATCTAATTCAACATAGGCTAAAGCTTCAGAAGTATCGGTCATGGCCAAAGTATTTTCATGAATTCTTAATACCAGACCAAAGTTACCGGCAATTGAACGCATACAGTCCTCATGAAACAAGTTAGCAGGAAGAGAGGGGAAACCAATCCATACCGGAGCAACTGCAGGATCTGCTTCAAAATCGAAATCCTGCATCCAACGGAAGAAACGGAATAGAAAGCCTTTGATGTACAAATTCTTTTGTATAAGGAGCTTTAGAAAATCCTTTTCATTATCTAGTATGAGAAGAAGATGTCTCGGATTGAGACGGCTTATTACAAAGTCAGATTCTAGTGGAATCCTCTGCATCAAACAACTTTTAACCTCAGGGATAGCAGGTCTTCCGTAAGAACATTTAGCTATGATTGTGAATCTGAGCTTTTTCTGAGAAGCCTCAAGATCGGCCTTGGAAAAGCAAACTGCAGGTTCTCCAAGATCCGTAAATCCTGGAGCCTTCACCGGAATGGAAATATTCGCCTTATGCTGAGATGCCAAAAGGATTTGGGCGTAGGAACGACGAGATCCATCTATGGCCGTAGGGGCCTTGAGAGAAGAAGAACTGGCTGGAGCGACGGTCGGGGGAGGCTCCCCCGACGCTTCAATCGCCATGGAAAACAATTCAATCTGCCATGAATCTCGGCGATCACCAAAGCTCGACTGTACGGATATTTTTATTATTTCACTTTTAATATATTACATCCACTATATCTCTCTCTCTATAATGCCTCGAATTTTTCGGATCAGAATCCGTGGGTTTTGGAGCATTTTTATGGGTCCCGGATTGTGTTTTGTAGTTACTCGAGTTTTTCGTCTGACGAGCCTTCGGAACCCTGTGTAAAGTGAAACGTCATGTTGTCAGGCTCCGGGACGTTACAGGCGCGAAGAGCATGTTCCGAGGATCTGGAAAATAATATTCCCCTAATTTCTATATTTTCTAGATTTTCTATAAATATTAAACCCCCCTTTTTCCTCTCTCCCCATCTCATTTCTCTCCCTCTCCCTCACGTTTCTCTCTTTCTCTCCCTCTCTTCTCCGCGGGGCGACCGACCGTGGCAGAGACGGGCGAGATGGAGGTGGCGCGCAAGCGAGGAGCAGCGTGGATGGGCGTGGATCGAGGCGGTGGGGGCGCGGTGAGCTTCGTCCGCGAGTTCGGGACGCCGATAGCGGTTCATGCGGTGTTTTGCGAGGAATCGACGTCCTCGGTGCGAGTAATCATCGGTGGAGGTAGGGGGACAAATCCTTGGCCCTTGTACTTCCTTTCCCCGCTATTTATAGACCGTGGTGAGGCCGAGTGTGGGTTTATTTCATGCCGGTGTCAAAATCGCATGTTTTGGGGTGTGAGACGGTTCCTTCAATTCGACATGATTTTTGAGGTTTGATTGGGTCCTCTCGGTGCTAGACAGAGTGGGGAAGGGTTTCCCCTTGTTTTTCCCTTCACATGGGTGTGATTGAGGCGTGGGCCGAAGTTTTCTGTGGAGTTCGCCGTTTTTGGGTTTGGAGTCAAGAGGCGGTCGTACCAGAGACCACCACTTGCATCCGTGGGTGGAGGCGGCCCTTGGAAGACCGCCTCTTGCCTTTGTAAGTCAGTTAAGTCGGTTGCAAGACGCGGTCTTGTGACAAACCGTCTTCTGAAGTACGTAGCGGTCAGGGGAAGATCGCCACTTGGCCGGGTCAAACGCAGAGTTTTCAAGGTAGACTGCAGAAGGCGACCTTGGCATGACCGCCTTCTTCAGGGGGCAGTCCTCCTGAGACCGCCTTCTGCCTGTGTGTGTGTGTATGGGGTGCCCTGTCAGAGGGCGGCCCTGTGGAGACTGCCTCTGTCAGGTGGCGGTCCTCCTGAGACCGCCTTCTGATGAGTTGTCTGG
Organism: Amorphophallus konjac; assembly: GCA_022559845.1. Taxonomy (NCBI): domain Eukaryota; kingdom Viridiplantae; phylum Streptophyta; class Magnoliopsida; order Alismatales; family Araceae; genus Amorphophallus; species Amorphophallus konjac. The sequence goes on along the minus strand of JAHNEJ010002818.1, from coordinate 101,619 downwards.
TAGCGGTCTCCTTGAGACCGCCACCATGTGGCCACCTCTAGGGGGCGGCCCTTTGGAGACCGCCACCTCCAGGTAGCGGCCGTGGGGTGACCGCCACCTATTCTGGGTGTTCCATTTGGGTCGTTTTGGCTTCCAGATGATTTAATATCGACCTGTTTGACACCCATTGGTCCTATGGATGTCCCGGACACCCCGTGGGGACCGTGATTGTGTTTTTGGGGGTGTCCGGAGGTATCGTGCTATCTCGATTAATGTGCCTATGGATTTTGAGGGTTCGGGTGACCCTGTGTGTTCCGGGCTTCCGTATATTCGCTTGATCGAGTCACCGTGGATCGGTGTGAGTGCGGAGGGCTGTTTCCGCATGACTCTAGCTTCTTCGAAAAGTGGTTTCCGCGTGGGCCACGCTTATGGCCTATGAACTGCAAGTTCTGTGACCCAACCTGGGGCTGGGGGTTTCCTTGGGTTCCCTTGGAAAGCTTTGTGTGGCCTTCCGGCAGTCGGGCTGGTGTTGCCTGATGTGTGTGTGTGGGGCGTGGTTCTTCCGCTGGTTCTAATTCGGGATCGAGAGATTCTCCTGAGAATGTTGGTTCAGGGTGTGTGGTTGTATGGCCTTGTCTGTGGTTCCGTCGGCTAGGACGGATTGTCCGACCGTGGGGTCGGGTTTGCGTAGAGGGCCAGTGTGTGTGTGTCTCCCCTGGTTTACCGTCGTCTGGTTCTGGTCACCGTCGTCATGTCGTGTCGACGTTCTTACTCTGTTGCTTCCGCTGTTGTTGTTCTTACTGCTTTCCTTTACTGTTGTTATTTCTATTTATGCACTTCTATTACCGCCTTCGTTGTGGTGGGGACCCGCGGGACCCCTAATGAGCCGATGAGATGAGGCTCACCCCCTACTTTTCAGGTGCTGCGCTCTCCTCAGTGTGGAGCGTTCCTGTCGGAGATTCGTGGTTGCCAACTCGCCATGTCGCCGGGATGTGCCCCGGGACAGTGTACGTTTCTTTTCCCCTGACTGTACTTGTAGATTGGACTCTGTATATTATTTAATTGTTATAAAATGTAATTTTATTTCTATCAGAACTGTAGATTAATTCTGTAGATTTACTTTCCTGCTATTGTTTAGAATTTCAATATATGATCACACCAACCCTTTAACCCTTCCGAGTCTTTCGACTCGTAAGTAGCAGATCAGAATTCGAATGATATCGAGTTATTCTCGATATCCAGATCTTAGATCATTACACTCTCTCTTCTCTCTCTCTTCTCTCTCTCACTTTCTCCCTCAGTTTACGAGTAAGAGATCAATATGCCTCCTACCCCGTGACCTCCCCTCCCTCTCACTAGTACACTGCCATCCTACCCGTGACCTGTCATCCTTCCTATAGCAACTCTCCCTCTCCATTATCTCTCTCTTTCTAGTCCTACCCGTGACCTGTCATCCTTCCTAGAGCAACTCTCCCTCTCCATTATCTCTCTCTTTCTAGGTGCGGGCCCCAACTCTACAGAGAAAACAAATTACTCATCGAGAGCCATCTCCAGTGCTCACCAACGTAGCAGCTTCTTGATTTCCCAAAAACAAAGGCAGCAATAACAAGTAGGTGGATATTTGGGAGGGAAACCAACATCAGACCCCCGCGAAACACATCTGCTCTTCGATTCGAGTTGCAAAGCTTGGCCTCCACCAAGGACAAGCAAACTAAGCTTAGAGCCCGCCGATCGAAGCCAGGGAACCCCCCCCCCCCACAATTGTTGTTGTGCCAAATCTCTCTCTCTCTCTGGGTGGGGTGGGGAGAGTTGACTAAGAGATATTATAGTCATACAATGAGAAAACAACAAAAATAATAAAATCTTTGTGAAATATTCATTTTTTTTCGTTGATACTTGATAATAGTTAATCGTGACGAATTTTTTATAATATTTTTATTATTTCACTTTTAATATATAAAAAAACTAAAAAAAAAGAATGGAGGACCCTTGTATTAGGAACTACTTAAGTGACCCTTTTTTAGCACTCAAACAAAAACTTTAAATTGAACTTCTTCAGCTAGGAGAAAAAATAAAATTTTTGGATGAAATTTGACTGATATAACTCTGCAAAATTAGTTAGAACCAAGGTCCGCCCAGGTCGGGGTGACCCGATTCCCCGGTGTTATGATACAGTACAAACCATGCAACAGCCCGACCCCATCACTTTCTTTTTTGCCCTCCCCTATTTGTGCTTTCCTCTCCCTCCGCCCTCCCCTCTGACATCCCCATCGTCCGCCGACCTCCCCCTCCTATGCAACTCCTCCCTCACTGCTATAGCCTCCCCCTCCGCTGACCTCCCCTCCTCCCTCTCCTCTGCCGTGGCCTCCCCCTCCTCCCTCCAATGCCACCTCCATTGTAGCCTCCCCTTCCTCTACCGTGACCTATGCCGTGTAAGCGACCCGTCGCCCTAAGTTTCCCCAAATATGACACGGACGGCCTACTTAGATCAATATGATACGAGTCAGCCAACCTTGGTTAGAAATACAACTTGGTTAGAACTACGGGCCAATACTTTTCTTGTAGGAAATAAGAGCAAAAAATAACTTGCAACAAGACATTTCTCCAAGTACAACCTACAGTTGACCTATTATCAACAAAATCTAAGCAACGGGAAAGATTTCAGCACTTTGTAAGTCTATTCTCATTGGTTACTGCCATAAAGAAATAGAAGGGGAAAAAATAATTGACAGTACTTCTGGGATAATATTTGTTGTATAGTAAGGTATACAAGATGCTGCAACATCACGGCCCTTCTCGGTGGCTCGGTTCGGAATCTAAATACTGATCGATGTTTAACCAGACAGCATAAATAATGAGGACCTGCACTACAGACTTTATGCCTTGCAAGTCTTAACATGCCCGCTCTGATAAACTTGGGGACAATTATCACCTTATGTTTGCCGGCACCCGGGGGTATTACAGTCTAGAAAGCCTGATGGTCTGCTTGAGAACAGGCCGAATGTACTCATGGTAGCCATCGGGCACGACCGAGTCATTGAGGGGATCTTTCCAAGCTTCTGCATAGAGGGTAGGGTAGACATTCCCATCGTAGCGACCCAGAGCCGAGCCCAGATAATGATCGGTGTAGTTAAATGCATCGACGAGGGCAACAGCATTTAGACGGACCTGGCAAAATATTGAAACTAGTTATTTACTGCTCAATCAGGACTTACAAAGGCTTCTAGTGTATCCTTAGAAACGGGGGTTTACAGCTCTGAGTACCTGAGCATAAAGAGACCTAAGCTGTTCATTTGCGAGTGCAGCTTGTGCTGGGGTGATACACCCAGTAGAGAGGAAATCACCAAGGTGCTTGTGAAGCAGATGAAGAGCATAGACGTTACACAGGACCTGAAGCTGCTCTTTCACACCTTGTCCTGGTATGTCCTGCTGTAGCTTTTCTATGAACCTAAGAAGACAGCAATAACCAGAAAACCATAGCATCAAAACATGGGCACAGCTTGTCGATAGATGTTACAGTGAAGGTAAAGTGCCATTAAAAAACAATTATTTATTATCAATTATAAAAGCAGCCAATACAACGAAGGAAAGGAATCAATTCAGCTCCTAGCTTCTAATAAGAGGAGATTAAGACCAGATGTCTTTTCTCCTTGTCATCTGTACATGGCAGACCACGGGTATTTGAGATTGGATACTTAAACATGCAGCTCATATCTGCCTCTCTGCTAATGAACAAGCAGACTAGAGATATGATGGCAGCCTTTGGCCAAGACATACCTACCCATTCTAAGCTCGTCACTAAACGTGAGTGTTATATAACCTAGCATATTTCTCATAACAACATCACATAAGTGTCACCCTTTGTTGGTGCAATTGAATCCTTGCTCCATTCTCTCTTCAGGAAACCCAAGCAAGCACAAAGACCGACAAAATAACAAGGGAATGAGGATACATATAATTTGTTGATATTGGCATGGTTGTCTGACAAAACAAATGCACAAATTAAATAAATTCCATGGTGTGGCAGATGACAACAGAATATCCACATTTTTGGACGATCCAAGGCCACATTTCCAGTCTCCTGGGTAACAACAAAGGATGATTACCATAATTAATGAAAATATTAAAAAAAGACAGTGAAATCAGCTGGTTTAACCAATTCTTAGCTCTTCAGATTAAGTCCACCCAATCCTAGATCAGGTATGACCAGGTCTCAGCCTAATTTTTTGGTTGTCAATCAGTTGAACAATGTTCCAGCCATGTTTTAAGCTAATCAGGGCCATAGCTCATGACCATCATCACATGCCAGGAAATAATGGCGGCTCTTGGGATGCCATGAGCATAATGAAGCAGAAAGAGGTGAAAGAGAAATAAGAGGGGGTTTGCGCAGATGGTTTTCATCGACTGCCAACATAGCTCCACCATGGCAGGGAGCAGCAGTCACTGCAGCAATAGTAGGGGGAGAACCACATGCTGCAAACCTGCAATGCACTGCCATCTGCTGGTTTCTGCCTCCCAAAGTAAGTTTTGCTTTGTTTTTGTTGTTTTCTCTCCCTCCTCCCTTCTCTTTTCCCTTTTTTCCCCTCTCTTTTCCTTCCCTTTTACCTTTTTTTCCCTTTTCCTCCAGCAAGAGTTTGCCAGAATCTCAATCAATCCCCAAACCAGATCATGGTCTGAATCCGGATCCACCAAGGGCACAAAGTAAGTTACCTTTGCTAAGTGCTCAGAGATTAATAGTGCTCTGAAAAAGGTAAAGAATGATACGAAGATAGCAGAAATGATGGGATGTACTTGGAAACAACAATCATTTGGCAGTGAGCTATTGCCGCTTCCAATAAATCAGCAGATACTTCAGCGAAGCCTAGACGAAAGCAAAAAAATTAGTAGGGAATTAAAAAAATAAGGGAAAAATGTAGCTTGTTATAGTAGAAAATGATTAGTAATTCATCCACATGGATGCACCAGAATATCATGAAAGCTAGCAATTGACTTATAAATAGAGGCAGTTAGGCTGGATATAGGGCCCTCAGAGTCTTGAGGTAATGCAATCATGAAAGATGAAAATCAATGCCCACATGCACCAACCTACACTGGAGAACCTTAAGGGAACCATGTTCAAACTTTGGGAATGTTAGTAAATCAATTAGAGAAAACAATGTTGTTTGCTCCTGATGAGAATGGAAAACAACCTGCTTCTGGGCTTTGGAATTTGCTAATGGATTGAGCACAAGCAACAACCATCCTAAAAGCCCTTGCTTCAAATGCTTCCAATATAATTGACGGCTTCAACCAGTCCTCAGCTGCACAACAGAAATGAAAAACATGACTTAAACACGAAGGAGGCAAGAGTAGTTTGCAGCTCAGAAAAAAAGAACAAAAACTTCGCATGGGGGAATTTATTTAGAAACTTCCATGTAGTAAAATCACTGGAGATAAGCTCAAAGGCTGCTAACTAGTAAGTTAAGATGACAATTACCCGAACTAGCACTTGAGGTGCACTGAATTAAGTGCTCTGCTCTTCCCATGTATGCCGTCATCCCCACGGGCTGTTTCCCAGAACCCAGTTGGGAAACAGTCTTAACAAGAAACCTTGCCACCTGTAAACAATAAAAAAAAAGAGCAAGGCCAGAGAATCAGTTGAGCAAAAGGCTTAAGGTAACGCAATCATACCCATTCCTTCTAAAATGATGTCTAAGGACAAAGGAAATAGAAATGTTGAGTTATACTCATCCACAAGTATCACATGGGTCTTCCAAAGAAATGCATTCAAGATATTAGTAGAAGGTTCCCACATTAAAGACAAGTACACGTATAACTAGAAACTTCCAGTCTCATCCTTGACTTAATGCAAAAGAAGATTGTGATGAAGCAATTGCAGAACCTGAAAGTATAGTTGATCTATTTTGAGATCGCCTTTTGATTTTTATACCCTCCAACTCACATATGGTCATGAAGTAAATGCACAATGGCAAAGAAGAATAGAAGACACAGCCACAGTTATCGCAAAAGAATTAATATGGTTCAATCTAGGCCTGATAAAAGACAATCAATGCAATATGTTTGTTGAACACGGAAAAATTTTAAAAGAAAATGTTCATTTGTTGAACATCAATGCACATTTGTTAGCTATTTAAATAGTATGCACATCTTTAATTCTGTGGATTTGGTTTATCAGACGATTTAGGATTCGAGTACTAGACATTTCCCCACCGATCGCAATCGTTATTTATTTACATAGGTATAAAGTCCGAATACCCTTAATTAACTGTCAAAGAACACCTTTAACCTCTATAATCTCCGTTGTGATATTATGGGTTTTGTCTGGTAGATATGACATTTGATGATCATCCATTACAAACATACTCTTGTAGGAAACTCGAAAGACTTTCATTCTTTGAATATATGGAATTTGGATTATAATTGACCTATTGAGACCTTTACATTTATCCCCGATTATGTAATCGGGCCTTCGGATTTACATCTACTCACTATTTGATCATTGAGTAGGCCTCTGCTTATATTTGGATCTCTGGATTGCTTCCATTGACGACTAGACAATTGAATTTGCTTCTGGTCATCATCAGACTGTTGGATTTGATCCTAACCTTTTAACGAATTATTGAATTTGCTTTTGTCCTCAATTGGACGGCTGGATTTACTCCCGCACACGATTGGACCGTTGAATTTGAGTTTCATCATGATTGGACCCTTCTTGAGTACATCTATAATTTTTGAGCCTTTTTTTGGTGTTTCTGGAGTTTTTGACCCTTCTTGGGTATTTTTTGCAATTTATAACCCTTTCTAGATATTTCTACAATTTTTTTGTTCTCCTGGACTTATCTGTCAATTCTTGACTTTCCAAGATATATTTGTAATTTCTTGATTTCTTGGACATCGTTGTCACTTCTTGACTGTCTAGGGTGTTTCTGTCATTTTCTAACTCTCTGGGACATTTCTGTCATGTTTTGACATTCCGAGATACTTCCGTCATTTCTTGACGTTCTAGGGTATTTCTACCATTTATTGACATTCCGGGATAGCTATGTCATTTCTTGACTTTCTAGGACATTCTTGTCATTTGTTGACATTCCAGAGCATTTCTGTCATTTCTTGACTTTTCAGGTTACAATTGCAGCTTCTCAGCTCTCTTAGACTTCTCTGTCATTTCTTGACTTCCCAGAATATTTATGTGATTTTTCTGACTTCCCTAGATCTTTCTATCATTTGTTGACTTTCTAGGACATTTCTGTCATTTCTTGACATTTCTGGGGATTTCTATCATTTGTTGATTGTCCAAGGCATATTTGCAATTTCAAAATTTCTCTAGACTTATCAATCATTTCTTGACTTTTCAGAGTTTATTTGCAATTTCCCGCCAACAGGAATATTCCCGTAATTTTCCTGAGGATTATGGTTGTTGGGTTTGACGGTTTATGATCAGCCTTAAGTAAAGTTCAGGAGAGCGCACACTGCTTTAGGGAAGTGACATGGTCTCGTTCCACTGAGTCGTGCAGGAGGCACAACACTGGATAAGGGAATTTGGGAATTTCGGGGCAGAACATGAGCTTTGTGTAATTTATGCAAAGTTCAGAATTTTTATGCAATTTCTGGATAGGCCAATGTTTGTTTGCAATTTCTAGGAAGCTCAGGGGCATTTTGATAATTTCTGGACTCCAGAAGTATTTTGGTAATTTCTAAAAGATTTAAGGGGTAGTTTGATAATTTCTGAATAACACAAGGGTATTTGTGTAATTTTCAGAGAACATAGAGGTTTTTCTATGATTTCTAGACAGACCAAGACATTTTGTAAATTCTAGACTAAACAGGGATTTTTCTATAATTTTGGACAGGCACAAGTCCCTCTTTGGTGGAGGCACATAAGGTAAAAAGCACTTGGGAGATTGTTTCCCCTTCTTGAGCTCTCATGAGCTACGCTCTACTCCCATGCGTCCGTCAATGCACCGCCGTGGATCGACCTGCGCGGTCAGGTCATACAGGTTAAGAGGACAATGTCCCTTGCGGAATTTTCGGGGGGCGGAGTCCCCCGAAAGAAAAATTACAATATGATCCCTCTTTAAGAAATGGCACAAAGGGCATAGCCACATCAGAAGGGCATACATGCAAACTAAGGAATTACATAAGGCACAATCACAGGGACATATTTACAAACCCTGAGGGCACATGTGCAACCCTTATTGGGCGCACAGCCTTCTTGGTGGAGGCACACAAAGCACAAAATGCCTGAGAGATTGTTTCTCCTTACGCTTCCATCCTCCTTGGGCTTCGATCCCTTTCCCGTGGGACTCGTGGGGGTATTTATAGAGATTAGGGTGTCACTTGGGACCGGATAGGTCCTTGGGAGAATTTATCCGGGACCAAGTGATCCCGGGAGGGAGGCAATTGACCCCGCATAGGCCTCGGGGACCTATCCAGGGTTGATTGACACCGGGAAGGTGGAGGCCGGTCCCGGATAGGTTCCAGATTCAAAGAAAATGTGAGAGAGGCTGCTCCTGGACTTATCCGGGGTCAATTGTGAGAGGCTGCTCCTGGACGTATCTGGGGTCGATTGACCCTGGGAAGGTAGAGGCCGGCCCTGGATAGGTTGGTTCCTTGGGAACCTATCCGGACCAGATTCAAAGAAAATGTGAGAGAGGCTGCTCCTGGACTTATCCGAGGTCGATTGACCCTGGGAAGGTGGAGGCCGGCCCTGGATAAGTTGGTTCCTTGGGAACCTATCCGGACCAGATTCAAAGAAAATGTGAGAGAGGCTGCTCCTGGACTTATCCAGGGTCGATTGACCCTGGGAAGGTGGAGGTCGGCCCTGGATAGGTTGGTTCCTTGGGAACCTATCCGGACTAGATTCAAAGAAAATGAGAGAGAGGCTGCCCCGGATAGGTTCCCTCATTTCTTTCTCCCCTTCTCTTCCTTTTTTTATGTGAGGCGGAGAGATGGCTGGTCTGGTCCGGATAGGTTGGAGCCTATCCGGACCAGGTTGGTCTTCTCACCTTTTGCTCCTTCCTTTTTTTCTTTTTTTATATTTAGGAGAGGAAGAGGGCTGGTCTGGTCCGGATAGGTCCCAGCCTATCCGGACGGGCCTATCCGGACCAGGTTAGCTTTCCCTCATTTTTTGTTTTCCCTCTATTTTTTAGGGTTCAACAATGTTCTAAAAAAGTTACTTTAAATGGATCATGGACTTCACATGCAAAGGCATCTGAAATATTCTAATGATCTCATGGACTTTGGACTACCACTAACTGATTTGCATTATAAGTTTCCATGAAAGTTCTGCTCTTTACTTCTATAAAATTTGATTCTGCAGGCTCGGACTAGTACATATCAAGGCAGCCAATTTGGTTGGCCAACTGACCTCTGAGAACCTCGCATGAACATGTTAACTTAAGGTGAATGATAGAAGATAAATCTTTAGGATCTAAATCTGAAGCATTCAGATGATGAGATCATAAATTGCATCAGGTCTATCAGACATGCGTTTATCTATTCACATCACATAACCACTCATGTCAAAACTCATTTTCTTCCTTACAAAATTTACAGGGGAAAAAATGTTGAAACCTATCTTCTAAAGATCAATATGCCCTATCATCTTACATTATAAACACTGCTCATATTATGTTTAATGACACAATGAAACAAAGACCATTTTCTAAAATCAAATAAGGGCATTCATAGTTATTACACCAGGCAGATCTTTTCATCCTACAGGAACAAGTGACAAATGAATGGTTCAAGAGTCTGTAGACAAACCTGCAAAAGCATAACAACATTGTCCCCCTCATAGGTACAGGCAGGGACATAGACAGCAAAGAGCTCTGGCAGCCCACTGCTGCACAGATAACCATGGCCACCACAAAGTTTACGACATTCCTCAATTCCATCCTGCAGCACAGCAGATCAGCAACAGCACTATTGCACTAAAAAATGTACATTTTAAAAGTTCAGGAAGATGAATTAGGGTGCCTAGAGTAGACATTCATTCTTTCAGGAATCAAGTACAGCAACAATTAGAGCATTTGTCACACGAGCGTTCACGAGCTAAATATGGCAAAACAACACTTTCTACTAAATAGAGAAAAGCATGCCATCTTTGGGAAACATTTGAACGGCCAAATACCTATCATTATCATCATAAACCTTGTCCATCAATTGGGGGTTAGATTTAATAAACATCCAAGGACTTGGCAAAATTTTATGACCAGCTGCCTGCCTGATATCAACTCTCTATGAGATGATGCCAATGTAGCAAAGATAACTCTAGATAGGACCTATAAGACCTGATTCCATATAGAAAACTAACTTCTAGGTGGTTTTAGCTCATGCAACTAGGACCAATCCCTCAAAAGTTCTCCTGGACTTCAGAAAGAGACGAGATGAAGAGGGAAACGAGAAAGTTGGCATTGGAATGTGTGTTTTTCACTAAGGCAACTATCAGTCAAAGAATGAAGTAAACACTTCCAACAAATAACTATGATGCTTAGAAAATGAGTACATAAACTTCACAAAGTTGCTTAGATCTGTAGAACCCTCAAACCATACATCACCAGTGACGACGTAAATGCATCAAACTGCATTGCCATATTGTTTTTGTCATATGGAATGCCTTTGAAGGCAGCATAGGCAAATTGTTGACAAAACATATCAAAAATCAGGTAATGTTTGATCAGAAACACAGATGTAAGTGCTAGAGTTCACATAGAGGGGAGACAAAGGTAAAAATGAATATGATATGGTGCCTACTCCACCCAAAGCCTTAAGTCTTGAGCTGGACCAACAATTGAGTATGGTATTAGAGCTTATGATAGTGGTTCTGGCCCACACCGTGTCTGTCTTTATGCATGTAACAGAGCCTCCGTTGGCCTATTAAGAGGAATCCCGCATTGAATCGAAAGAGAAGTAAAATATGAATATAATGTTGTCCCCAATAATTTAGTAATCATAATATTGGATTACCAGGAGTTAACAACAGTGAGAACAAACAAAAGTTTACTCTTATAATTCACTCAAGATAACAAATGTTAGGTTAACAAAATACTTCCTAGCAAGATTTCTGTTTAATTATTTTCACGCTCTTGAATTTGAAATAGAAAAGATGACATAACAGGTACTAGGGCATCAAGATCGAGTCTGAGTTGATCCCAAAGGTCAACATGTCAGAAAGAAGCACTGGCATGGTAATTACTTCAGTCTTAAAATTCACTACAAGGACCATTATTTTTTCCTTTAAAAATTCTATTCAAAGACAAAAAAAAGAACAAAAAAATCAAAAATCATCTGTACTTGGAAACAAATCCACATATTTCCTATCTTTGTTCTGGGGCAAATGCACTTCAATTTGAACATCAATCAATTCAGAAATGAATTTTTCTGTAATTCAGATCACTCAGGGAAGCTTCATCTTCAATTTGCCACAATACATAGAGGGCATCTAGTTGGAGAACAATGCATACAAGCCCAATCAGCCTTCTATCATGCAAATAAACAATTGAGCCAAGACAGCAAAAGGGACAGTCAAATAACATGCTCAAAGGCTTAATGGACTATGATAACAAATGATTCTTAATGAAGACTAAATATTTCATTCCCAGAAAAAAAGATGAGTTAAGAGATAAGTCACGCACTTAAACAGGAAAGCAAACTTGAAATATACATAGAGGAGAGAGTGTAATCATAAAGGGATGGCAAATTTTAAAGGCATCCTATATGAGACCTTATTATAGGTGTAAAAAAAATGAAAATAAAATGAGTAATTCCTTTGCACTGCTGGCAGTGCAGCAGCTTGCTGCACCAGCCATCAGGGCAATAGCAAAAAAGGAAAAAAAAAGAAGTATTTTTAGGAAGCACATCCCCCAAGCAACCCGTCCGTACCATCCGATCTTAAATCGGATGGTTGAAAAAAAAACAAAAAAAGGACAGTCTTATTGGGCCATTTTGGTTGGCCTATCTTTTGTGTGGAAAAGGGCTGTCTGCTCCTTTTTTGGGGGATTTTTTTTCAACCATCCGATCCAAGATCAGACAGTACATATGAGTTGCTTGGCGAAGGGACTACCTAAAAAAAAATCATTTTTTTGGGCTGTACCGCATGCGGTGCAGAAAGTGGGACTCAAATAAAACATAAGCCCCGACAAGAGATTAGGAATACCACAAAATGAAGCTGGAATTTGGTGAATCAAAATTAATGGCCAGATGCCTAGTATTTTGCATTTAGTGGCACAAATAGCTTAGCTTTTGCTTACAGCTGTGACTGAGGTTGTCAAGGACTTCAAGCCAGCCGTGCATGCATGAACTTCAGGCAATGTTGAGAAATCGTTCGCTTGTAGTCTTTGTGTTACATCAGTGTAAAGCCATTTCAGCCATTCACCCACGAACCGGAAAGCATAGGCAGAAGCCAGCAGTGGGAAGAGCCTACTCTGCTGAGTTTTGTAATCAATCACCTGCACACAAAAATGTAAAAATAAGCAGAAAAATATGAACAGTGGATTTATCAAGCCAAAATGATAAATCTATTGAAGCAGATAGTGGATCGCAGGTCAAAAAAACAAACATACTAGGTCAGAGAGTCAAGAGACAATGGGGGAATAAAAGCAGATGCTGGTTCGACTTCATAGGAAAAGAAAAAAGGTGAAAAAAAAATGCAACTAAGATCATTCACATATCTAATGCATTTTTTCAGCCTTAACAATTGCAAATTTACCAAAAAGAAAGCAGTCAGTTAGTCTCTTGAAAGTGAAAGTGAAAAGCAGTCAGTAGAGAAATCAGGATGGAGAATATAATAAAAAGAACCTTGGAGTTTATCAAACATATGTAGGCTACTAGAAAAGTGATGAATGCACACCTGTATTTATACTAGCTTTCTGGATTGCCTTCCATGGGACAGTCAGTTTCATAGTTAGTTTAAAGAAATCATATGGTTACAGAGTTATGAGCACTTGGTGGTTAGGACCTTAAGGTAGAGATCTAGTTGTCTTCATGCATATGAACAAGATCCAGAATCCTTGCATGCTATGATCTATAATGCTTGCAGCCTTCCCATACAAGTATGACAAAAATAAAACCATGATTTCCTTTAAACATTCAGAAACATGCCCCATTTATCCCCGATGTATGACAGCTAGCAGAATGCTCAAAATCTCTGTCGAAACATATACAAAGAAAACTGTAGAAACTGATCCCATTACTAACTGTTGAACTTGAGCATGAAAGAACAAAGTCAAACAGATGCTAACTACCAATGAATGGCAAGGCATTAGATGACAAAATCGATTAACATTTATAAGTCCCTCCCATATACATCTATGTTCTCGACACAAGGGCTAAGCACATCCATCATCAATGCTATAGTGCAAGTCCCACGATACAAATTGTTAACAGATACCAAAAAAATTGCCAATATACCTGAGTTTCAACACCACCATCCTGTGAGCCAAATTGTCTTCGGACAGCACTATATCTCACAGCAATACAAACAGCTCTAGACAAAGTAGATGAAGCATCTGACACAATTGTCTGTCGAACATAAACCATTGTCCCATAAACTAGCTGTTTGGGAACATCAGGCTGCAAAACATTTCCTTCTCTTGTTACTTGACAAACCCTGCAGTTTATGTCAAATGGACCACAAAAAGATTTAGCATCAACGTATGTACATACTTCTATTAGTATGGAACTTGCAGTAAAGTGAGTATATGAAAGTAAAGCAAGCCAAGTTTGAACAAACCGCATCAACATTTGATTCCTCGGTATGCGCACATGATTGAATCGTAGAACTCCATTGTCCATTGAATTGTATGCCCCATTACCAAATTTTGTTCCAATGTCACCAATGGTGACACCCAGAAGTGGTGAGTGATCATCTAAACTCCTAATCTGGACTATGAAACCTGAAACAAGAAGCCTCTTAAACTCACTTTGAGAATGTTACTAAATTGGGATGTGAGAAAGAAAACCTGACAATTTGTGCAAAAAAAGGTTATACCATGTATCCCATGTTCCTGTCCACCTGTGATAAGTCTGGCATAAACAACTGCATGTGTTGAAACTTTACCTAGCCCTCCAGGCCACCACTGTATAATTAAAAAATCAATGATATTCATGTTGTTAAAGGATCTTATTGCTATCTCCATTAAACACAATTGTTATAATCAGTTAATTACACAATGACTGCATTTTTCTTTTAGACAACAAAGTCGGGTAGATGAACCCCATCATTGCTTGTCAAGGCTCTTCTAGTTTCAGAGGTGGAATTTGTGTCCTCCAGAGAACTGAGCTTTTAGCTCTTAATGTGGAGGGCATGCAACTTATACAGAAACTGAAGGATGAAAATAGGGAGACATACACAGACAAATTTGACCCTGTTCCATAATCATGATATAAGTAAGGAGGCCGTATCTTCTTTGTCAGTATGAATGTGGGATCTATTCCAAGATTCAAGTATTTGAGTGTTTAGTTTCTGAGTGTATGGAATTTGATTGTGTACAAACTGGTGCCAAAGCCTGACCATTGGCCACTTTGGACAGAAGGAACTTTCGAAAGGTGGGAAGAGAATATGACATAATCAGTCACATAAAAGGCTTAAACCCTAAAAAATTGGGTAGCACACCTTGAAGCTTTACCCAAGGCAATGGATAATATGGCAACGTTTTACATAACAAATTAAAAAGAGCCAATGCAACGGCATCAATAACCACGAATGAAGTTTCCCAATTCCGGTCCAAATTGTGTCATACTAGACAGAAATTTGGTAGGCAGCTAGACTTGCCCAAGTGACTTAAAATGAATTATTGTCATTCTTCGGCATTAAATAGGAGTTTTCATTCCAAAATGCTATCAGAAAATAAAGTTGAAGTCCCTCTCTGAAGTCTTGCTCAGCCTTTTGAAGATTTTTCATGCAAAATCAACCCCCAGACTTTGTGATCTCCATTGAGGTGTCTTATCTATATGATGCCAGGACAAAATCAGCTCTTTCACCTTATCAGGGAGCTTGTGATCAATAGCCAACTTCAGGTGACGTATCCCCTGAGGAAATGAACCGGTGAACAAATGGTCCAATTGCTCTTGTTCCTCTACACATAGGCAGCATATTATCCTAGTGCCCTCCAAGAAATATACCAGCGGATCTTGCGATGGGAGGAAGGTGGCAAGAAGAAGGAAGGTGGGGAGGGGTCGTACAGTGGCAGGGAAAGAAAGAGAAAGACGGGAAAGACGGGGTTGGAGTGGTACCGCAGCTGCAGTCGGGGATGTGGCCCTCTTTTTCTCCCTCTCTCAGTGTTCCCCTCTTGGGCCCACTAACATGTATGACCCATTTGAATACAACTATGAGTAGAACCCCTAAAAAAATTGAAAAACTACAGAACAAAGTGAAAATACATAATAAAATAAAAATTGACTCCAATATGCCGAATGATTGTCTTCCACTATGCTGTCATCGTCACATCGTATACAAGTAAAGCCCATTTGTTGACGTAAATGGTTGTACCTCCGGACTAAACTGGTGTCCTCACCAATTCCCTCTTGGTTTGGAAAGATTTGTCCTCAAATTTTGGTAAGTGTTGAAGCACGAAGAAGACAATCACAGAAGGATAAGCTCAAAACTTGGGGCAGATAATCATATGAAGAATCACAAGTTGTTGCTTCTCATGTGCCTTGCAGAAGTCTTGCCACACCATATCAACATGGGAAGCCTTTGAGAATAACACGTCCTTGGACGGATCAACTAATGAATTAACCTCGAACACCGTATCATCAATCAAGTCCAACCCAGAAGCAACAAATAAACTTTGATCCCATACATCAGCATGAGGTAACTTCTCAGCTAGACGGACTTGCACTGCCTTCTCAAATTTGCAGTGTATGATAATACGAATTTGAAAAGTGAAATGTCTTATTGTCTCCCAATGACTACAAAGGGCAATCCTTTCCTACAGGATCCATTACATCTTGACACTCTTCCAATCCATTCTTTACCCAAACTAATATGTGAACCAAGAGGTTGAATTGTACACCATGCTCCATCATAATATGTGAAGACCTTGGATGTGATGCACCGTATAGTCGGTTGGGAAAACTCCACAAAAATCTGCTCTCCAAAAAAAATAATTTCTTCCGTCTTTGAAAGAGAATCCACGATAGACTTAGAGATATAATTCCTAGATTAACTTCCATCAAGAAACACTATAGTATGCTTGTTGTTGGGCATAAATACATAGAAACTAAAGAACATGGTAACAGACTTTACCTTGGATCTCAATTTGATAGAGCAAATCGGTTCCCTAAGCACTGATACCAAATCTGACGCGGGATGAGAGGCGGATCTTTGATGGGCTGAACTAGGCCTCACTTGGGCACTACTAGGCTTGGTTGAACCAAGATTACTACCGGCCCAAACAGGGTCACGATGGCCCAAGCCACATGGTTCTAGGCATGGGGTTTGTGATGGGAGGAAGGTGGGAAGAAGAAGGAAGGTAGGGAGGGGCTCGAATGGTGGCAGGGAAAGAAGAAAGAGGGGTAAGACGGGAGTGGGGTGGTACTGCAGCAACGGGTGCAGGATGTGGCCCTCGCGGCCTCCCTCTCTTAGGGCACCCCTCTTGGGCGGCTCCTCACAAGGGGAGTAAGGTTTTCCCAAAAGGACTCCCCCATTTTTTTCCTTCTTCTACTCATTATCTTTCGATAAAAGAGAATAAGTCCCTTTTATAGGGACAATACATTTTACTTGGCCCTTCTAACCCTGCAAAAGACCACTACTCCCTAAGTAAAAAGATGGGCCTACTAACATGTATAATCCATTTGAACACAATTAAGAGTAGACCCCCTAGAATAAATTGAAAAACTACAAAACAAAGTGAAATACATAACAAAATAAAAAATGACTCCCCTATGCCCACAGTTTGTCATCTCTTACAAGATGTCTGAGATCTCTATCTCTTCAAAGGTCGCAAGAAATGAAGTCCCCGAGATCGAGATCTTCTCTCCCCCACCCCCCGATTTCTTCCTTCCTCTCTCCCTGTCTCTCTCTACCTCGGCCCCCTTGAGTTCTCTCTCTCTCTCCAGTCTCTCGTTGTCTCTCCCTCGGACGCTCTTACCCTCTCTCTCTCTCAATCTCTCTCTATCTCCCAACCTCTCTCTCTCCCCTTGTTTCCCCCTTCTCTCTGTCTGAGAGAGAGGGAGACAGAGAGGGGGGAAGGCATAGATACATGCACTATTTTTGATGATTTTTGATGTATTCTGTAGTTTATGATTCATGTACCATTTTATGTATAGGGAGAATTACCTGTATACCCTTAAAAAAATCACGAATTACCTGCATACCCTTACCTTTTTAAAAACTACCGCCATACCCTCAAAAACTCTTAACCAGTGTTAGCAACCCCCTCAGTTTACTTGCCGTCTTGATGCTACATACGGACGATTCTCTTAGACCGTTTTACCCCCCTACCTCCTTTCTTTTCTCTCCACCTCCGTGATCGTAGATTGCGTCTGCCTCCTCCCCTCGCATGACCTTCTTGCCATTACGGTGGATGCCGCCCTAGCAACCGTTGCCCTCTCCTTTCGCTCCCCCTTTCTCGGAATCTTCTCTGCCGGAGGGGAGCTCGCCCTCACCCTCTCCCTCCACTCTCACTCACGGCCGCGCGTCCTCTCCCACTCCCTCCGCTCTCCCTCGGCCGCTCGTCCTCTCCCTCCACTCTCACGGCCGTGCGTCCTCTCCCTCCACTCTCACGGCCGTGCAGATCGACTGTAACGGCCTCTTCTCTGCCGGAGGGCAGCTGGCCCTATCCCTCTCCCTCCAATCTCACGGCCGCTTGCCCTCTCCTTCTCCCCACGTCATTTCTTCTATGTGTATCCATTTGGAAACTGCATTCAAGTGTTTCATCCATCCATTCAAGGCGAATTGAATTGTCTTCTCTGCTCAGATCCACCGAAGTCTAGGGCGTATCGTAATTCATCGTGAAAAAATGTGGAAAAGATGGGGAACAAATAAACAGTAGGTTAACCGATTTATGCTTTATCTTACAGCGATCTAGGAAATTCCAACCTCTCTGGACACTTGGTACCCGAACTTGGAAATCCTAAACGTCTTCAATATCTGTAAGTATTCACTTCCCTTGAACTATTTTTTGTTGGCGCTTTTCACTTTATTATGTGTCAGCTTCCTTTTTTCCTTGTGCTTTGCCGGAAATAAAATGATACTCTGAACTGGGATAGGGTTTTTAGACTTTTAAAAGTGTCTAACAAGTGTTTTATATAGGCATGACTGGCAATATAAGACTAGTGCAACCACATTTGTCTGATGGCACCACCTTGCCTTGTCTCACACTCCTAAATTTAATGTTGCAACTAGTAGGATGTAATTGCATTTTCTCTCTGAGTAAAAGGGATATGCTAGTTCAGTCATTGCAAAGAAAGAGAAGGAATAGCGAGATAAGATAGAAGTTCTAGATTTTAATATGTGCATAGAAATGTTCATGCACACACCATGCATAATTTGATGAAGTTTGGTAATATCTTGCTGGTCACAAAATTTTTGTTGTGATTGACAATTACTTTTGTGGAAAGCAACCATAATGTTTCTATACCAGAGGAGAATATTATGTCATTGCAATAATATTTCTCTGTAGCATCATTCTATCGGAGAGGTAACTGCATCTTCTGTATAGCCCGCTGGTTATCTTTATAAAAGAGAAGTTACTTTATCACACGCCTTTGTTTGTAATAGGTCTTTGGTCATAGTGGGTAACGATGAGTGAGGATACAACTGCACACTCTGTTAGTCGGTGTTCGATTGCTCCAGATTGCCATTGTAACAGGGCTTGTAAGACATATATCTCGTCTCAAGAATCAAGCAAGGGGAGACGATTCTATCGGTGTCCACGATGGAATGTAAGTATATTCGAAATGCATGTTACATGATTGATGTTATGTCTAATAGATTGTAAGTATATTAATGATTATTTTTTTTGTAGGAAGATAATACTTGTGGGTACTTTGCATGGGTTGATGATGTGCATCATTCCACGGTAGACTTGAAGTATCAACTAATCAATATGGAGGCACTCTTGGAAAAGAAGTTTAAGGCATTGGAAAGGAAATTAGACAAGCTTGAGACAATTGAATTGAAGATGGATAAGTTACAAGCAGAGTTACCAAATAGAGCACTGACAGTTAGAAAAGTGATGGAAGAAGCAAGAAAAATCACTTTACACTTTGTCATTTTAGTTGCTATGTATATTGTGATGTACTATGTAATTTGATATGACAAATTGGAGTTCACATGTCCCCATGTACTTGCAATTAATACATGTACTCCGTAATGTATTTTGAGTTGGAAGTTGACTAATATAATGTGTTTTGTTGGATGTATTTAGTTTCACTTATTAAATTGCCATATGTGAAGAATTGTTTACAGAGTTAGAAGTGTAAAGGTCATCAAGGATCTTCCTAATGATTTTCTGGGAAAGGTTTGGAACAATAAGTTTCACTACATTCTGAAAGTTGCATCACAGAGAGGATCCCTGAGATCTATTTCTTGGAGCGATGGAGCCTTGTTTATGGCAATTAGAAACCCCACTCTACCTAGACTTCGGTGTGAGAATGTTGGATATCATACCTGTTGCAGCTAATATTGGATATCAACATCATACATGTTGCAGCTAATATTGGATATCAACATCATTTTAGGAGTTATAATTATAAGTTATGCTTCTAATAGTTGGTCACCTAACCATACCCTTCGCCCCCAGTTATACCATCAAATGAAAATGATAAGCTTGTACATTGCCACGAAATTACCAATTACTTCCTGCCAATCAAGCTTCACATATCAAGCAACACTTGTTTAAGATGAACATTGCAGTAAAAATTGAGTGGTAGTGCAATGTTCATCTTAAACAAGTGTTGCTTGATATGTGCAGTCTGCAATTTGTACTGCTCAGTGCTCTCTGTGCAGTCTGCAGAGTTAGAAGTGTAAAGGGGGGAGATCAAATCAGTGGAACAATAAATCATCTAATCAGTTCAATGATAGATCAAGATATTCTGATGAATATAGGGAAGGAGGGAGATCCAATCAGTGGAACCTGTCCTTCCGTCATAGAAAGAATTTGAGTATAGCCAAGAGGAAATTCTTACGATTGCAATGACATGCTGGAGGCTATTCTGAACATGGGCAAGGGAAATATCTAATATGTTGAGGAACAGATGAAGTGGTAGTGCAATGTTCATCTTAAACAAGTGTTGCTTGATATGTGCAGTCTGCAATTTTTACTGCTCAGTGCTCTCTGTGCAGTCTGCAGAGTTAGAAGTGTAAAGGTCATCAAGGATCTTCCTAATGATTTTCTGGGAAAGATTTGGAACAATAAGTTTCACTACATTCTGAAAGTTGCATCACAGAGAGGATCCTTGAGATCAGTTTCTTGGAGCGATGGAGCCTTGTTTATGGCAATTAGAAACCCCACTCTACCTAGACTTCGGTGTGGGAATGTTGGATATCATACCTGTTGCAGCTAAAAATTGACAGTGCAAGAGTTGAACACATGATTCTTGTACATCTGTAGAATCACTTCCAGGTTCCCATAGCAATCAGAGAATGAAAATCCCCCAAAAGAAAAAAAAAACAGAAAATCACCATTAATTCGGCAATTTACAACTGCAGACTGCACAGAGAGCACTGAGCAGTAATCTGCACCCTGTTTTGGTACTTGAAGCATGTATACTTGTCAATGAGTGAAAGGTTAACAATGTAGAACAAGTTGTGAGGCTCTATTTACATGGAGCATATCAACTGTGAGGATGCATTTACAGCTGGTAGTGTCCCCCTTCCCCTGGGCACAGCCGATCACTGCCACTGAGGTTAGCTTACATTCAAACTGTCAGAAATGCACACAGACCATACTTCACAAAACAATCAATCATAAAACCATGGAATCCATTGATCATAAACACCAAGTCAATGCTCATAGAGCATACGTTACAATACATTGAAACTTGATTACACCAACAAAGGGAATTGAAACATCCATTGATTATAAACACCAGTTTAGTGCTCACAGAGCATACTTCACAAAATAGAGAGTTTGAAGCACCGTTTGGTTAAGTTACAAAAATTGTCTTGTCAAAGATAGCATCTTAAGTGCTACTCCCAGATGTAGTCCTACATGGCACAGATCTGCCTCTACCCCTTCCTCCCACCGGTGGCCGAAAAATAACAGGTGTTGATGTTGCAGCAGTCTTCTTTGGTCTCCCAGGAGGCCTCCTACAAGAAATGCACTGTTAAGCAACTAAGTAAAAGAAATATAAGATCGGAAAATTAAGTTGAATCACCTTGCACTTGAAGTAGGTGTGTTTTGGATTGGATTCTTGCATGTGTTGGCATAGTGACCAGCTTCACCACATCTTGTGCAATTATGTTGTCTTTTTAGTCTAGCTGGCTCATCTGGATCTCGAATACGACTCTTTCTTGGCCTTCCAGGGGGACGTCTTGTATTGGGTGGAAACACTTCCACATCAAGCTTGACCCAACTTTCTCTGTCAGGCATAGGGCTGATGGTCTGAGCATAAGTAGCCTTATATGTGACCACATGGTAATAGTGAGATACATAGTCCTCCCACTTCGGTGCCCTATTTGTTGATAAAAAAGCACATGCATGAACACAAGGAAACCCAATTTTTTGCCATCTATGACAGCTGCATGTCTTCCTCTCTAAGTCCACTTCAGCCCTCTCTGTCGGACTAGTCACTTGGGCTTGATTGTGGCTGGCCTTCTCAACTAAATAACCTCCCAGCCCTCTTGTTGTAGCAATAATGTGGCTCTTGACAATTGGTGTCAGTGTGCCCTTCCACCGGTCTGCAAGTGTCCTCCTATTATGGAAACTCTTCATGAATAATGATCTCAGTGTGTCAATGCAAGTAAGAATGGGCTTTGTGCAGGCATCTCCAATGTAATTATTGAATGACTCACTGAAATTATTGCAAACGTACATGCACTTTGTTTTGGTGTTGAACTGTGACCTAGACTATTTCAATGTCCTCACCTCCGGACCTAACATAAAATGGTAAGCCTTCTCATTTATTTGTCTCATTTCATTCATGTGATACTTAAAACTGTGCTCATTGAATGCTTTGGCAGATAACCACAACAGCTTCTTCAATGCTGGTCCTGGAAACTTGCTCTTGAAACTCTTGTAAAAATGTCTCAAACAAGTACGATGTTCTTGTACTGCATACACAATTGATACGACCTCATCTAGCCCTTTCGCCCTGTCAGAGATGAATGCCAACCCTTCGGGGTGACCAATTGCCTCCTTCATATTCTGCAGAAACCATAGCCAACTGTCGGCATTCTCACTCTCCACTATGGCAGTAGCAATGAGAAATAAACAGTTGTTCCCATCCACACAAGTGGCGGCCAGAAGTGCACCACGTAAAGTACACTTCAAATGACATCCATCTAGGCCAATCAGAGGCCGACACCATTTGAACCCTTCAATGCAAGCTTTGAATGACATGAAGAATCTCTTAAATGACCTAGTACCTTCTTCCAATTCATACTTTATAACACTTCCTGGATTCCTCACTAGGAGCTCATGCTGCAAACCCGGTATCATGGCATACATGTCCTCCCATGTGCCATGTATCACCTTCAATGCAACCACCTTAGCCTTGTATATCCGCATGTATGGCAAAGTTATATGGTATGTATACTCTAGCCGTCTTCCAAGTTCTCTGACTCGGAGATCTCCTTCATTCTTCAACTATGGAAGGCATTGGTGAGCAATCCAGCTCTTTGTTGTCATGCGGTTCCCTCGCCTATTTTCTGACACGCATGTGTGCTTACCTTGAACTTTCTTCACTTGGAATGTGTGACCATCTTTTAGTCTTGAAGCATGTAACCTCCAGTTGCAATTGGCTGCTTTACAAGTGACAGTCACCCGCATTGACTCTGACCGGATATACTTAACATCAAACTCATGCAATATGGCAAATTAGGATAGAGCCAGTCTAAATGCTTGAATATTATCATATAGAGCTCCCTCAGTCATGTCTGGCATCATTAAGTCAGCAAATTGGTCACCTACTTCATCATCATCAACTAGCTCATCAACATAATCAACATCAGAGTCGGAACTAGGATTGTAGTCACTATCATCTGTTCTCACTTCCCCATCTGATACTTCATCTAAAACAACCTGTGCATCCTCTAGTGTCTCATCAATACCAACAACATCTAAAACTTCTTCAGGTTGCTCTGCATCTAAGGGTACAGTTGGGTAGTCTTGACTAGCATAAACCTTTATGATTTTGTTGTTGCTGCACTTATCAAACATTTGGATGATATGTTCATCTGTCTCTAAGTTCAGATACTTTCGATCCCTGCTGCCATTCTGCACTTCAGTCACAAAATATATCTGATCAATTTGTCCCCCCTCAGTAAATAACCCACTTGCTACCAACTGCAGTTCCATTAAATTAGCATAATCCTTGGTCCATGAAAAGGACCTTTGTCTGAAACTCCTCGGAGATAACCTATCATGTCCATCATGACCATGCACCACCTTCCAATGCCCACCATAAAACAACTTAATTAAGTAGCTCTCCTCCATTTTACCTGTTACAAAGCTTTGAAATATACAAAAACCAATTCATTCATTAAACCTTTGCAAAATACCATACACAGGGTCACTCAATTTAATACTAAACCTTCAACTACTGAGAATAAAGAAATACTAACAGGATTGTGAACAGGAACTAATGCAAGTGAAGGGAAGGCAAGGAGGACATGCTTGAAAATGGAAACATTTTAAACATTTGTATAGAGCAGAAGTGAACATGGAAAACCCACTTGAAAGAAGTTATGAAACTCTACCAACCGGGTCCCATTCTTCCCCCTCGATAAAGTGAGAAAACAAAAGTGGAGGTGAGATGGGGTACCAGAGCACCGGAAAAATCTGAAAAGTAGCCCTACCCTGTGTCTGTGGACCTCATTGGTAACCAGAAAAGATGAAACCAGCCCAAAGGCAAGTATCAGGCATACTCTTTGGTCACAAATTCATGATGAGGGGGCTCAAGAATACACACCTGACCTGACCACCACGGGAGGGGGGGGGGGCAGAAGAAGAGCACCCTGCGAGGAGCAAGCAACACGAGAAAGAAACCGACAGAGAAACGCCCTTCTGAAGACAACACCGGAACGCCCTTCTGCGCGAATGGCCCTTCTGCGGAAGAGGAAGACGACACGCATTAAGGGGGTGGATTAGGGTTCCGGTGAGACTCGACGAGTTCGCCGAGGGTTCCGGAGAGATAGGGAGGTCACTCCGTGAAATCGGGTGCAAAGGAGAGGGGGGGCTCAAGAATACACACATGACCTGACCACCACGTCGGGGGGGGGGGGGCAGGAGAAGAGCACCCTGCGAGGAGGAAGCAACACGAGGAGGAAGCCGACAGCGAAACGCCCTTCTGCACGAATCGCCCTTCTGCGGAAGAGGAAGACGACACGCATTGAGGGGGTGGATTAGGGTTCCGGTGGGCCTCGACGAGTTCGTCGAGGGTTCCAGAGAGATAGGGAGGTCATTCCGTGAAATCGGGTGCAAAGGAGAGGGGGGGCTAGAAGGGCCGGGGAAGGGGGAACCAGAGGTCGGAGGGAGGAGGGGTGGGAGAGCGGAGGGAATGAAGGTTCCGTTGAGCTCGAGGGGGGGGAGATGGAAAACCCACTTTAATTCAGAAACCCAAAACCTAACATGCGATACCCACGGGCCGGGGTAGGTTAGTCTTTTCCAGTCACCCAGTTAACGTCAGTCACGGCCCGTCGACGGCATGTGTATAATAGAGATGTATTTGAGTTTTTGAGGGTATGGCGGTAGTTTTTAAAAAGGTAAGGGTATGCAAGTAATTCGTGATTTTTTTAAGGGTATACAGGTAATTCTCCCTTATGTATATCTTTTTGGTGTAACTTTTGATGTATATTAACATTGGTGTATGTGAATGTATTTGTTATCGTTACCATTACTCTTTATTTTGTAAAATTGAGTTGTTGATTAGAAAAACATGTTTGTGAAATTGAGTGATTAGTAGAAAAAAAATAGCATTTTCTTAGAAATAGGCTATATATATGATTTTTTTTCCGAAATCACCGAACTCGATCTCCTGAGATTTTTCTGAAATTTCTCCGAGATCTCTTCTCTTCCGCCTTTCCGAGATGGAACCGATATTTGAGACAAAAAACCTTGACTATGCCTAATGATCGGCTTCAGCTACATTCAAATCGTCACATCATATTCGAGTAAGGCCCATTTGTTGATGTACAAGGTCCAAACTCCGGACTAGACTGGTGTCCTCACTAGGCTGGCTTTGGTGATGCAGTTCAACCTCTCCCTGGCCTTTACTGAACCAAGCACAGGAGCACTCTGCTGCAGTCAAAGCAATCACTGCCCGCTCAAATTGGACTGAAGCAATCTGTGGAAAGTTCAATGGTCCAGAACGCCCTTGGGCTCCTATCTCAAACAAAGACCGGCCAATCAATCTTTATGTTGGCAACCACAAACAAGCATTTGTTTCAATGTGTTGAAGAAAAAGTATTTTTGAAGGTGGTGGAAAGCAAGTCACAAATAGTAATAAATTCAATTTCAACATGGGACTGGTAACATAGAAAATCACGTGGTTGCATGCGACTTTGTACCTGCTCCCCTATTTCCCACTACCCAGACATTTGACTCCCCGTCCCCCCCCCCAAACAAAAAAAAAAAGGCTGTGCCAACATACACACTGCCCACTTTCTCCCAATTTCCTTCTTTTACCCCTTTTCCCTATTTTAATTTTTTAGTGACCCAATTCAGGGTCAACCAAACATTTTTCAGCCGGGCAGCCGGTCAATCTTGGGACACAGTTTGTACAGAGGGCCAGCTTGAGCGTTGTTGCACCCTAAAATAAATTAAAAAAATAGAGAGAGAAGAGAGAAGAAACCCCTCCACCCAGAAGGATTCCCTCCGGGTTCTCAAACCCAGAGGTACCCCTCCAGGTTCTCTCCTCTTTCTCTCAAATAAAAAAAGAAAAAGAAGCGGGGGCAGCAAACCCGGAAGGAGTACCTCCGGGTTCTCAAGCCCATAGGGGAATACCTGGAGGGATTTAATTTGAGAGAGAGAGAGGAGAGAGGAGAGAGAGGAAAAGGATAAAAAGGGGAGAGGAATACCCGGAGGGACCACCTCTGGATCTTCCAAACCAAGAGGGAGCCCCTCCGGGTTCCCTTCTCTCTTCTCTCCTCTCTCCTCTCTCTCTCTCAATCTGCAACCCGGAGGGAGTACCTCCGAGTTTCCAAACTAGGAGGGAGCCTCTCCAGGTTCCCTACTCTCTCTCAATTACTCTCTTTCCCTCTTCCTCTTATGTCCCTCCTCCTTTCAAACCTGAGGGAACTAAAATGTCCAAATTTAATCCTCTTTATCCCTTTTCCTGTTATGCCCCTCCTCCTTGTAAAACCGGGCGGGCTAAAATGTCCAAAAGCCTTTTCATCTCCCTATGGTAATTCACCTCCAACTCCTATAAATAGGAGGCCTTGACCATTGGAGGAAAAAACTTCCTCAATCAAGCATCCACCAAGAAGCACAAGGAGGCGGCCTGCCCATGAAGGTTTAAGGGGACTGAAGACTTCTATTTTTTTTTGGCTTGGAAGGTAGAAGCATCAACAAAGCATCAAGCAAGAGGAGAAGAAGTCTGCGCAAGGAGATCCAATGGTGCATTGCACAAGGTGTTCTTGTGTATCCCTGTACATTCTCCTTGAGAAGTCTAAAAAAAATCCGTGTGCATTATGTAATCAGAAAAATTAAAGATTGTGCAAATACTCATGCCTATGTGCATTATGGAATTCTAAGAAAAAAATTATGCATTTGTTTCAAAGGAACCAGAAATCAGATATCAGTCCCGGCACCAAGTGTGATTAGCAAAAATCAGAGAATTGCAAATATACCCGTCTGGGTACCATGTGATCCAAAATCTGAGAATTGTAAATATGTCCCAGCCTATGTGCAGCTCGATCAGAAGAAATCTGAGAATTGTGTCAGTCCATATCCACGGATGCATATATGAACAAAAAATCTGGAAATTCCAAGTACACCCCCGTACAGGGTATTCTTTGAAGTTCTAAAATTGTAAAAATGCCCTTGCACAGGGTATTTGCAGGAAAGGTCAGAAAATTACATAGTTATCTCCTGCTGTTTGAAAAATTATAAAAAGGCCCCTGTTGGTGGGAAATTGCAGAAAAACCCTAAAAAGATAAAAAATTACAATGTCCTAATGTTCAGAAAAATTGCAAAAATACACTGAAGCTTCAGGAAAATGCATAGAAGCCCCTTTGCTGCCAGAAATTGTAGAAATACCCCCCAATGGATGGAAAAATTATAAATATACCCCTATGGGTGGAGAAATTGCAGAAATACCCACCGATGATGGGAAATTTATAAAAAAAAACCTATTTGTGAGAAAATTGCAGAAAATCCCCGAACGGTGTTCACCAAAGATCAAGCATGAAGGAAAGAGGCATCAAGCACCCAAGGAAGGATCCCTGAGTGTGGGAGTGGTCTACGAGGCCGATCCCGCGTGGGCCGAAGAGTATGAAGAACAACAACGGGAAGTGATCTATGAGGTCAATCTCATATTGGCCGAAGAGTGCGAAGAATAGATGCGAGAATGGTTTATTTTACATGATGCTTGGGATGACGATTTGTTTATTACTTCCAGATTACATTTGATTGACGACACAGTGTTTGAGATTGGTCCATCAATTGGTCCGTTTGACATTGTGTTAACTAGGGAGCTATCTCATGCCGATGTGATGTGGCAAAACTTCTCTGATTCACATGAGAAGCAACGGATCGAGATCCCGAGTATGACTATTAGCACTGAGTTTGCCCCTTATGCTCCAGTCATCGTCTTCATCATATTGCAGCATTTCAAAACTCGAGGACGAGTTTTCTCGAACCGGGAGTGATTGATGCGGAGCGAGACTTGACAATGGGTCGAGTTGGCTTATTGCGCGATGACTGCATTTACTTGGGCGACGATTGGAGTCGCAATCGAGTCATTTTTTATTTTGTCATGTATTTTGACTTTTATTTGAGTATACCTTCTGAGTAAAAAAAAAAATATCTTTATTTTAAGCTATGTAGTAGTTATTGGGCCTCATGTAATAGGTATTAATCTTTTGTTAAGGCGTAAAATGGTTGATATTGCATGTATGCTCCCTTATAAAAGGGACCCCTTCTTGTATTGGACGATAATGAAGAAAACCTGCCTTTTTGTGAGCTGTGAGAGCTTGCTACTTGTCTCCGAGAGAGAGATTGGGTGTGAGGCCCCCGTGGTAAGAGGCCCCAAGGGAGAGGATGCGAGGTCGGAGGTCCGGATGTGAAGTCTCATCGCTCCCAACAACTATATTGTTGCCGCCCACCGACGACGTCTGCCGCCGCCGTCCACCACCCCGTCCATCGTTGCCACCCACCACAACGACCACCCCGGTCGTCTTCCTCCTCTACACACACCGCCAGCCAAATCCACCCTTCCCCTTCCTTCTCAACACCGACCCCAGCCCCCCCCCTTTTCCCTACGTGGGTCAACTTCGCCACCCGCAGGCTACCGCTGTTGTCTGCCGCCATACCCCAACCTTGCCACCACCCTGTGCTGCCCCATTGCCCCCTCCCCCCTTTCCGTTCTTCCTATTCTTCTTCCTCTCTCCTCCTCCTCCTCCTCTGTCCCGCCACGAGTAGAGGCGACGCCGGCCTCGCCTAACCCGCCCAGCCTGAGCCCGACCTCCAACCACCTGCACCAAAGCTCGTCGACCTTCCCATCAGTAGCCTCCACCTTCACACCGTCCGCCCTTCCACTACTCGGCGGCAACAGGCTCCCCACGCACCGCCGTTCCCTCCCTCGATAGCAGAACCCCACCCACCCTGTCCCCCTTCCTTCTCTGTGCAGCCCCCAGCACCCACCCCTTTGCCTGCGCTGGTCACACCCTCCGCCACCTCCAGCGGCAACCCCACACCTCCAGCAGAGCGCCGCCAGGCGTAGAATCATCTTCGGCAGCCTCCCTCAACGACAGGGCTCTTCGCCGATCTGCAGTGCCTTCCTCTTACATGTGCAACCGTATGCCCCCCTCCTCGTCTTCCTCTTTTTGTTCAGTCCTCCCCTTCTCCCCCCCCCCCAATCGCTGAAGATCGCATCCCCCTCTGTCGTCCTCCATCACCCCCTTC
Organism: Amorphophallus konjac; assembly: GCA_022559845.1. Taxonomy (NCBI): domain Eukaryota; kingdom Viridiplantae; phylum Streptophyta; class Magnoliopsida; order Alismatales; family Araceae; genus Amorphophallus; species Amorphophallus konjac. Next base: position 72,409 of record JAHNEJ010002818.1, on the reverse strand, counting down.
CCCATCCTCGTCCTCTATTCTCTTCCCTCTGTCTCTTCCATTTCAGGAGCTCCACTCCATCGAAGCCCCACACCGCCACAACACTGCAACCCGACCCCACCGCCCTACCCTCTGACCGGCCACCCCCTCTCCCTATCAATAGGACGCGCCACACTGTCCGCCGATCCCACCATATCTCCCTCACCTTTCCCGTATGCTGCGCTCCCTATGCGAACCATCCCTGCTGCCACAATACCATCCCGTTGGTCCTAACACCCCTCTCTTGACGCCACTAACACCACCTGCTCCCTCCTCCTCGTCTCAGGTAAACCCCTCTCCCAGTCCACGTTCTCTCTCTCTCCCTCTCTCCTCACACAACCTCGGATAGTAGACTCGGATAGCAGAGGCACTCTCTCTCTCCGTACTGCAATGATCGGCCAGACTCGGCACAAGGAAGGTCTCCTCTCCAATCTGGACACGCTCCTGGTGAAGGAGCAGCGGCGGACCATCAGGAGGGCAACAACAGAGGAGGAGAAAATAGCTGTGGATCTGAAATCTATAATCTGAATCCAAAATAAATTTCAGGTTAAGATCCGGAGCCGAACCAGTTATAGATAGTAGACTCGGATAGTAGAGGCACTCTCTCTCTCCGTACCGTGACGATTGGCCAGATTCGGCACAAGGAAGGTCTCCTCTCCGATCTGGACATGCTCCTAGGGAAGAAGCAGCGGCGGACCATGAGGAGGGCATCAAAATAGCTGTGGATCCGAAATCTATGATCTGAATCCAAAATATAATTTCAGGTTAAGATCCGGAGCCGAACCAGTTATAGACTTTAAGTTCGGGTCGAATCCGGATCTTCTATTTCGGATCCTATATGATCTGAGTCGGATCCGTTCCGTTGACACCCCTAAGCGCAGGTGTAGTCACCAGACAGAAGTCAGGGATTCCACTGAGTCATAGATCCCGTTGACACCCCTAAGCACAGGAGTAGTCACCAGACAGAAGTCAGGGATTCCTCTGAGTCATAGATCTGATTCTGTTTCATTTTCTTCTCTCTGTTTGTCTGTGTTGTGATAGCTAGTGAGGTGGGTTTTTTCTTCTCTTGGATGTAATATTCTTTGTTCATTCATAATTTTCTGTGAGGAATCTCTCCTCTACTGATTGTACTACCTCTAGTTATTCTTCAATAAAATTGGAAGTATGATCCACAATCTTTCTTAAAAAGAGTAACGTTTTAGGGGGAAAAACATACAATACCAATTCAATCAAAGCAAGCTACAGATGTTTTTTGAGAAGACGTAAAATACCAATTCGATCAAAACAAGCTACATTTTTTTTGAAGAAACAAAAAACCAATTCAATGAAAACAAGCTACACATGTTTTAAATTATCTTTGACCTAATATCTGCATTAATGCCTCCTGTTCTTAGTTTGAATGTTCAAAATTATTCTCAAAAATCCCTTCATTGGTCAAATAGTAGCATTCAGTCTACAACTTTCCTCATGCAACCGTACTTTCTTTGAAACTCTTTTTATGCTCATGAAAATGTATTTGACTACACCAAAAGAATGAAGTCATTAATAAATCATAACATGAAACCAGGAGAAATAAGTGCCATCAATGTGTAACCATGGCTTCAAGGTAGGTCAGCTGAAAACCAGATTGGAATTTGCCCCGTCAATATGATTTGAGGAGAATCCTCAATTTGGAATGATCACCTTTAAAATAACATAAAAGAGTGAAAATCCTAAAGAGTGGCTGCAATAAGCCTAACATTGGTCAAGGCCGGCCAATTCAGATCAGGATTTAGATCGGGATCAGCTCCGGCTGACCAAAAATCTTACACCAATGGCCCCATACTAACAAGCTTGAGTTTAGCTCACTGCTGATCATGAACGAGATCCTGATGATGACAGTCAGTTTAAGACAGAAGGAGCACAGTAACAAGTCAAATGCAATCAACATATACAGCAATACAAGTTACTAAAATCTATTCAGAAACATTACACGGAGTATCCATTGCTGTGAATCAAATAAGAATTTCACTTACTTTGCTTGAGGTAAGTGTGGGACTATGAATGATAAATTCATCACCTTCAGGATCAAATGTTGCAGTTGTTTCAAGTCCTTGAATATTTGAACCATGACCAAGTTCAGTCTGCGCGTAGCACCCAATTATCTGCATCTTATAGGCCAATGGCAACCACTTGTCCTGCTGCTCATCAGTTCCTTGCCCTTTAATAGCTGGTAAAAACATGCCCTGCAGATGCATGGACATTTAAATAAAGCGAACAGATGTTCATTATCAACAGGGAGGAGGGGACAGAATTGAAGATCACAATTAAACTGTTTTAACGAACCATAGCACATAATTATGAAATTCTGACAATAAGTAACTTAGAAAACAAATGTACGTGCAACAAAGTACAAAGTGAACGATAAATGGGGTATAAAAGAGATAGCACAGAACATAAACAACTTCCACTTGTCATCAAACAAATATAAGATCAAGTCATTGTTTTCAAGGCATCGCCTAACGACAAGGCGCTCCAAGGCCCCCAAGGCGACTAGACGCCTAGGCGAGCAGCCCATTAAGTCACTCACCTGGCTGCCTTGGTGCACATAGGCCACCTTGGGCCTGCCTTGGCAAGACATCCACTCCTTGATTTGAGATTTGTTTTAGTATTTGGGCCAAAGTAGTAGTTCTCTTGCAATGTACTTAGTTATATAAACTAGGCTTTGCCTAGGCGCCTTGCCTTGTCGCCTAAGCAGTAAGGCGGTAGTCCACCGCCTTGGTCGCCTTGACAATCATGGATCAAGTTATGTGATTCATAACTGGATATTCATTTGAAAACCTGAAAAACTTGGACATATTGCAGCAACTGGTTAGGTTCTTGTCTTGGTTGGTATAGCTACTGATCGAATATTTTGTTCAAGTGCTCTCAGTTGACCCAGAAAAGCTCAAATCCCTTATAAATATAAAATAAAAATATGCTTGACCTATACACAACCATGCAAATCAAAACAACACTCTAAAATCCAGGATCCTTCATACAAGTTACTGAATTGCATGATACAGGTACAGCAAACTTGTGTGAACTCATATCAACTCAAAAAGCAGATAAATGACTTCATCGCATGATATAAATAGTTAAAGGCTGATCAACCCTTTTAATTAAGCAATGCAACATTATTTTGAACAGCACATGGCACGTGTAAAGATGTCTCAAGGAGGAGATTCCACCAAGAAATATAACTTCAACAGTCACATATTAGTGCCATTCTTCAAGTCTCAACAATTGACCATTTAATTTTCAGACTCCTCTGAAACCTTGACGGTTAGGATGAAGACCACAGAGAAAATGCAAAGGAAGTTTCCAGACTAAGATGAAAAGGAAAGTGTTAAGATCCACCAATCTTAACACTTTCCTTTTCATCTTAACACTTTCCTTTGGGCTGGAGCATACTTGTACATCCCTTTCTCTTTTTACTTAATACATACAATTGTGGTACCATCCACTTTCAAAAAAAAATGCTTGTTTTTTAAAATTTTTTCTGACCAGACAAAGGAATAGATATCAATGATTCCTAGATGATCCATGTTGAGGCATTTGGTGTGGCAGGAAGTCAGGCAGTTAATATTCTCCATGCAACTTCGAAGGCACCTCCATTGCTATTGATTACAATTGTAGAAGAATTCCAAAGAAAATTGTTTTTCAGATCCAACAAAAGACATATTAGGGTGCGTTTGGAAACAATGCTCATGGGAGAGATTGTGAAAAACCACCCCTATAGTACACTTTTGCAGAAAGTACAGATTTTGAAAAAAAAAAAATCAAAATTTCATTTGGGATGGTTACAACCTTTTTGAACCTATGGGTGGGGGTGAACAGTTAAATGACTATTCTACCCCTCTGTTATCTTTTTGAATCTATGACAGTGCAGATAGCAGAGAGTGTAACTAAAGATGAACAGGGTGGCCATTTATTTTTTTACTTTCCAAAATCTGTGCCCACCACCCAGGAAGCTCCCTTGGGGAGCTTTTGTGGATTTGGGAGTCTGGGAGAGGGCCATCTTTTGTGTCTGCACTCTCTCACTTCCCAAAATCCACCTAGCACGCAAGCCGATGCAACTTTGTGACATTTGGAAACACTATTGCTTTTGCAGGGATTCCAATGATTGGAATCCCCATGAGCATTGTTTCCAAACGCACCCTTAGACAGTATGAATTATTTTTCAGGAAATTGAATGTATCAAATGATGTTGCTAGTTTTGACTCACATGCTACCAGAAACCTACTTCATTGCTGTGTATCTTGTCCCAAATTGCAGCCACAATATTACAAAGCCAGCAAGAGCTGGCAGCGATGAGGGCGATCTTTTGTCCTTGGGGCTGCACCATCCTCAGCAAAGGAAGGGAACCAAAAGCAAGAGAAACCAACCTAGATGAATAAATAATATGATACATTCTGTTTCTTCTCAAAGCAAAAAAAAAGTAAAAACAACTAACAAGGCATTATACAAAATACCATGTGAGACAACAAATCAACCAACAAACAAGGTATAAGACAATAAACCAATCATATCGCTGGTTGCCATTCTCTACAACAAACTTCAGGAAAACGTTAGCAAAACTGGATCGAGGAAAATGCACAAACATCCAGAAGAATTAATAGATGAAAAATGCACATACCCAGTGTAGATCCATGTAACTAGGTTGATCCACAAAGAACCTGAGCTTTGTTCCTTCTTCCTCTGTTGCAATCAGATTCATATCATTATATAATCAAACTTTGAGAGGAATTTGTGGAATACTGCACCAAAAAAATCAAAGATTTTCCTAGGAATGCATATGAAAGTAAAAGGTAAATAAATCAATCCCATGCATCTGGGGGACAGATAAAGTATAGCATAAATCCCTAAGTGTATAGTAAGTATACTGAACCACTGTTTATCTGACATCACAAAGCAATAAAAGAAATCAATAAAGAATCCTATCACGAACATAGTTTTCTAAACATCATATATTATTAAGATCGCGTACCAACTTGAGAACAAGAATTACAATACTGTGTAAGGATAATTCAACAACTTTGCACCATTACATGCTTTACTATGGAGCAAAGGTTTTGCTCATGCTGTCGAATGAATATTTGCAACCCATAAAAAGAATGATCACCCCAAATTTTTGACATATTGAAATTACAAAATCAAACAGAAAGAACATGTTTTCTTATTAAACAAACGGACAGTGCATTAAAAAGCAAAATACTTTCAGAAGCATAATCTCTATGTTAGAGTAATAATACCCAAAAACAGTCATATGTGGTAGCCTTTGACAATAAAAGAAGATAATTGCCCATATGCTTGGAGTAACAATATCCCCAGAATGTTCATATTCTACTCTATACACCCATGTTCTTTAAATTGTCATGTTGAAAATAGGATATAAGTAGTATTGAAGAAATTGAGACAATAAAAGGAGATAGGTGGTGAAGGCGGCGTGATCTCGCGCGGCTCCTGAGCGGGGTAGATGATCACCGAACAGTGAACCGTAGAGAAAGGGAAACGGATCAGGAGGCCCAGAGGAGATTCCCTGGGGAAAACCCTCCGATGCTTAAGTCAGTAGAGCAATGGTGGAAGATAGGAGGGAGGTAGAAAGAGGTGCACGAGATCCCCCTACACCAAGGTGGTGAAGTGGTTCCTGCTCAGGGGATTTTAGGCGTGTCTTGCCCTTACCTTTCACTAGAGGGAGTCCCAGATTTATATAGTGTGCTCACCTTATGAGTCCCGTAAGCTGAGGAGTTTCAAGCGGGAGTTACGTCCTCATCGTGGGATCTTTACGGCCTTGAGGGATCACGGGTCTCTTATCCTCATAAACTCCTGCTCATAAAGGGCTCTCAACGGCAGCGTGGATAAGCAATCATCGGTCGGTCCGAGCATAAAAGGTGCCAACCCTGTCCGGGCGATAGGCATAACTCGGATGAAGATAGGTCGGAGTGGGCGCTGAGCGCTTGCCTCTATCCCAATGAGAGGATAACTCGGGCATGGGTCTTCCTCCGTTCTGACCGACGCTCGGGCCTTCCGAGCCTAAGGGCCGCCGAGGAAGGATGAGATCCCGAGTAATCTTATTGGGCTTTTTAGCCAAAATGGGCAATGTGGGGCTGTCACTTAGACGAGCTGAGCCTCGTTTGGTCCTGATGGACCTAGTTTGGCTGCTCTTAGATGGGCTATAGAAATCCCCCTCTCCACTTGTCCCCCTCCTACTCCCGAGCTTTAGTAAGCTCGGAAGAGTAGCTGTTGGGGTTTTAGACCAGCGTGGCTCAGGTGGGTGGAGATCTGGCGGTGTTAGGAAGCCACGTGCCGTGGTCACCTGGGCCCGTAATAATGATGATCCTGACGGATTTGAACTGAAGGGGCCCCCTTTTCTCGGAGGTCGGAACGACGCGCCGCCTCCCGCGTGGGGATATAGGCGTTGGGCGCTTGCTGTCATTCCAGTCTTCCTCCGTCTTTAGGGTTTTGGCTCTCCTCCGTTCTTGCTTTTGGGCTCTTCGATACGTCGTGAGGACACGACGGAAGAGCAGAGACTTGCAGCGGCGTTCGGGGAGTTGGCGGAGATAACCGCGGAGGCAGTCCGGCGGCTTCCTCTTCCCCCAGAATCTTCGGGGTCCCGAGATAGCCTTTCCTCAAACTCTTCTCCGGATTCCATGGCGGACCATCGTTCGGATGCTGAGGAGTGGGAGGACGAGCCAGTGGTGAAGGCGCCGGTTTCAAACTGCAGTGAACTGGGGGAGGCGGATGTGAGAAGGCTGGAGCACCAGTATCGCCTGCCCCACAAGTTCCGCTTTGTCGCGGCTTCTCCGCACGAGACGAGCCTGGACTCTCGTACAGGCCACATCTGTACTTTCCTTCTGTCGTGGAAGGGTGGGTTCCGCCTTCCCTTCGAACATTTCGTTCTTCAGCTTCTCAATTTTTTCCTGTTGGCGCCCATTCAGTTGGTAGCCAATTCTTATCTTCTTCTTTCCGCCTTCCGCATTCTCTGCCGCCAGTGTGGAGTTCCTCCTTGACCTCTTTCACTATTTCTTTGAGTTGAAAGCACATCCTTCGGCCGGGAAGGGTTTCTATTTCATCCAGGCAAGGCGGAACATGAGCTGTATCTCCTTGGCGGCGAAGGATTCTTCGCACAAGGGGTGGAAAACTCAATTCTTCTGGGTGGGGATTAGTTCAGTGGAGGAAACCTGGAGGTATCTAGTAATCCCCAATTTTCACCCGAATATCCCTCCCAGGCCGGATGAGTTCCCTCCACATGTGGAGAAATATGCGGCTATCTTGCTGAAGCACCGCCAATCCACAGAAGAGCTGGTTACTCCAGAGAATATCGAGCGGTGTCTTCTTACGCGGCTGTATCCGTCGGGCTCAGGTGCCACAAACTAGGTTCTCCTTTGGATGTTGGGATCATTTTTCCTTTCCTGAATATGTCTTCCTCTTCGTGCAGACACCAGGCGGCAGGCTTTGGAGGAGGCCGCAGAGGTGATCGAGCTTGGCGAGGACTCGGCTGCTGATGAATCGGCCGCTCCCACGGGTCGCTCCCGAACCAGAGATAAGGGCAAGGGGGCGGCCCAAGGCGAATCCTCCAGGCCGCGGAGGTCCAAGCGCAAGGACCCCGTGGAAGGTATGATCCGGGCCGCCTCGAAGGCCAGGAAGCGGGCCAAGAAGGTCAGGGGTCGTACCCGCAGTCGAAGGCGACCTTGCCGCGGCTCGCCCCTCCGCCGAGCATGATGGGGCCGACCCTACCGGGCGAGCTCTCCCACCCGCCGAGCAAGAGGGGGCCGAGGAGGTTGGGGCTGCTCCTGCGGGCGGCGACGATGCGGGCTCGGCTCTTCCTTCGGCCGGAGCCGAGGGGGCCGGGACTGCTCCTGCGACTGGCAATGGTGCTGGCCCGGCTCTCCCCTCGGTAGGAGCCGAGGGGGCCGCGGACGAGGCAGGGGATGCTGGGGCCGTGGCCGAGGCTGGCGCTTCAGGTGGTGGTGCAGGTGCCGAACCGGTCCAGGTTGGGGGGCCGCAAGAAAATCCGACCGAGGCACAAGAGGCGACCGAAGCCGGGGCTTGGTCCGAGCCACTCGGTGGGGCGCCGGGCGATGGGGGGTTTTCTGTTCCAGCTGCCTTGGAGAGGCTTGGTATCTCAGGCCCTCTGCACCAGGTATGCCGCGGTATAGCCGCGAAGGTGAGGGGGGGAGGTAGGCAGTACTCTCCGTCCGCGGCCCTCGCTGGGGTTATGGAGGGCGGCCTGGTCCTGGCCCAGATGGGGGCCACTCTGGCAGAAGCGTACGCTCGGTCGGAGTGGGAGCGAGCGAACCTGGCCTGGACCCTTGGTGGGTCTGACAGGAGGTTGGCTCGGCTTGCCGAGGAGCGTGATGGGCTTCGGCGGGAACTTTCCTCAGTCAGGGAGGTGGTGCGGTCGAGCCAGGTGGAGACCCGGACGATAACCGAGCAGCTAGCTAAGGCCCGCGAATCGCTCGAGAGGAAGAACAGACTTCTTGAAGAGGAGCGCCTTGCACGCGTTGAGCTGGATGGCCGGTAGGAGACCGAACGTGCAAAGCTGGTAGACCGAGCGGAGGAAGCCGAGCGCCTTTGGCGGGAGGCCGAGGCTGATCGGGCCGAGGCGGAGAAGCAGGCGGCGGAGGCCGAAAAGCAGACGGCTGAGGCCGAGCGGAAGTCAGCCGAGGCAGAGCGGGAGAAGGCCGAGCTCGCTGGTAGGGTGGGATCGGCCGGGGCGGAGGCTCTCGAGCAGTACAAAAGCTCAGAGGCCTACCGGGTCGACCTTAAGGAGGTTGCCCTCCCCTACTACGAGTTAGCACTTCGCCGGGACATCCGCAAGGGGTTCAAGCAAGGCTACGACCGGGCCGTCTCTTATGCCGAGGAGCAGGCGTCCGGGATAGTTGACTTCCCGTCCGGGCAATGCTATGACTCGGACTTGTCATCCTCCAGTTTCTCTGCTTCGGCACAGGATGAAAAGGATCACGGGGGCTCTTCGTTCGAGGGGTCGCCAACTCCGGATGCCTCGGGAGGGCACGCAACCGAGGCAGTTCTCACGCCGGTGGGGTCAGTGCCAGGGTCGGCCGTCGCCGAGGATGCCGGGGGCAGACCGTTTGAGTCCTCCACTTCCGGGCTTCAAGGTGGGCCAGAGGCCTGATGTATCTGCTTTGCTTCCTCTTTTTGTATGTCTTTTTCCTTTTTGAAGAAAAAACTTCCTCTTTTGTGTAAAAAAAATAGATAAGGCAATAGCATCATGATGAAGACTTATCTGTTCCGTATCGCCATTGCCGTATTTTGTTCAGCGTATCTGCAGTGGTTGGAAAGAGCCGATACTTTCTGCGTGAATTTCGCCTGATGGTTGGGTGAGCGTCTGACATGGTGTCTTTCCGTTTTCTCATGCTTTGAATGCCTGGCCGCTTCGTGTGTCCCGCTGGGGCGGAAAATGAGAAGTTTGAGGTGACCGTTCGTAGGGAGAGATCCCTTTGGCGTGTTTTCGAGAAGAGAATCATTTAAGGCAAATAGACTCCCTTCGCCTATAAAAGGTCTGAAGGGCGTCCCTTCCTCTCCACCGCTTAGGGGTTTCCCTGACAGTCTTTTCTCATTCTCTCTTCACGTAGCGTTGTGCCGTTATATTTGGAGCATGGAAGACGCCCCGGAAGATGAAGCTGCCGATGACGGAGGGCAGAGAGTCCTTGCTGCTTCGGGTTGAAGGAGGTCCGACGACCGGCGGACGGGTCTGAAGAAGGTCCGACGTGTGGAGGCACATCGTCTTCTTTTTATCAGTTCCGGCGGCGCTTGCAGGGGGGCGAGATGGTGGACGGATGGGGGCATCAGGCATCCCTGCCGCCCGTCCCTTCCTGCTAGCTCCATGAAGGGGAGGAGGAAGCCAATTAAGCTCCCTCCTTCCCGAGCTTTCCCCTGCCTCCTCGTCCAGCTCTACTGGTTTCTTTCTCCCCCCCCCGCAGTCTCTTTTTCCCTCTTCTGCTCTTCTCCTCATTTCTTTCACTCTTCGGAGGGTGCCTGCACTCTCTTCTTTCCAAAGAGTTGGCAGGTTGGCGGGGAGAATACTTTCATATGCGTTCCCTCTCCCCTTTCTCTTCCAAGTTCAACTTGGAAGGTAGCCTTCTCCTTCCTAATCCCTCTGTCACCTTTGTCCCGAGCTGCCCGAGTCAACGGGGTCGACTACCCTTTATCCGAGCAAGTTTCTACACGAGGCAGAGTCAGTGGCTAGACGCAAGAAGGTCAACCGAGTCAGCCGAGCGATGGGCTCATACGGCGGCGCCAGATGGATTTTTTGCTTTTTTTGACATGTATTTTCTTGGCTTCGGCCTTCCTGATGTACAAGCGAGTTGTTTGAATAAAAGAAAGGAGCCTTTGTTTTATCTTATGTCGTTTACACAATGCTCAGTATTCAGAAGTAGAACTTGCGTAGTGTAGTCGCGTTCCAGGTCCGAGGGATGAGCTCTCCTTCCATCGTGGATAGACGGTATGCTCCTTTTCCGAGCGTCTCGACCACTAGGTAAGCCTTCCCAATTAGGGGATAACTTGCCCGCCGCCGCCTCAAGTGGTCGAGAGGCTTCGGCTTTCCTGAGGACGAAATCTCCCGGTTGAAAGTGTCTATTTCGGACTTTGGCGTTGTAGTATCGAGTGAGGCGGCGTCGGTATTCCGTTGCTCGGATGCTGGCAATCTCTCGGACTTCATCTGCTAGGTTGAGGTTTTCGAGCAGTTTCTGGTCGTTTGCCTCGGACGAGAAGCAGATGACTCGGAGGGAGGGGTTGCCAATCTCCAACGGGATCACGGCCTCGGTACCGTATATCAGCTGAAAGGGGCTTTCACCGGTTGCCGTTCTGGGAGTCTTTCTGTGTGACCAAAGTACGTTCGGCAATTCCTCAAGCCAACTGCCCTTGGCTTTACCGAGCCTAGTCTTGATGCCTTTTAAGATAGTCTTATTGGCATTTTCGACCAGCCCGTTAGCCTGAGGGTGGGCAACCGAGGTGAAGTGATTGCGAATGCCTAGGTCGGCACATCTGTCTAGGAAATAACGAGAATCAAATTGCCGACCATTATCGCTTACTATCACCCGGGGGATGCCGTAACAACAGATGATCGACTTCCAGACGAAATTCCAGATGACTGTCTCGGTGATACTTGTTGTGGCTTCGGCCTCGATCCACTTAGTGAAGTAATCGATGGCGACGATAATGAACTTCTTCTGGGCCTGGGCCGTGGGGAATGGCCCGAGGATGTCGATTCCCCAGCGAGCGAAAGGCGACTTCCAGACGAAATTCCAGACGACTGTCTCGGTGATCCTTGCTGTGGCTTCGGCCTCGATCCACTTAGTGAAGTAATCGATGGCGACGATAATGAACTTCTTCTGGGCCTGGGCCGTGGGGAATGGCCCGAGGATGTCGATTCCCCAGCGAGCGAAAGAATAAGGCTCGGCTAGGGTGATGAGCTCCGTTGCTGGCTGATGGACCAAGTGGTCAAATCGCTGGCACCGGTCGCAGTGTTGTGTGTAGGTTGAGCAGTCGCACTGCAGAGTGGGCCACCAGTAACCTAGCCGTAGCAAGATCCTGGCGAGCGACCTACCTCCTAAATGCACTCCGCACAGACCTTCGTGAACTTCTTCAATCGCTCGGTTGGCTTCGTCGGTGCTGAGGCACTTCAAGAGAGGACCGGAGAAGGATCTCCCGTAGAGGGCGCCATCCAGAGTGACGAATCGTCGAGCTTGGTACTTCAATCTTCGGGCTTCCTTAGGGTCGGGAGACACTTGAGAGTCTTGGAGCCACGACAGATACGGGGTACGTCAGTCGCTTGGGGAGGTCGAGTCAACAGCTAGGAGCTCCGAATCGATGCTCGGACGCTCTAGCTCTTCGAGAAGGACCGATCGAGTACCCTCGGGGTCAAGAGAGGAGGCCAGCCGAGAGAGGGCGTCCGCTCGGGAGTTTTCCTCCCGAGCTATTCAGACTACCTCAAAACTCTCGAACTGTTGTGTCACGATCTTGACCAGCTGGAGGTATTTGATCATCGGTGCTTCTCGAGCTTCATAACCGCCGTTGACCTGGCTAGCGACCAGTTGGGAGTCAGTGTGAATCCTGACTCGCTCAGCCCCTAACCGCCGGGCCATGCGGGCTCCCGATATGAGGGCCTCATACTCGGAAGCGTTGTTAGATGCTTGGAAGTTGAACTTCAGGGCGTACTGTAGCTCTGCTCCTTCGGGGGACTTCAGGAGGATCCCGGCGCCGCTCCCGGCTAAGTTGGAGGATCCGTCGACGAACAGTTCCCAGGTCGGCCCGGGCGCGGACAGAGATCTTTCTTCAGTCGGGATGGTGTTCTCGGCGATGAAGTCGGCGAGCGCCTGGCCTTTGATAGCCGAGCGAGGCCGATACGATATATCGTAGGCCCCGAGCATGATGGCCCACTTGACGAGGCGTCCCAAGGTTTCAGGGTGAGCGAGGATCCTTTTCAAGGGTTCGTTGGTCAGCACAGTGATGGAGTGCCCTTGGAAATAGGGTCGAAGGCGCTTGGCCGAGGTAACCAACGCTAGCACGAGTCTCTCGGTTACGGGGTACCTTCTTTCAGCCTCATTGAGCACCTTGCTGGTGTAGTAGACCGGTCTCTCGACTCCCGAGTCATTTCTGACTAGGACCGAGCTAACTGTAGATGAAGTCGCCGAGAGATAGAGATGCAAGGTTTCTTGGGAAGGGCTTGGAAAGCACCGGAAGCGAAGCCAGGAACTCCTTAAGCTCGGCGAACGCTTTTTGGCATTCCTCGTCCCACGCGAATGTAGCAGATGCCATTTTAGGCCCCCTCAACAGTTTAAAGAAGGGTAGGCATCTTTCAGCCGCGCGGGACAGGAATCTGCTGAGCGCAGGAATGCGCCTGGTAAGGTGTTGAACATCTTTGATGCAGGTGGGTGGGCGCATGTCCAGGATGGCCTGGACCTTGTCGGGGTTGGCCTCGATCCCACGCTGGGTGACTAAGAAGTCCAAGAATTTCCCGGACCTTTGACGCGGGACGGCGTCGGGGGCAAGATCGACGGCACTCCGATATCACGAACAGAACGGATAACTTGCTACCTCGCGCAGCTCGGCCTCATGCCGGACGGTCTCACACCGAGCGACACTCAAATCTCACAAAGGAGAAAGGAGGGAAGGAAACACACAAGAGGGAAATGCCTCTCACGTAATACAAACTTCTTTCAATTTCATCATATCAAAACATACACCCTTAGCCTTCCTTATATAGGAGGAGGCTATAACAATTACACCCATAAACTTTTACAAGTAGCATATATGTACTTAGCCTAATAAAACACACTCACCTACCTAACTTTTGACTTGGGGGTTTTAACCAAATAAAATACACAAAACACACATGTTTATTGGCTATGACTTAGTCTAATAAGACGAAAGTAAAAATACATATATTACTACATGTATTTTACACACAATACATACGCAATACATAAATACGTGACGCCGAGTCTTCAGGCAGTCGAATCTCCAAGCCACAAGCTCGGTGCGGGGGTGCGGCGTCCTGTAGTGGGCCCGGTGTCCCCACCAATCCTCCCGGGGCGGCTGGAACTCGACTCCGTCGAGTAAGTGGGACACGGCTATGGTAGTGCTCCAGTAGATCTGGATCGAGGCGCCGGAGATCCTCCTGGCTGATCCAGGAATCATCAAACGGTGGACGGTCCCGCCAGCGCACAAAGTAGCGCTGGTACACCCTGCTCCGTGTAGTGGTCACCTGCTCATCCAGTATCCTCTCAATTTACTCGCGCGGTGCTCTCGAGGCTGTAGGACGCACAGGGGTGGACTCACTCTCAATGGGAGGAGAAGGCTCGAAAGGATCACTAGGAATCGCTGTGAGTTCCTTGTAGGCCACTAGGTCGGCCATATTAAAGGTCGAGCTAATCCCATATTCGGGAGGTAAGTCCACAACATAGACATTGGCGTCAATCTTCCGCATGATTGGGAAGGGACCATCACTACTGACTTGTAACTTTTTAACGGCTCCCGAGGGGAGTCTTTCGGGCCAGGCCCGTACCATAACCAAGTCACCTTCTTGAGATTCATGGTGACACCTATGCGAATCAGCTGACTCATGCAGACTAATGACGTGATGTGCAAACTCTTCGGCTGACTTGGACAGTTTAGACTCGAGGGGAAGGTTGGGTAGGATGGACCCAGGGGCAAGCTCAATAGCGTGTTGTACACGCATGGGAGGGAGTCTAGAGGGCAAATCCTCTGGGAAAATGTCTGGGAAGTCCTGCAGAATTACCTGGACCTCGGGTGGGACTGAGACTCGAGACTCCTCGGGTGTGATGGTGACGTCAACAGCCAAAATAGGGGCACCCTCAGCAACCTCTCTGTTTAGCTCATCGACATTTATGGAGTCAAGGCGCCTAACTAGGTCATGACTAACCTTAGGGGCCTCAAAAACGGGTGTGATAGATGCAGGAGAAGAGGGAAGGGGAGGTTTCCCTTCAGTGGGAGTTTGAGGATTCTCCTGAATTTTGGGAGTTCCAGTGGGGGTGGAGGTGGAACTCTTTCCCGAGGTCACCTTTGGGGGTGCCGGGTACAACTGAATCTTCTTCCCGTTGTGGGAGAAGGAACACTGATTGGACCGACCAAAGGTAGCGAGGTCTACATCATAGATCCATGGTCGTCCTAAGATGACGCTCCCGGCCTTCATAGGCATTACGTCACATAAGATTTGTCCTTGGTAGGACTGGAATTGGAAGGGAATGACACATGTGGTGGTGACTAGGAAAGAAGTGTCATCGACCCAAGCCACGTTGTATGGCCTTGGATGAGGGTGCGTAGGTAGACCTAAACGGGAGACAAAATCTGAAGAGACTGCATTGATACAGCTCCCGTTGTCAAAGATTACCTTGCAGGGATGAGAGTTCACCATGATGTAGGTTTGAAAGATAGAGGTTCGACACCAATCGTCCTCCTGGGGTGTTGAGATACAGCGAACTACACCCAATTTTTCTGGCTAGAACTCTCGAAAATATCTCCTACCTGCATGTACTCGACATGCGTGCCATCAAATATTACATCCATTCCCTCAAACTGGGTGATGAGATCAAGATCGGCCATATATCTTTCCTGTTCCATGCGTTCCAGACGGCCTAATGAATTCCTAGACCGACGTGGCATGCACGAGCTCGGACCTAGATGATGCAATCCTGGGACCGATAATGAGCAAGGTGTGGACGCAACTGATATGCAAAGGGTCAATTTGAAGAGCTCGGTCAGGGAAAGTTGCTTGCCCGTAGGCGAAGTAGTTGTGGAACTACCTCCTGACAATTAGGGACCCTAATGTGGCAGTTCTAGGGCCTAAGGATAGGCGCATACAAGCTCTCTCTTGCCGTCCACAGCGATGCACTCAGAAGACTGGTTGCATGGATCGGGCTCTCTCTTACTTCATCGCGCGGCAATCGAAAAGATACTAAATGAGCAAGTGATTAGAGCACGTACCTAGCTAGACTGAAAAGTCTAACTCCGACCGGAGACGAGGGCGAGTGGGGATGTGCGGGTCCGCACGGCGTCGATGAAGCTTGACCGGTTACAATGAATTCACTCCGCGTAGGGAGGATTTAATTTATTACAAAACCACTCAATTTTAAAAATTTCCCTCACAGGGGATGAATTATTTCCTACTTCCACGCAGGGAGACTCTCGCATATGCACGTTCCGTAATCTACGGATCTTCTGTCGGCATCCGGGCGACTCAGACACGGGCCGAGCCGTAATAGTGGACTCGGGTGCCACAAGAAATAATAAGTTAAACAAATATAATATATAAATATATAGATATATATAATATTATATATATCTCAAATATATATATTATATATATTTAACTTAGTTTCAAAAACCTCTTTTTTAATCAAATGATATATATAAATATATATATAGATATATATATAACATTATATATATTCTATATATATTATATATTTAACACATTTTTTTCAACCTCCTTTTTTGACTTTTCTTTTTTTAACTTTTTTTTTTCAACACTTCACCTACTTTTTTTTTCTTTTCACACTTTTTTTTCAACCCTCTTTCTTTGACTTCCTCTGCAAACTTTTTTTTTTTCAACCTTCCTTTCTTTCTTTCAAACTTTTTTCTTTCACACGTTTTTTTTTCACCCTTTTCCTGATTTCCCTGCGCGATCCACGCATGGGACGTGGGGGGAGGATGAGGTTCGGTGCGGTGTGAAAGGGAGAGAGAGGATGGGTGTAGGGGGTTGCTACCGTGGCTCGGTGTAAGTGGGGGAGGTTGGATCGCGGGTTCTGTGTGCGGCAGTGAGAGGGCGCAGGGGACTGTGGGTGTGGTCGTGGCGAGCGTGGGTGGAGCTGGGGCGTCTGGTGTGGGGGTGGACGTCGGAGGTGGCAGGGGAAGGGCTGGCGCGGCCGGTGGACAGACGGTGGTGGCGGAGGGGCCGTCGGATGAGGTGTGTGGGCACGGGGGTGCCGCGGCGTGGAGACCGTCCGGTGGTCGGAGGTGGGGCGCTCACGTCGGTGGCGGCAGTTGCAGAGGGGAGGCTGGCGACGATCGCCGGACGCGGACGGGGCACAGGGAGCCGGAGGGGCGCTGCGGTCATGCCGGCGGGGTGCGCGGAGGGGCGCTGGCGACGTGGGGCCGGATGCGCAGGGGCAGCACAGGCGTGGGCGCAGGGGCGCCTGGGGGCAGGGGGCGAGGGCGGGCGGCGAGCTGGGTGATCGCGGCCGCGGCGGTTGCAGGGCGCCGGCTCGCGGGCTGGCGTGGCAGGACGCGGGGGCGGCCGGAAGCAGCAGGCGCAGGGGCCGGGCGCTCGGCCGGGCGGGTGGCCACGCAGACGCCGGCACGGGCGCACTTGCGCGCGGGCGCAGGGGCCGGGCGCTCGGCCGGGCGGGTGGCCACGCAGGTGCTGGGGCCTGGGGCGGGCGAGCAGGCGGCTCGGCTGTGTGGGCGCTGTGGGCATTCGCACAGAGAGAAAAGCAGGGAGAGAGAGAGAGTACAGAGAGATAACTGAACAGAGAGAGAGATCGCGGAAGGAGAGAGAGAGAGATTAGCGTGAGAGAGAGAGATTAACAGAGTGAAAGAGAGGGAGTACAGAGAGGAAAAAAAGAGAGAGAGAGAGAGAAATAGAAAGTTAGAAATGGAGAGAGAGAGAAAGAACACAGCAAAAAAAAATTTTTCTTTTGCTTAAATATTTTTCCTCTATATTTTTTTTCTCTCAATCACAGATCTTTCTGCTACTCTTCTTCCTTTTTTTTGTTTCTCTCTTTTTTTTTACTCTAGCAAACTAGAGAGAGAAAGGGAGACGACGTCGGGGTTGTCGGAGACGCCGTTTGTTGGACTCTGATACCAAATCTGACGCGGGACGGCGTTGGGGGCAGGATCGACGGCACTCCGATATCACGAACAGAATGGATAACTTGCTACCTCGCGCAGCTCGGCCTCACGTCGGACGGTCTCACACCGGGCGACACTCAAATCTCACAAGGGAGAAAGGAGGGAAGGAAACACACAAGAGGGAAATGCCTCTCACGTAATACAAACTTCTTTCAATTTCATCATATCAAAACATACACCCTTAGCCTTCCTTATATAGGAGGAGGCTATAACAATTACACCCATAAACTTTTACAAGTAGCATATATGTCCTTAGCCTAATAAAACACACTCACCTACCTAACTTTTGACTTGGGGGGTTTTAACCAAATAAAATACACAAAACACACATGTTTATTGACTATGACTTAGCCTAATAAGACGAAAGTAAAAATACATGTATTACTACATGTATTTTACACACAATACATGCGCAATACATAAATACGTGACGCCGAGTCTTCAGGCAGTCGAATCTCCGAGCCACAAGCTCGGTGCGGGGGTGCGGCGTCCTGTAGTGGGCCCGGTGTCCCCACCAACCTTACTCCGAAGACGCACTTGGTAGGGTTGAGCTTCATGTTGTACTTCAGGAGGGTGTCGAAGGTTTCCGCTAGGTCGGCGAAGTGGTCCTTGGTCTTGGGGGTCTTCACGAGCATGTCGTCAATATAGGCCTCGACGTTCCGACCGAGCTGTCCCTCGAACATATGATTGACCAGCCTCTGGTACGTGGCTCCAGCGTTCTTCAACCCGAAAGGCATCCAGGTGTAGCAGTGTACGCCGAAGTCGGTGATAAAGGCGGTCTTCTCGATGTCTTCGGGGTGCATTCTGATCTGATGGTAATCTGAATAGGCGTCTAGGAAGCTGAGTATTTCGTTGCCCGAGGTTGAGTCAACCAGTTGGTCGATGCTCGGTAACGGATAGCAGTCCTTTGGAGTAGCCTTGTTCAAGTCAGTGAAGTCTACGCACGTTCACCACTTTCCCGAAGCTTTTGGTACCAGGACGACGTTAGCCAGCCATGTCGGGTACAGGACTGGTCTGAAAAGACCAATCTTTTGCCCCTTGGTGACTTGCTCCTTGATAATCGCCTGCTTCTCTGGCGCGTGCTTCCTTCTACGTTGTTGTACGACTTTGATGGTTGGATCGAGGTTGAGCTTATGCATCACCGTCTCCTCTGGTATCTCAGGGAGTTGATCATCAGACCATGCAAAGACTCGGACGTACGCGGAAAGAAACTCTTTGTATTGCTGTTGGGCTTCAGATGTTAGGTCGGCTCCAATCTTTACTCCCAGGGTCGGGTCGTCGTTTAGGAAAACCGCTAACAATTCGCCTCCAGGCTCGACGGTTGCGGATTTTTCCTCGACTTCCCGAGGACCCCTGTCCTTCCCGTCCGGCCTTGTGGCTTCAACCGAGATATTGTAGCACCTTCTGGCCATGGCCTGGTTACCTCGGACTTCCCCCAACCCACTTTTGGTGGGGAACTTCATCTTTTGGTGATAGGTAGAAGGCACTGCTTTCGTTCGGCTGAGGATCCCTCGGCCGAAGAATGCATTGTACGCTATCATACCCTTGATCACTATGAAGTCCGCCATAACCGTAACGGTTTTGGGTGGGGTGCCAAGAGTAACCGGCAGGCTGAGGGCTCCCTCGGGATAAGTGGCCTGGCCATTGAACCCGCACGGGGGGGTTCGGATCGGGCGGAGTTTAGACGGACCCTCTCCCATCTTAAAGGAACATTCATAGGATAATACATCGGGGGCACTTCCATTGTCAACTAGAATCTTGTCTACGTTACAATGGTTTATTGTGGCCGATATGACTAGGGCGTCATCATGCGGGGTGGTCAGCCCTTCCAAGTCTCGATCGGAGAAGACTATGACCTGAGGCTCACTCGGCGGAGCCTTGGGAGGCTCGATGGCTCGGATCGCCCGCTCAGCATGACGCTTCGTTCCTCGGTCACTGTCTCCTCCCGATGCAGCTCCTCCGGCGATGCCGTTGATATGGACCCCGCGAGGGGCGTTGTCGATTTCCTCTGGGGCGCCTCGGTCCTCCTTTTGCCAGGCCACAAACCGGGACAAGTGTCCCTGGCGGACGAGGCGCTCGATCTCATCCTGGAGCTGATGGCAATCGCCGGTGTGATGCCCGTGATCGCTGTGGAACAGACAATGTTTGCTGCGATTGCGACTTTTCGACCTCATTGGCTCGGGTTGGCGGAGGAGGCCCGAGCCTTTGATGTCTTCATATATTTCGTATACTGGAGCGGTTAGGGGGGTGCACCGCTCGTACTTCCTGGACGGTTCTTTGTGCTCCCCGTCTCGGTTCCGCCTCTTTCCTTGGCCCGAGCTTGACTCGGGTGCTCGCTTCTTGTCCCCCTCCCGACCCAAGCCGGTTGCGCCTCGGCATGCGCTGAGAACTTCTTCGCACTCAGCATGGCGTAATGCCAGAGTCACTAGCTCGGCAAGGGTCGAGGGAGGGTGGAGGACAAGTTCGCGGCGGAGGTTCTCGTCCCGGGTGCCTCCGATCAGCGCGGTTATGGCCGAGGCTACATCTAGGAGGGGGATTCTCAGGAATCCGATTTGAATCGGTTGATGTAGGCCCGGAGTCTCTCCCCTTGCGCCTGCTTGAGAGCCAAAAGCCCCACTACCGACCTCGGGAGGCCGCTGTCGGCGAAACTCTCCTTGAATACTCGCCCAAACTACTTGAAGTCTCGGATGGATCGGGGGCGAGGGCCCGGAACCATGCTTGGGCGCCTTAGACCAAGGTGGTCGCAAAGGCTCGGCATTTGATGGCGTCAGACGCTCCATGAAGGGTCATCAGGGCATCGAAGCTATCGAAGTGGTCGACCGGGTCGCCTTGGCCGTCGTAAGGCTTGAAGGTCGGGATGGAGGTTCTGGGAGATACCTCTACCTTCAAGATATGGTCGGAGAACGGGGATCTCTCCTCGTCCTCTGGTGGAGAGGTCTTCTGCAAGGCTCGTAAGGCGCGCTCCTGTGCTACGAAGCACCTCTCGAACGCTCGTAGACGGAGGGACAACTCCGGCTGTTGTTGCGCCGTAGGGCTGAGGGGGCGCGATGGCAGGCTGTCCTAACGCTCCCTGGGGACTTCAGTCTCCGGGAGTGGACGGCGTGCCCCATGCTTACCCCGTTTCGGTGTGGAGGAGGCCTCTTGCTCCGAAGGGGGGGCTTGTGAGGGTCCTCCTGCCTTGTTGCGAATAAGCTGCTGCCCTCGGAGGGTGAAGCGACCTCCGGCGGTGTACTAGGACACGTTCTCGCGGGGGGGGGCTTTCCGGAGGGGCGCGTGACCTTCCATCCCTGGCCGCCTAAGTCCTCATGAGTTCCACGAGGACATCCAGTTTTGCGTTGAGGGCTTGGAAGGCGTCAGCGCCGCCGTTAAGCGGTACCCCCACCGCGGCGGCGGGAGAGGGCGGTCCGTCGGCGGGGATGCTGGCATTGGAGGGGGGATTTTGTGAGGCTTAAGAAGGGCCTTCTCCCGCCGCCACCATGGTCTTTCCCCTGTCGCCGGCGGACCTCCTCCCTGAACTTCTTCGCACCATACTGGCTCTTCGGTCGTTTCCCACAGACGACGCCAGGTGAAGGTGGCGTGATCTCGCGCGGCTCCTGAGCGGGCTAGATGATCACCGAACAGTGAACTGTAGAGAAAGGGAAACGGATCAGGGGGCCCAGGGGAGATTCCCTGGGAAAAACTCTCCGATGCTTAAGTCAGTAGAGCAATGGTGGAAGATAGGGAGGGAGGTAGAAAGAGGTGCACGAGATCTCCCTACACCAAGGTGGTGAAGTGGTTCCTGCTCAGGGGATTTTAGACATGTTTTGCCCTTACCTTTCACTGGAGGGAGTCCCAGGTTTATATAGTGTGCTCACCTTATGAGTCCCGTAAGCTGAGGAGTTTCAGGCGGGAGTTACGTCCTCATCGTGGGATCTTTACGGCCTTTAGGGATCACGGGTCTCTTATCCTCATAAACTCCTGCTCATAAAGGGCTCTCAACGGCAACGTGGATAAGCAATCGTCGGTCGGTCCGAGCATAAAAGGTGCCAACCCTGTCCGGGCGATAGGCATAGCTCGGATGAAGATAGGTCGGAGTGAGCGCTGAGCGCTTGCCTCTATCCCGATGAGGGGATAACTCGGGCATGGGTCTTCCTCCGTTCTGACCGACGCTCGGGCCTTCCGAGCCTAAGGGCTGCCGAGGAAGGATGAGATCCCGAGTAATCTTATTGGGCTTTTTAGCCTAAGTGGGCCCTGTGGGGCTGTCACTTGGACGAGCTGAGCCTCATTTGGTCCTGATGGACCTAGTTTGGCTGCTCTTAGATGGGCTACAAAAATCCCCCTCTCCAGGTGGTATTGTTTCAGTTATATCACTCTGGTTCAAGTACCGTCGAAATTGAAGAAATATTCTTTTGAAAATAATGTAACAGATATATGAAATAAAAGGCTTTTATGGGATATAGACAAGAATATGAAAGATATTAGGGGTAAATATGTCATCATTTTAACTATTTGACGAGGTAAAACAAGGATAGGTTCGTCTTTCCCCTCTCTCAATTTACAGAAAGTTAAGTTAAACAACTAGCAGATGCTGACAAGGCTACACATGATGGAATATGGTTTATTATACGGGTGAATATGACAATACAAATAACACAGGAGTGTGCAGTAGAATAGAATAAATTCTGGGAGTATACATGTAATTTAATATCAAATAGAAGCAAAGCTTTCCAAGAAGGAAATGTATTCAAAATAAATCAGTCAGCTAAATTAGCAATGAAAGTAGGACCCGAAGAGTGGGTTGAACAGTTTCGTGCTTCGTTGGTAACAACGAAGTTGCAGGTTCAATTCTTCTCGGCAGCTAAGCACGGTGTGCCTTCGCCATAGTGTCTGCACCCACAGGTGGATCCCTGGTTCAGGTCTGGTCAGCACCGCTCAGGGGTTTTATCAAGCCCGCCCCTTTGCCCCAGCCGGTGGACCCCATGATACGCAAGCATTAGGGTCCATAGGTCTAAATTGGCCACACGTTG
The DNA here is from genome assembly GCA_022559845.1 of Amorphophallus konjac. Lineage (NCBI taxonomy): Eukaryota > Viridiplantae > Streptophyta > Magnoliopsida > Alismatales > Araceae > Amorphophallus > Amorphophallus konjac. The sequence goes on along the minus strand of JAHNEJ010002818.1, from coordinate 49,970 downwards.
AGGTTGGTGGCAGGGGTGGGTTTCCCCCGGTCATCAATGTTGAATCTACAAAATTGCGGTGTTGAGATACACAAGTCCAGGGTCATAAGCACATGAACCACAACTCATTTAACCAACACGGGACTATTGCCCAAGGAGGACTATGCCCAAATATTCCAACACTCCCCCTCACGGCCAAGATGGGCCGTGGATATTAATCAGGTGGAGGTGACAAGAGGAGTTGGGCCAAGACCATGCTCTGATACCATGCTGAATCCACAAAACCGCGGTGTTGAATTACAAAGGCCCAGGGTCATAAGCACATGAACCACAACTCAATTAACCAATACGAGATTATTGCCCAGGGACTATGCCCAAATTCCAACACTCTCCCTCACGGTCAAGATGGGCCGTGAACATTAATTAGGTGGAGGTGGCAAGAGGAGTTGGGTCATTTGGCCTGCTCTAATACCATGTTGAAATCACAAAATCGCGGTGTTGAGATACACAAGCCCAGGGTCATAAGCACATGAACCACAACTCATTTAACCAATACGGGACTATTGTCCAAGGGAGACTATGCCCAAATATTCCAACAATCAAAATAAAAAGAAAAATGAAAGTAAGAAGTGGCTACAAATAAAGTACTCTCTCCACAGATGTCAATGCAATCTATAAGTAATAGCCAGTAACATCCAAAGTCAAGGATTCCCGATTCATTCTCCTTTTGTAAATGTTAAAGCGATACATACAAGATGTTTGTTGATCAAAATTTCAAGTTCACTGAATTGGATATAGATGGGCAAGAATAGCATGAGATCACTAAACTTGTGAATCTGCCATTCCAGTGTAGCTCACCTGTAAGATGGAGCTCAGTGATCCGCTTCAGTGCATGTGCCATCTTCCTCAGGGTGTTCTTAAACAATTCCTTCCGTCCAAGAGATGTTCTATCATCCTTGCGAAACTCCTACAAAGCATGATCAGAAAGAAAAAAAGTGTAAACTGCAAGGTCACCCAAATCCCTTGCATACGTAACAGAACAATCCCTTCATGACCTCATCTGTGAACTCAAAAACCATCTGAGACGTCTCAAACCGCAAGACACATGAGCAAGATGCTGAAAACCGCACATCAGAGCCCATAAAAACCAATGTAGAAAAGCCGACAACAAAATCGGCTTAACATAGGGGAATCAACACTTCAAATCGTACTTGGCCGTAGAACAAAGGCTTGAAAACACAAAACTGTAAAAAAAAATTACTTCTTCGGTCACCTGAAGCACACTTGACTTCAGAAATTGGCATCGAACAAGATCAGCAATTGCAATGGACTAAAATGAAGAAAAATAGACCTCATCTCGGTTTCCTAAGCAACACCCCCCTCAAACTCGTGAGATCGAGACGCACTGCAGGGAAAGGGGGGGATCAGCAATAAACACAAGGGAAGCACAAAGCACCAGAATTTCCGAAAATAACCAAAAATCCCAGACGACTCATCACTTGTAGCACCAAATCCGCGCTGGATAGAAAACGAGATAGAACTGAAGAACGCGGGAACAGCGGGGAAGGTCGAAGGGCGTCACTGACGGGGTCGCTGGCGACGAGACGCGAGATCCGGTCGGCGAGGTCGAAGGCGTGCTGGGACCCCGCCCACACGATCTTCATGGCGTCAACATCGAACTGCGCCCTGCTCCTCTCGCCGGCCAGGTGATCCACCGGCGCCCCTTCCATCTCTATACTCCCAGCCATTAATCCCCCTTATCTCACCCACCAGAACCTCCCCTCCCCTCCTTCTCGCTCCACCAGAGAGAGAGAGAGAGAGAAGAACACGGATGAAATAACAGAGAAGAGAAGGGCCTCCGGCCTCCCTCCCTCCCTTTTATAGCTCCTTCTTCTCCTTCGTATGGATTTCTTCGGTGAGTCTCCGAGTTCCTGCAACAAAAAGCAGAATTCGAGTTTGTTTTGTCGTGCCCGACCACGTTTCGCCCTTCTGGAACAGTCACATTCCTCTCTCTATCCCCCTCTTCCCCGGTCAGAATGGCACGCGGTGGACACCAAGTCTTTCCCTAAAACCTAATAAAAGCCAAAATTGACGAAACATCACCAAACGGCTGACGTTAGACACGACGCTAAAGGCACACGTTGACGTCACTTGAGGAGGTCGACTCACGTGCGATCGGCATTCGGGTCGTTGGTTACACTTATTAGCTCAGCGACCACGCCGACGCACGGATCGTGCTTCGCGCCCGCAGCCTTCACATGTGATGTGATGAACAGGGTAGGAAGAACAGCGGGACCTAATGGGATCTATTCAAAGGCCGGGGGGGGTGTGCAGGCCGAGGCCGCCGTACTATCGTGTGGAAACAAAGAAGATGCTGCTGACACGGCAACTATGGCTCTTCATCTTCTTACAAACTAGTAAGAATTACGAAAGGCATTCTCCCTCACCTCCACCTTTGCGTTGTTGATGGTCTTCTCAAGGAATATAAATGCTAACTTCACGTAATGATAGTTAAAAAACTATCCGTCTAATATATTATTATTTCACGCATTTACGCGTGGACCTCACCTAAAGAAGTTTTTTAAATACTCTTTAAATATATTTATATTTTTTTGTAAAATTAAGAATGATAGATAACATAATAAGAGAGATAAATAATTATTTAAAGATGATAAATAAAGAGAGACTAATAGTCAACTAATGGAGACAATTATGTTCACGAGTAGTTTCAATTAAGAGTGATAAATAATAAAATAAAAATGACAAATAAATATTTAAGGAAGATAAATAGTCAATTAAGGGGGATAATCATGTCTATCAGTAATGTCCAATTAAAGATAACAAATAACATGATAAAGGTGATAAATAATTTAATAAGGGTGACAAATAATATGACGAGAAAGATATATTTTTTTGAACTCTCGTTCGACGTCACGATGGTGATACAACATAATCTCAAAAATATGTGAAATTGACCTATCACTCTATATAGACCAATGTAATTCTACGCGGTGATTCTAATATAATATTATCACCCGACTATCTTGATAATAATTATTTCTCCTCAAAGAAAGGCGAAGCTGTCGACCTCAAATTAATCCTGGAGAGGGGGAAATTCGTGGCCCACTACTCATGCAGCTCAAATGGCCCATTTAGGCCTACTTGGCCCAACAAGTGACAGCCCGATCAGGGCCCACTTATCTCAAGGCCTCATTTGATCCGGGCCTGGTCTGCTTTAGTCCGGTGTCGAGTCGATCGGCCCCCTCACGTCTAAAGAAAAGCCTGCCGATTGTCCCGAGCAGTCTCAGGGCTGGATTGAGGCCCCGACAAGGTTGGAGGGAACCCTTCCTCTCCTCCCAAGATTAGCTCGGCAGCGCGACTCCTTGACGGGCTAGGGCCCAATCCTCGCCGTTAGCGCTTATCTTGGCGAAGGTTGCGTCGTTATCAGGGAATTGATAAGGAGGAGGCAAGAGTCCTTAACTGAGGAGAGTCCCTCTGCTGGACGTAGCATCCTCCTAATCCCCTACTTCCACTATAATCGCGAGGGAGTCCAACGCTATATAAACTTAGAAAATCTCTCCGGAAAGGTAAGTCCACTCTGAGCCACTTCCACTGGTGAAGAGAGATCTCGTGCCCTTATGCTCTCTTGTTTTTCCTTCGCTCATTGTTTCTTCCACTCGCTGACTTAAGTATGTGAGGATTTTTCCCAGGATCTCAACCATGGGTCCCCTGATCATCTTACTCAAGATTTAGCGCGAGATCTTACATCTTCAAATCCAAATATTCAACTAGACCGGGATAAGTCGGGGGCATCCAAGAGCATTTGTTACCATTCGGTGATTTAGACGTCCTACCATACGCATGTCCGTACAATAATTGTGACCGTGATGTCTTTTTGTCCATCTCTTGTTAATTTATTATTGGTGTGCTAAGTTCATGTTTGGACAAGTTCTTTGCACATGCTTACGTGTTTGGCGTATCAAATTCACGTTTCCTTATATTTGATTCGGTTGTTTTGTCCTTTAGTGGGTAAGTAAAGAACAAAATAAGGTCGGAATCCGTGACCTTGTACCATTGGCTTTTGCTAATGACGATTACATGGTCAGTTGGCCACCTTTACCGGACACCTGTTTGAGGGTATGAGCCTGATAAACTAGTTATTTTAATTTCACGTTGACAAGTAAAATATCGTGTACTAATCATGGAGATAATATTAATGGCTACTGCTACTAATTCTTTTTTGTCTTTCCCTGGATCAGTTAGCCAAAATTATCTTATTTTTTAATAAAATCATATTATTAAGTTTAAACAAACAAAAGCTATGCATCACGCCTTTGAGTACGAAGACTATGCTTTATAAAAATCATATGCGATCAATTATATTTCTTATAAGGCTTTTTACGAATAGATTATCGGTGAAATGAAAACTATTCATTTACCGTGGTTGAATTTGAATTGTCATAGAAATTATTAAAACTACCAGTAATATGCAAAGAGACAATTTTTATGCACGGAGAAAAGGATCACCTGAACATAGGTAAAAAAAAATTTGATAAAATAGTACGGTATGATTGTACGTCACGTATCGTGTCAATTGATGATTGATACGATCAATACATGATACATAATCAGTATATTATTTATATTATTTTAAATATTATATATTTTATTTTATAATAAAAATTATTCTATAAGTTAGTTTGTTAAGAATCTCACGTTGAACTTTGAGACATCACGATTAAATAAAAGACTAACTAACAAATTGAGTTTGGAATTAATTGAAATAAATATATTTTATAATATATATCAAATGACCTATTTCATCGTGATATGTAACGGTATTGTAGAGGTGAAAGAATAATCTTTTGAATTATGTATCACACTTTTAATATTTGTTTGTTAGGGAAGATCGTCCGATCACTCGTGAAAGGTTACAAACATCAGAGAAGCGGTGTCAGAAGGAGCCCTGAGCGTTATCCCAAGGGATAACCCTACGATGTTTAAGTCATAACCTTGATAAGAGAGGGTCGAGAGAGGACGGAAGAGTGAGAGGAGGATGAGAGTTGGGAGATCAAGCCTGGAGCAGAGATCTGACTCCCGGAGGAGTGCTCGCCACACCCTACGAGTGCTCGGAAGTGGGTTGGGCTCCGCTCGACAGAAGGCTCTTTCTGTCAGAAGATATCTGTAGATGTTATCTCAGTAGGCGTGTGTGTCTATCTTATTGTGTCCTCCTTCTGTCCTTGGTCGAACGTCCATTTATAGGGGTTGTCCTAGCGGTGAGAGCTTATCCCTTAACTTGGAAGGACGTGAGTCGTGAGGTAACGTCTCTCGACGATCGTGGGGAGTTTCCCGTTGTACGTCCGTTCCTCCAGAGTCGGGCGATATTCAGACGAGTCTTATGGCTCATGTGGGGCGTGCTCGCCTTTACTGGAGTGGAGGCCGATGATGTTGGGAGTAACGTTCGGTCGTGGGAGGATCATCCGGTGTCCGATACGCCCGGGTCGATGTCCCTTATCGGTTGGTGAATCCGATAGCTGGCCTTATTAGGCCGCCTGGCGTGGGCCATGACTGTCGGGGGTCCGTTACGAGACTTGCAAACCTTGGGCTGATGCGGGCCCGGCGCTAACGAGGTCTCACATGGGCCGTGTGAATTTTACCCTCCTCAGGTACCAATGCATATCATATCGTATCGGTAAAAAAATCGATATGATCAGTATGACCGGACCGTCAAACCCTGATGCAAAAAGATGACCGTCATTCTTTTACATATTATTTGCATTTTAACTACATCTTTGTGGCAGTTTAAGTACCACGGCAAAAATCTTTAAATTCTTATTTAAGTAACAATTTTTTGACAATTCAAATGTAATAATGATATATCTATACTTTCTAATTTAATAAAAAATGTATAAAAAATCATTACCATAATATCGATTTTAAGACTTTTGCATATATAGAGGAAATAACAATCGTGGATGCACTCATGAGAAAAAACAGACCTTTTTCCTCGGTTCTGCAAGGGCTAGTAACCCACAGTTAAGGCTGTAAATGGGTCGAAAATGGGAGCGGAAAGTATAAATCACAACTTTTAATTTTATTTTTATAAAAATATTAGAAATAGAAATATTTTTTTTTTTCAATTTTAACATTTACTTTTACTTCTAAATTGAAAGCAAAATTAGAAACAGATTTTTTTCACTTCCACTGCTGATTGGTCCTTGGGTTTTTGTTGGCGGCCATACTCAGGTTGGCATTTGGACCCATGGATCTGGTCCACATCAGTGCCCACTTCCAAACTTGATAAGGAATTTCATTGTAAAAATCTTATTTATCGTGCAATCATTCACATCTTCGTGTCATGTTTCATGTGATCCGGATGCGAAAGCCGTGTCCCACCCCCCCCCCCCCCCCCCCGCCCCGCGCATCGGGTACTGCCACCAATCGTTACGTGAAACTGTGAAAGGAAGGACGCGGGACGCTGATGGGCAACGTTTCCGCACCTTGGATGGAGATTCGAGTGAATGATTGCGGTGGCCCTCCAGTCCCAGCGTGCGGTGTGGACAGCAATTATTTGGAATCCATACGTGCTCTTTTCTTATTGGGCAGAGTTTGATTCTAGATATGTATAATTATTTTTTAAAATGTATTCTTACACTATCCATAACTTTTTTTTGACCATTGCTCTCTGGTGCTCGTTTGTTCCATCCATACGTGAAACGGGTTTTTACGCCTGACCAAAATCCCGCGCGGTGAAGGAAGGCTGCAGCTCGGCCTGATACCGGGTCAGGCCCATGGACTCGTCGGGTCAACCCGACCCATGGACAGTCATACCTGCATGTGTGTGAGACTGTGGAACGATTTCGAAGAGTTGAATCACTGCTGGGAGTAGGAAATGCGTTTAATTCTTAGCAACACAGAAGCGAAGATCATTCTATTGGTCACTCAACCAATTTGGAACTGTACAATTTTTATCTACCTCATGTGGATGCCCACGGCCACGTGCCATGTCATGCAAGTCCCCTAAGAGATTTCTGCTGATTCAATTTTACCCCAATTACATAGATTTATCGCCCCCCCCACTGCAGCTTGTTAAAGAATTCTGCTAGATACTGATTTGGATAGGGGACAGGTTACCATCACATGGTTTGAGATTGTATTCAGGGTGGCTTTAACGGAAACAGTTCTAACCGCTAGGCTACGATTTCTTTCGGCTCACAGTTACTAATGGACCATTAGTAATGGTGGCCTAGGGAATGGAGTGTAACTCTACTCCTTGCGTCTCAGTTGTCACTTGGATTTGTTCCATGGATTCCATCTCGACGATGATTATGGACAGTACTGATTCAAGGGGAAGAGTTCAGTGGATTCCATCTTCGTGCTTGTGGACATTGTTGACGAAGAAGAATAATGGGGTGTTTGGTTGTTCTTTTTTATCTCTTTTTTTTTCTCAATTTTAAAAAAAAGAGTAAGAGGTCTTATAACCCTGTTTGATATGTCTCTCCTAAATTTTAAGGAGAGAATCTGCTCCCGTGTAAATCTTTCTCGAAAAAAAAAATAACATCAGACCATTTTTTTTAAAAAAACACTCACGACGTCCCTCTCTCCCACTCGCGAACTCGTCCTCCCCCCACCCCTCCGGCTCTCCCCCTCTGCCCGCAGCCCCCTCCAGCTCCCCCCGCAGCCCTCCCCTCCCCTCCCCTCCCCGGCAGCCCCCTCCTCCCCCCTCCCCGACAGCCCTCCCCTCCCCTCGCCCGCAACCACCTCCGGCTCCCCCCCTGCGCCCTCCCCTCCCCCCCTCCGGCTCCCCCCTGCGCCCGCAGCCCCCTCCGGCCCCCTGCAGCCCTCCCCTCCCCTCCCCGGTAGCCCACTCCCCCCCCCTCCGGTTCCCCCCCTCCGCCCACAGCCCTCTCCAACTCGCCCCCCTGCGCCCTCCCCTCCCCTCCCCGGCAGCCCCCCCCCCTCCGGCTCCCCCCCCCCCCTGCGCCCGCAGCCCCCTTCGGCCCCCTGCAGCCCCCTCTCCCCCCTCCGCCCGCAGCCCTCTCCGGCTCCCCTTTCCGGCAGCCCCTCCCCCCCCCTCCGGTCCCCCCCTCCCCCCGCAGGATCCAGGTCATCGCCCATCGAGTTGTATCCAGGGGAGGGAAGATGATGCCAAACATAACGACGTAAATTTTAAAAATTATATCAATGATGTCAAACAGAAATGGTTAACTCTTATCAATTTTAAGATTTAAATTAAAAATTAACACATCACAATTTTTTAGATAGAAATAGTTTTAAAAAAAAATATTCCCAAACACTCTATAAAAAAAGAAGAGAAAAATTTTATATAATATCACAAATAATTACACTCTAGAGTTATCATCATCCTAATTTATCTTGCAGCTAGAAAACGATGACATGAGAAGAAGACGGAGTTACAATTCGTGATGAGGAGGACGACTGCATTGATCAAGGGTCTGCCTCGAGCGACATAGTGTCAAATGGTTGGGAGCTATGAAAGCAGGGGCATTAGGTGGATTTCAAACGGAAGATTAACTTACCTCACCTCGGGGGATGGGATAGGTTAATCCGAGATAACACTAGATAACTCGGATTTAACTGGATTAAATAAATCTCCACCTGCCAAATCAAAATGACTTAACTCTGGCGTAAAAACTAGATAACTCTGGCATATCTCTCAAAGAAAGCGGGGCCTAGGAAGTGGAGTGTAACTCTACTCCTTGCGTCTCAGTTGTCACTTGGATTTGTTCCATGGATTCCATCTCGACGATGATTATGGACAGTACTGATTCAAGGGGAAGAGTTCCGTGGATTCCATCTTCGTGCTGATGGACATTATTGACGAAGAAGAATAAAGAAAGAAGAGAAAAATTTTGTGTAACATCACGAATAATTACACTCCAGAGTGATCAGCATCTCAATTTATTTGAACGTGAGTGATACGTCACTTGATGATGACGTGGTGCACGTCCAAATAATTTAGAGTGAGAGTCACTCAAATTTGTTTTTAAAAAATAATTATTACACTTACAACACCAGAGATGCTTCACAAAATTTTTCTCAAGAAAGAGAGAGAGAAAAGTACACGGCGATCCCAGATTCCAGGCAAACGCAGGCTACTTTCTAGATGTCTGGTAGGAAAATCGTGTTTGAAAAAGGCGTCCTCCCTGATAGTGACAGGATGAACTCTGTTTCTCATCCTTGGGATGGGATCTCTTGTGAGTTCTTGTCTTCAATGATAATATGCACATTATTGAAGAGATGGTGACAAAATCATTTTATTATATATGTAAAGAGAAAAGTTGAAAACTCAAAGAAGAGTATCCAGTACTTAAGGGACGTTTCGTCACCATAATTTTGACCGTATATAGTGAAAATAGGAGTGCATAAAATATTCTATCCGAGTTGAAATTAACAACGGGGGAAGGCACGGGGGCGGATCTAGCTCAATCGAATCAAAAGAAAACCTCGGTATGTTTTGGAAGCGGATTTGTGGGCGGTCAGGTTACACTCGATCTTAAATATGAGGTATTTAAAAAAATCTGGCACTAAATTATCAATTGTCAATTTTCACAAGGGACAGTGGCGCCGCCAGAGACGCCAGACACCGTTGGCCCCGACCATCTCGTCTCATCCGATGGGAGACACCATCACTGCCTCCCAGTCAAAGCCAACGTTTGACTGTTCCCCCACGCTCTGCGGTCTGCAACACTGCAGAGAGCCATTGAGCCACCCAGTCGTGTTATCTTCTCTGCGTCTCCACCTCGGCCCTTTGTTCGATCTCTCCTCTCTCCCACTACTCCATTTGCTGCTCCCACGGCCAATTGCACACACCATGGCGGTTGGGTTCGCCACGGAGAGTGGGGTAGGCCACTACAACGGGAGGGTGACCTGCCTGGTCGTCTTCTCCTGCATGATGGCTGCCATGGGAGGTGTCATCTTTGGCTACGACATCGGCATCTCAGGTACTCCTCCTCCTCCTCCTCCTCTCTCTCTCTCTCTCTCTCTCTCTCTCATGAATTAATGGAAGAATGTCCTGAAGGCGGTGTGACGTCCATGGAACCCTTCCTGGAGCAGTTCTTCCCGGAGGTGCACGCCAGGATGAAGGGCGACTCACACATCAGCAACTACTGCAAGTTCGACAGCCAGCTTCTTACCGCCTTCACGTCGTCCCTCTACATCGCCGGGCTCCTTGCCTCCTTCCTTGCCGCGTCCGTCACGGGGGCAATGGGTCACCGCCCGTCCATCATCGTGGGTGGCGCCGCCTTCCTCGCCGGCGCGGCCCTCGGTGGCGCCGCCGTCAACGTCTACATGCTCATCCTCGGGAGGGTCCTCCTCGGTGTCGGCGTCGGATTCGCCAACCAGGTCAGGACACCAGATAATTCCACAGGGGCAAATCAGGCTCTCTCTCTCTCTCTCTCATGTTCTTCCGTGTTCTTGTTGTAGTCTGTTCCTCTGTATCTCTCGGAGATGGCGCCGGCGCGCTTCCGTGGAGCATTCAACAACGGGTTCCAATTCAGCGTCGGCGTCGGAGCCCTCTCCGCGAACCTCATCAACTACGGCACCGAGAAGATAAGCGGCGGCTGGGGCTGGCGGGTCTCCCTCGCCCTTGCGGCGGTCCCGGCTTCCATCCTTACCCTAGGCGCGCTCTTCCTCCCGAAAACCCCCAGCAGTCTGGTGCGGGGCGGTGGAGCCGGTGACCTCCATAAGGCGAAGGTCATGCTGCAGAGGATCAGGGGCACCGCCGACGTGCAGGCCGAGCTCGACGACCTGGCCGTCGCCGGCGAGGCCGCCAGAGCCGTCCGCTACCCATTCTGGACCATCCTTCGGCGGAGGTACCGGCCCCAGCTGGTGATGGCGGTGGCGATCCCCTTCTTCCAGCAGGTGACGGGGATCAACGTGATCGCCTTCTACGCGCCCGTCCTTTTCCGGACCATCGGCCTCGGGGAGAGCGCGTCGCTCATGTCGGCAGTGGTGACTGGCCTCGTGGGCACCGGCTCCACCCTCCTGTCCATGGCGGTCGTGGACAGGCTGGGCCGGCGGGCACTCTTCGTCGTGGGGGGAATCCAGATGCTGGTCTCCCAGGTGCTGGTGGGGGCGGTGCTGGCGGCGCAGCTGGGAGACCACGGCGGCATCGGCAGGGGCTACGCCGTGCTGGTGCTGGTGCTGATATGCGTGTACGTCGCCGGGTTCGGGTGGTCGTGGGGGCCCCTGGGGTGGCTGGTGCCTAGCGAGATCTTCCCGCTGGAGATAAGATCGGCGGGGCAGAGCATCGTGGTGGCGGTGAGCTTCCTGTTCACCTTCGCGGTGGCGCAGGGGTTCCTGTCGATGCTGTGCCACTTCAAGTGGGGGATATTCCTCTTCTTCGGGGCGTGGGTGGCGGCGATGACGGGGTTCGTCCACCTGCTGCTGCCCGAGACGAAGAACATGCCCATCGAGCAGATGGAGGGGGTGTGGGCGGAGCACTGGTTCTGGAAAGGGGTGGTTGGTGGAGAAGACGACGACGACAAGAAGAGGAGAGTGGAAGATGCTAATAAGCCTTGAAAACGTTGTAACGATGATAGGGGCATTTCTACAACTATTGCGGTACAGTAAAGATATTAAAAATAATATAAAAATAAGATAAAAATTCTGTAAATGACTAAAATGAGGAGCCTATTACTTCTTTTTTAAGACTGCAAAATTTATTATTTGTGGTAATACTTTCAGATCTAAAAAATTGAGGACAATTAACCACAACTTGTTATATGGATGGCTTGTATTTCCCTGGAAGGTTTCCATGACTGACTCTGGATTCATGGCCATTGGCCACCCATCACCATGCCGTTTTATTGAAAACTATAATTTCCATTTTTTAAAAAGCATCGATCCTACGGCAAATGTCAACTATAGTGATCCGATCGGACAATTTTATCTTTGCTTAATCTTTCGAAAGATATTATCTTCATTCTTGTTCTTATATATTTTTATCCTTCCCCTTACTCTCAAAACTTATCAAAATGGAATATTGTCACATAGTCCTACTACATGTTGGCTAGAGTTGCGAGCGGACATGCCCGAGAGACCAGGTCCATCTGAATCCGAACCCAATAAACGGAACACGGCATCCGTAACATGCCTCATTTGGATGAGTTAATTCATTTATTCCATTTCGTAACCCAGTCTAGTATTACTAATTTACTGCAAGTATCGGATAAACTACCGGATAATCTAATTTTAAAAAATTCGTTCACTATTTTATCTGTTAATATCAGTTATAAAATTTTATATAATAAATGAACTACACAGAGATTAAGATTTAAAGATCGTATTTATACTTAATACTATATTGCCTTTGTTATTTGTGAATAGAATTTTGGTTATGTATCCATTCAAAACCTTGGTTTATACAATTCTTGTGAAGTAATTTACACTTGAAGATAATCTCATTGCTTTTCTGAACATAAAATATTACGGTTAGAGAGTATGTCAGAATAATCTCATTTTCTGCGACACTCGCCCAAAACAAAATTCTCCTCGTCCGTGATCGAGTTAGAATAATGCCATGCAGCACTTGACAATCGCTAAGCTAGCTGCATTTGCCAAGCTTTTTGGCTGTTTGGCCATAAAACGATGTAATTATGTGATCTTTGAATAATTAAAATCCATATATTTTGTTGATTTTAAAACGGGAGCCGTAAAATAAAACAAGATAGTTGGTCAAATTTTTTATAAATTCGAGTCATTTTAACTTCAGTTTTGGTTTCCAGTAGATGATAAGGTCCACAAACCAAACCAGCAAATTTTTAATGTCACATAGGCCAACACAATCCCATTTACACTGTTTTACAGACAAACAAACAACCAAAGTATGCTGTAAAACAAAACAAATATACAGTTTTGCAGTATTTTAAAGATGAAACAAACAAGCCCTAGATCATGATGGAGCTTGCAAACTTCATCCAATGGGTAGTGGCGACGTAGTTGGTGGATATTCCTAAGTTCGCCTTACTAGTCTTCTTACATGGTAACAAGACTCACATGAGGGAAACTTGTGAGCTTTCTGGCATCAAGTGTTCACGAGTTTCCCAGAGAAGGGAACCCCATGAGAACCCACAAGCATGTTGACCAAGCTTCCACCGAGTTCCCACACGAGAATCATGCCTAGCACAGTCGCATACCTCTTCTACCTCGGATGATTCTAAGCAAAATTCTAACGAAGCCTTCGACAATAAAAGAGTGAAACCGAGATTTTCCACCACCCTTCATGCATACGTGATCCTAAACCGCTCTTGCAAGTAGTCGTCACTGCGGATGGGAGGAAACCTGCGAACAAGAACGAAACAGGTGTTAGACAAATTTTAAATAAAATATGGTAGCACTTAGTTGGGGATTCATATGATATGGAGCCGAAGAGAAATCTGCACTGTCGTAATCCACGTCATTTTGCATCAGTCTGACCGGTAAAGATTTAACAGGAACATGCCATGTCACGTAGCTGGGTCAGCTAGTGTAAGACTGTAACTGAGGATTTCAAAAAACAATTGTCGTACTGCCAGATTATCCCCCACGAGAAGTAAGCAAAAGAAACTCCTTTTTGCCAAGCTTTACTAACAAAACATTTTCCCCCCAACATCTGCACTCATGGGTATCATGTTCAAGCTGAGTAGACAGGTAGAAAGAGAGGCACAAACATGGCAAAAGGAAACGTTGGGGGCATAGTGTTAGATGGAAAGCCATACGTTATGCTGTGGATAGAGGTTTTGGTGGCTTATACGAGCTAATCAATTGGCTGTAGAAGATCCCAGTGTGGCAGTAGCATGAAAGAAATCATGCTGCATTCTTGAGTGCCATCTCACTGATAAAAAATTCAACTGCGTTGAGTCAGCAAATTGAAATAAAACTGCAGATGATGTACCTTGGTGGATTTGTCTCGCTGCAACAACTATCCAAGCACTCCACCAGGCAGTCAGAATTTGGATCCAGAAAAAAGGCAATCTGCAATAGGTGGATTCTATGTATGAGAACATCGACAGGTCACTATTTTCACCTGAAAAAACAATATAAAAGCCGATCTATCTGCACAGACAAATCTAGAAAGCAAATGGGTGACTATTACAGAATAACGTTCTTGCCCAGTGGCCATGACTCTATGCAACGTTGACCTGCAGACGGTGTAAAAGATGTTAATAATTGTAGATCAAACTGTAAATTGGAGTCAATAACAATACTTGACGGCATCTAGCATTTCCTGTTGCAAGACAACAGGCACCATCATCAACACACGGCAGGAATACCAAGCAAAGAAAATGTCTAAAACATGGAAGATAAAGAATTACCGGAATAAACAATTTGTCCACCTCTCCAGCATATCACCAACATTAACAACAAGAGCTCTGCAGGTAAGGAACATGAGTCTATAATGTCTGCTTAAATTACTTTTTCCGAGATGATGAAGAAAGAGGAAAGATTATTTGCAGGTTTCTACAGATATTGCCTTAATATCCCATTCCCCATATTGAAACTGAGTTGCATTAGAACTTTGTTTTGCTTGAAATGAAATGAATGGCTTGTATTATTTGAGTAAATAATACAGATCGGTCCAAAGAAAGAACAGGAGTGAAAGGTCAGAGCTCACGGGACTCCCAGCATCTGTTTCTGTTGTAGAAACAAAGTTCAATAAAATGCTAGTTTGGTGGTTTACAGTTTCTGCTCCAGGGGGCATAATAAAGTGTTCAAATTGATTAAGATGGCTCTTGTTCCCAAAACAAATATCAATCAACTGTGGGCTCTTCACATTGTGTGCACTTCAAACTTTGTGAATTTAAGCTGTCAATTCAGTCATTTTACAAAAGATTCAGCCTTTTCTATTTCCAAACTTAATGCACCTCATCACCATAATATTTCTCTATGGGGAAAATTTCAAATCTAACATGGAATAAATCATGCATGAATAATTTTCCCCCATGCTGCCTGAAATTTGAAATTCTTATAGATTTACCCGTCAAGATGGTGTACATCCTCCCAAACATTTGGTTGCATATCCTTTTCCCTGCATATCTGCAACCAAAACCAAAAGACAAATCATATACATGGTTCAAAGAGGAAAATAATCAATTCCTACTTTGTCTAGTAAAACATACCTGAAGACCAGGGACACCATCACATGCTAGTAATGTAATTATCCCATAATCTGAATGCGCAGAAGCTCCAAAAGTTGCATCTACAGAGGCAGCAAGATGACCTGAAAGTAACATCGGTTCATGAATTATCACAGGAATATTCGGTTCTCTATATGGGCTTCTCTCTCTTGAACCATGTAAAATGGGGGAAGCAAAAATTTTTAATGGAGGAAGTGAAGGCTTAGACATATATGGTATACTTTCCTATAAAGCAAATGCTCAATGAACTGAATAAAGCAACCTAACGAAAGGATGCAAAAATAAAATAAAAAGTAAATGTCTTCAGGGTTTGCTCCAGAAAAGTAAATAAACATGGATGGTTTGCAATATATTTTGGGAGTCAAAAGTGAAAATCCATGTGAATCTGCCGGGGCTTACAAAAATTGAGGTAGCATCAGTTGGCACCTCCAACCTTGCAATCCACTAAGCCACTAGTCAACCCATGATCATATCCTCAGGTCTCAAATTTGGTTGTCTAGATCTGATCTTGTTCTTGATTGGCGGTTTTCTACTACAAATGCCAGAAAGACCATAAATCAGCCATCTCAAATGATCCATCTATAGAAACATTCACATCCTCAAGATGACAAAATCACTTGTCTTCAATTGTCAATCACTCAACATTCAGGCTTATACTAACCAAACCAGGTTCTAGTCAGATCAAAACATGCATAACGTGCCAGTTTCCAAGGTTGACAGACGAAACCTAATGTTCATCTAAATGAAATATTGGTCCTTATTAGAAAAGTTCATACTTCTCATTCTTGAGCACAACATTTCTGTCTTAAACTGTTGTCCATGTTTGCTGAACAAAACCCTCCATTTTCACGAACTCCATGTGTATGCAACTTACACAGACAGAATGTTGGCTCCATTTCCCCTCTAGCTTCGTCACTATGTCTCAGAGATATGATCTCCTGCCATGACGATGCCCTGTCTTCATGGTGGAAGCTCCTCATGGGAAAGGAGAACAAGGTGATGATACAATAAAAAGTGGCAAATAAAGTGGACTTCAAACTATCGCATATAGCAAAGTCAAACTATCTAACAGATTCTGGATGTCACAAATATCATTTCTTCATTAGCAGTCAAACTGAAAATCAATATTCATTTGCCAGAAATCATGAAGGACATAAACGATAACCTTTAATCGTGTGAAGACAGGCTATCACTAACACTTTCAACTTCTTCAAAAAGGATATGGAGAAAGACAAGTGTGTGGCTGATCCTCAACATACTCTTCCAACAGTTTCAATCATATTTCACACCAAAGTTTAGCTAACACAAGTTAATACTGAAATGTCCAAGAAATAATAATTTGCACCAGTAAAGTCACACACTATAAATATTGTAACATGATTCAGTCTCATACAATACTGCACAGTAAGGACTAAATGGATGCCCCAGGATAGTCTCCAAGAGCCTAAGTTCACCATAAACTTTTCTGTATTTGCATTGCTGTTGTTAATGTGTACAGTCTATAATGATTCCTTTGGTTGCCCACAAGGAAGAGATGGCATGCGTACATTGTAACACATACTGAATCTTGGACTATGCACCTTGCTCTCCAGCAAGACATACCACAAGGAGTTGTTGCCATTTCAAGTTATGTTATGGATAAATTTCACACTTTTGCCTACGGGATTCTCACTCGTGTCCAGTGGATTAATTTGTTTCCAATATGAACAATCTAGACTGTGGATGATTAAGCTTAGAACCGAAGCCGACGTAGATATACTAATTTATAGCCAAATATTTTTTTGAAAATCAGAAAGGTAATCAAAATCCAAGCCTACATGATAGCCAACAATATTTCTATTAACATCATTTCAACAAAGAAGAAAGCTTCCAAGCCTTATGCCCAGGTACGACAGTAGGAATTGCACATTTGCTTATATCAAAGTTGTTGCATCAGAAAACAGTTTCAGATGTATAGAGATGCAAGTTATGACTAACATATCCAAAGCATAGAAAATCTTAAGCCAAACCGGCAGAAAGAAAGACCATTGTTTCTTGAAAGGTGGGATCTCTGCTTGGATAATAAATCACTGTGGAAACAGGTAATTCAGTTCAAGCATTATAAATCCTCTTCAAAGCTCTCCCTTTGGCCTGACAATCCGAATGACAAATCCCCTATGTGGAAAGGGTTCTGAAGGCAGCATGGTGGGTTGACAAAGACCTGGCAACAAAAATAGGAAACAGTGCAGACACTTTCTTTTGGTGGGAAAAGTGGACAGGCGAAATTCATCTGAAAGACGAGTTCCCAAAGATATTCAGAATTGTTGATCATAAGGGGCACTTGGTAAGTGACTGTTATGTTATTAACAATGGTGGTATTCACTGGGAGATTACTAAAAATTTTAAAAGATGATGAGGTGAATGAATATTTAGCATTATGGCTGGCACATGTTGAGATTAATAGTGCTGCTAAAGACGGTTTTTTGGCTAAAAAAATGGGGGGAGATCCTCAGTCAAGTATTTATATCAGCTTATTGATGGTAATAGACAGAGAGCTGTCCATTATGGCAGAATTTTAAAAAGTTCAGGCACCACTTGACGTCAAAGCTTTCATGTGGCTTCTCTCCCAAAGACAGCTTATTAGCAAGATGTAATGTAGCAATTGGGCTTCAACTAGTGACGATCAGTGTGTGTTTTGTTGTCTAGCTCCTGAAACTGTAGACCATCTGTTTTTCCAATGTACCATTAGGAAAAAAATTG
This sequence comes from Amorphophallus konjac, assembly GCA_022559845.1. Lineage (NCBI taxonomy): Eukaryota > Viridiplantae > Streptophyta > Magnoliopsida > Alismatales > Araceae > Amorphophallus > Amorphophallus konjac. The sequence continues at coordinate 32,112 of JAHNEJ010002818.1, read as the reverse complement.
GGCTTTGTTTGGCACTATGACCAGATTACAGTTCTCTCTGGTATCGTTTGAGGATATGTGGAGCTTCTTCCAGGATATCAAGCATGGTTTGTCAGACTCTGGTCCGACTCAGATAGTATTTGAGGGAACCTGATACGTGATCTGCTAAGAATCGTACGAGTCGCTACAAATTATTTAAATAATAATATAATATCTAAAAACTAGTCTTTTTTTTTTAAAAATGAAACAATTATAATAATCATATAATGATAGCAGCAGTCATAGATCTTGCATTTCCTTTTTGGAAGGTGGCCTGGAGGCCACAATTCATTAAGAAGGCAAAAGAGGCACATAGAGTACAGCCCCTAAAAGGCCAAAAAAGAAAATGAGGGCCATCTACCAAGATGGTAGTGCCTCAAGTGAAAGAGAAAGAACCCATGAAAACCCAAAAGACAGATTATAAGATGAGCTTAGCCCAAAATAAAATATTGCTGGATAAGAGCCCCTCCCACTCTGAAATGCCATTCATGAAGGCATTTAATACAATTGTGAATGATATAGGAAGGATAACTGAATTGTTCCCTGAACAAACGATTATTTCTCTCCCTCCAGATTGACCAAAATAGCGGCAAAACATTGCCACCATAGATCCTTCTCTTCATGAACTGGGTTAAGATTCATCCAATCTACCATCCAGTCTTCCATGCAAGAGTCCCTGATCTTGGTAAGAGATAAAGCCTAGAAAAATTGCTGCTGAACAATCTGAATAATGCCACAATTTATGAATAGATGATCCATAGACTCCACATAGCAGCCACAGAAAAGACACTGAATTTTGATATAAGGTTTGAACGTATGCACTCTATCAGCCGTTGCAATTCTCCTCCAAGAAATCTTCCAAAGGAATATTTTGATTTTAATGGGGAGTTTATTCTTCCACACCTGCTTATACCAAGCGACTTTCCGTCCCCCTTGAGCCAAAATCTGAGTGGCTGATCTCCCAGTGAATTTCCCTGATTTATCCCATTTGCATCTTCTGACATCTCTGGCTCCCTGAATAACCTGTACACCGTCCAGCAGTTGAGAGAACGAAAGGAATTCCTGCCACTCCACCTCGCACAGGTTTCTCCGAATTCGATGTTCCATCCGGGATGTTCTTCAGATTGAGACCACATAGCGCTTATCCTAACTCCCTTCCTGCAGGCAATGTCAAAGAGATTTGGGAAATCATCCTTGAGAGGTCTGCTATTCGATCTTCCCAGAAATTCGTCTCGCAGATATCTCCCACTTTATTTCCGTTGAGCAATATTCATAATGCTTCTCCAAATGCTAGACAGCTGATTATGTCTGCATCCATGTGAGACCCAGCCATCTTGGTTCCTTAGATACTTCTTCATGACTAAAGACCTCCACATTGGCTCAACCTCCATATCAGCCCTCCACAGCCATTTCAGAAGAAGAGCTCGGTTAATGGCATCAGTGGGGGTCAAACCAACTCCATCTTCCTCTTTAGGTCTGCAGACATACTTCCATGCAATGGGATAAACCCCTTTCTCACCTGGTTCTTTCCCCTTCAAGGAAACTTTTAGTGAACGATTAAGCCGTATATTTGAGATAATGCTTGCTGCAGAAGCTTCTTCAATTGTTTCTGGAGCATTTGCTCCTGAAAAGGTTTCTCGTAGTCAATTTCAGCTCTCACCGGAAACTCATGATATGAGTCCAAATATTCCAAATGAAGGTTTGAATGCAAAAGTTTTTGTTGCAAGGACTGTGAAAGCTGCTGCAGCAGTATCTGCTCTTGTTGTTGGGGCGATTGTTCATGGTATTTCTAGCCTTGAGCGATTGATAACTGTTTTGAAGTTAAAGGAGGGCTTGGATATTATGAATTTCCTTAAAAGTTCAAGGCCCAGTTCTAATAAGATTTCACGTTCTGGTAATGCTTTTAAGTTTGACAGCAGTGTTGAGGTATATGTTCATTGGTTTCGGGTGCTTCTTGGGAACTGTAGAACAGTTTTTGATGGCTCACTTCCAATTATGTTGAAGCATCAGGAAGGGTTTAAGTGCACGTAAAAAAATATATATATATGGGTGTGGAAGGCATGACACATGTTGACACCCACATGCTTTCACAAGAAAAGGCCGAAGAGAAGATCCTCCGTACAAGCCAAAAAAGTCAAAGAAGTCCTCCACGTGGTGAGGTGGGATTTTTTTAAAGAGCTACGGAGGCTTTTTTATAGAAGAAAGGGACCCGGAGGGACCCTCTCCACCCTGCCAAGCAGGCCGGAGGGACTCTCTCCGCCCTGCCAAGCAGGCCGGAGAGGCCTCCGCCCTGCTGGCAGGCCGGAGGGGCCTCCGCCCTGCTGGCAGGCCGGAGGGAAGCTCTCCGCCCTGCTGGCAGGCCGGAGGGAGGTCCTCCGCCCTGCCAGCAGGACGGAGGAACCCTCCGCCCTGTTGGCAGGCCAGAGGGAGGCTCTCCGCCCTGCCAAGCAGGCCGGCGGAGGTCCTCTCCGCCCATGGCCCATGCGGTTACAAAAAAAAAAGGAAAAGAAGAAAGAAGAAAAAGAAGGAAGAAAAGAGAAATAAATGCGGCAGTTAATGAAAGGTGAAGAGACAGGGAGGAGGAAGGTGAGGGGATTACCTTTTCAAATTCCACCGGAGAGAAGGCCAAGGGAGTTCCTCCGCCCTTGCTCCAAACCACTATAAGAAGATGCTCCCACAACAAGAAGGGAGAAGAGGACAAGAAGCAAGAAGACAAGCACAACATACAAAGGAGTTTCTTTTTTTAAAGGTCTGAGGACAACAGCAGGAGGATGGCCTGCTGCGAAGAGACCAGGGGAGGCCCATGTAGTTGATGGCTTGTTTAATATGGAAAGGGGTATGGTCACCACAAAAAAGGGCCCCCCTTGGAGAGCTCTGGTCACCTCCCTTGAGAATGGTGAGCCTAAGAGACTCCTTACCTAATGGTACGAAGATGTCATTGTGCTCTATATGTACAAATCCATGGACCTGATGTGGACAATGAGCTGTAATGTTGTTTCAACAACAGCACAAGCTGTTTCAACATTTTAAAAAAAATGAATGACGTGAATGCTATACATAGATGTTGTAATGTTGTTTCAAACATTGCAGAAATGCAGAACATTGCAGTTACAGAAATACACAACATTTATAGAATAGTGCTTCAACAACATTATAGTTACAGAAATGCACAACATTTACAGAAAAGTGCAGATGTTGTTTCAAATGTCACAAGTTTCAGGCAACAAGTTTCAAATGCAACAAGCTTCAAACACCATGGGATGCTGTATCAATGTATCAATACAGAAATCAACGGCGCATTACACAAATGCCATACTATATGCTGCAGAAATTAACAATGAAGAAATCAACACATTATAAATGTTGAGACTATATGCTTTATAGAAATGTCAAGGAAAGCTTTGCAATATTGAAGCTTTATTCTGCATATTGCAAACAGTCAACACAATTTCAACAACATTACAGAAATGCACAGAAATACAATATTACATGCTATGAAACATTATAGAAATACAATGCTGTGCAGAAATGAAATGGTGTGAAACATTACAGCAATCATTATAGAAATGCAACAAGTTTCAACAACAATGTTCAACATTATGTTCGACAAACAAACAACATTATGTTCATGCAGAAATGTTCAACATTGAATTTTGTTCAGCAACATTACAGAAAAGTGCAGAAATGCTGAAGTTTCAAACAACAATACAGAAATATTGTGCAGAAATGCCATACTATGAAACAAGTGCAGAGATGCTGTGAAACTTGTCCACATTACAGAAAATTACAGAAACACTCCAGGTGGGTAGAAAATTACAGAAATACCCCCGGTGGGTAGAAAATTATAGAAATATCCCCGGTGGGTAGAAAAATTATAGAAATACCCCTAGTGGGTGAAAAATTACAGAAACACCCCGATGGCGGAAAAATTACAGAAATACCCCCGGTGGTCAGAAAATTGTAGAAATACCCCGATGGCGGGAAAATTACATAAATACTCTCATTGGTCAGAAAATTACAGAAATATCCCTGGTGGGTAGAAAATTGCAGAAATGTCTCCGATAGCAGGAAAAATGCATAAATGTACCCGATAGTGGGAAAATTACTGAAATCCCCCTGATAGTGAGAAAATTGCATAAATGTCCCCCGATGACGGGAAAATTGCAGAAATATCCCCGATGACGGGAGAATTATAAAAATACTCCAAATGATGGGCAAAAGCAAAAGACCCTGAAATATCAAAAAATTATGAAAATACCACACTTGTGGGAAAGCTGCATGGAAGTCATTGTTCAGTCTAGAAACTACACAAAGTTCACGGTTTGTCTCAAAATCACCAAAGAATGCTCTTGTTCAGGTTGGCGTTGTTTGCACGACTCGGTGGAGCGGGACCACGCCCCTTCCTTGAAGCGGTGTGCACTCTCCTGAGTTCGGCTTTTGGCTAACCATTCAAATCCATGTATCTTTTTCATGGCCAAGGGCTATCATGTCTGAAAACTCAGAAATTGATGAAATAGCAAATAAATCCCGAAAAGTCAAGAAATGACATATATGCCTAAGAAGTCAAGAAGTGACGGGGTTATCTCCGACAAATCAAGAAATGTCAAATACATGTTGAACAATTAGAAATGAAGACAAGAATGTCTAGGAAGTCAAGAAGCGACGAGGTTATCTCCAAGAAAGTAAGGAATTGCAAAAATATCCCAAAGTTTGGGAAAACTGCAGAAATACCCTGATAGAGGAAAATTATAAATATATCCCGCCTCTGGTGGGAAGGTCCTTTATGGACACCAAGGTAACTTAAGAGTTCAATTACAATCAAAAGAGTGATTATGGCCATGAAGCAACTCCGACGGACCGGCAGTGATCATCTTGGCGATCCAATGGTCCGATCTTGACGGAATTCAAGTTCAACCGTCCGCAGGGGACAAAAGTCAATTTAATGACCCAATCAGGATGAAAGCAAGTTCCAAGATCTAAATGTTGACTGAAGTAAATTCAAAGGCTCTGATTGCGACCAGATGCTATTCTAGAGACTCGATTACACAATCGGGATCATATGTGAAGATCTTGAAGAACCGATTGTAATTCCAATCTTTTATGTTCAAGAAATGAAGTCTTCAAATTTCTTTGCAAGAGTATGTACCCGTAATGGGCAATCGTCAAGATCATTTATGTCACGACTAATAGAGGCAAAAGGCGTTCTTCGACAGTTAATCAAAGGTGTTCGGACTTGTACCGATGTAAATTAACACCGACTTCGGTCGGTGGGGAAAAGTCCAGTACACGAACTCTAAATCGTCTGATAAACCCAAACAACGCGGAATTAACAAATATGTCAAAATATACGACATATCCATCCGGCGAAATCGGATGTTCCGAAATCTTCTGCGGGTAAACAGACTGGCACGCCCGGTGGGACTTTTCCTGCCTTTCATTTCTCTGTCGAAGAATAGCCTTGCCTTGATAAAAGTTGTGACTCCTTCACACTCGTGCAAGAAGTTCAAAGGATTCCTACCGTTGAAGCTGCCGCCGGGGGCATCCAAAGTTAAAGCCACTAGGGGCATCAAGGTTAAGGCTGCCGGGGGCATCAAGGTTAAGAGGTCCCTTTCAAAGGCCAAATGTCAACATGTATCTAAAGTTGGTCCTACTAGCAAGGGGGTGCCATTCTGGCCGTGGTTGTTGCCACTGGGGGCATCAAGGTTGAAACTCCCTGTCAAAGGTCAAATGACAACACAATACATGTTCAAGTTGCAATTACTAAGAAGGGCAACGCCACCCCGGTCGTGGCCACCGCTGCTCGGTACGTCTAAGTGAAGGCTTCATGTTGAAGATTAAGTGCCCACAAAATTCATATGTTGTTCTTGCTAGCCGGGGGCAATGTCGCCGCCCTGGAAGAAAATTTGTTGCGGCTGTACCAAGTCTGGCAAGGTTGGTCGACAAAATAACACAAATGGCTAGACAAAGGCAGGCCAATCTCATAACAATACTTTGTCAAAAGCACTAAGCCGTGGAAAAGATGAAAGATGCCAACGCCTAAGCTTCGTTCTGAAGCTGGCACACCGGTGGAAAGGCAAAGCCTCTAAGCCTGGACAAGGGGGCAATCCTGTTGCCGTCCACATCAAGTTAAGGCAAAAAATTAAAGAAGCCGGCGTCCTCATGTGAAAAGAAGAGGGGGTGCACCGGCGGAAAGCCAAAGCTCTTAAGCCCAAGCAAGGGGGGCAATTTGGTGTACCAACTTTGTTTTAAACAAATATAGGGACCATGGAGGAGGCCCTAGTAATCAAAAAGGATATGGTAGTTCAATCTGGCCAGTTGCCATCCTAACAGCGAGTTAAGGGGCCAACTATCCAAGATCCCTGAACCCTCCAGCATTGGGGGCGGAAGAAAAAGGGGTCTAATAAAGTCCTTTTGAAAATTCAGTCTTCAAAAGCAATCTAAACCGGCTAGGGGCACTCACTCGCTCGAGTCCAGAGTCACAAAAGCCAGCCAAGGAAAGTAAAGTCCAAGCAACCAAGTTTTGCCGGCACCATCGAATGGTGGGACATGTTATAGAAGATTATTATGTCCTTAAAGATCAGCTTGAAGACTTAAAGATCAGCCTGAAGACTTAATACAACAAGGAGTTATCCAACAGCATCGGGTTTTTCCCCCACAGCCGCATTCTTGGAATCAGTCCAAGCCTTCTGACAACAAGGCTCTCGTCAAAGCAGCATCTGCACTGCCCAAATTTATTACAAGTGAAGCAAAAAGCAATGCCCCGTGTGGGGAACCAAGCCTTAAGATTCACTATTCCATTAACACTATTGGACAGCCTGCCCCTGGGAGTCCCCCATCTGCAAATGGGCAACCAGTGCAGGACCTTGTCGAAAGTTCCTCACAATTTCAAACTACTGAAACCGATCACTCAACTGACTACGACGCTTATGTCGTTGAGTCAGAAGAAGATGAAGGCTTCATGGATTTGCAGCCTGCGCCGCGAGAACTCGAAGATGGCGGGCGAGCAACAGTAGATGAACTAGTCGAGCTCAACCTTGGGGATGCTAATGAACCCCGACCCATCTTCATTAGTGCCCTCCTCACTGAACAGGAAAGATAAGCTTACAAACAACTCCTATCGGAGTACAAAGATTGTTTTGCCTGGACTTACAAAGAGATGCCCGGGCTGGAACCGTCGGTGGCAGAACATGAACTGGCAATACTCCCTACAGCTAAGCCTGTCAAGCAAGCTCAGAGACGCATGTGTCATGAGCTGGAACTTAAAGTGAATGCTGAAGTTGACAAGCTCCTGGAGGTGGACTTTATAGAGCCCTGCCTTTATCCAGTGTGGCTCGCCAATATAGTCCCAGTCAAAAAGAAAAATGGCCAAGTCCGAGTTTGTATTGACTTTAGAGACTTGAATAAAGCCTGCCCAAAGGATGATTTTCCAGTCCCAATTACTGAAACTATGGTTGATATGACCACAGGATATGAAGCTCTGTCCTTCATGGACGGGTCCTCGGGCTACAATCAAATACGAATGGCCGTCAAAGATAGGGACCATACGGCATTCCGATCCCCCAAAGGGATTTTCAATTACAAAAGGATGCTCTTTGACCTGAAAAATGCTGGAGCCACCTATCGAAGGGCTATGACTAAGATTTTCAACGAAATGCTTCACGACTTGGTCGAATGCTATGTTGACGACCTTGTCGTGAAAACCCGCAAGCATGAAGATCACTTAGATGACTTGCGTCGGGTTTTTGACAGACTCCGCCAATACAAGCTCAAGATGAATCCTATGAAGTGTGCTTTTGACGTCTCAAGTGGCAAGTTCCTCGGCTTCATTGTTAAGTATCGGGGAATAGAAATTGATCCCGACAAAATCAAAGCAATTCGGGAATTGTCGCCGCCCAAGAATATAACAGAACTGCGGTCTCTACAGGGGAGGCTAGCCTATATCAGACGTTTCATATCTAACCTCTCTGGAAGATGTGCACCATTTGGGAAACTGATGAAAAAAGGTGCCCCATTTATATGGGACCAAGAATGTCAAGGAGCATTGGAGCGGATCAAGGAGTACCTCCTCACTCCCCCAGTGCTCGGAGCACCTATCAAGGGAAAACCCTTGATTCTCTATATTGCTGCCATAGACGCTTCCTTGGGGGCGTTGCTCGCACAAATAAATGAAGAAGGTAAAGAGCAACCGTTATATTACCTCAGTAGAAAGCTGGTGGGCCCCGAGCATCGCTATTCCCCGATAGAGAAGGTACGTCTGGCATTGGTGTTTGCCGTCCAAAAGTTAAGACATTACCTCCTGTCCCATCCGGTGGAGTTAATTTCAAAATACGACCCTCTCAAGTTCCTTCTTAAACAGCCTGTCTTGTCGGGTCGATTGGGAAAACGGGCATTACTCCTTATGGAGTTTGATATAACATTTGTTCCCCAAAAGGCAATTAAAGGACAAGGAATGGCTGTGTTTCTGGCAGCACACCCAATTCCGGCCAATTCTCCTCTTAACATTGAACTGCCCGATGAAGAAACACTTCCATCCCAATCGGGAACTGAAGAACAAACCGAGGGCGGTCCAATGCAAAAAGGGGAAGAATCCCTGGCCATTGATGTGCCTTGCTGGGAGCTCTACTTTGATGGCGCTTCTCGAACAATTAAGGAGGCTAACGGGGCAACCACACTTGCCTCAGGGGCCGGCATCGTCTTCGTCACTCCTCAGGGGGGATTCTCCACAATTCTTGTGCCCTCATGAAGCCGTTGACAAACAATGAGACAGAATATGAAGCATTGATCGTTGGACTTCAGCTAGCCATAGAAATGAAGATCAAATGCATTAAAGTCTACGGCGACTCGTAGCTCGTCATACGACAAGTTTTGGGCGACTATGATGTGCGGAAGCAAGAGCTAGTGCCTTATCACACAACCGTCCTGAACTTGAAGGAGAAATTCTATCTCTTTGAGATAAATACCATGTCCCCAGGAGCAAGAACTCTCAGGCGGATGCCCTAGCCAAGTTAGCCTCTGCTATAAGGCTACCTCCTGAAGGAGAAGTGGACATAACTGTCAGGCACAGGAGACTTATGCCAAGCGTCCTGGACGAAGATGCTAACCCCATAATTTCTGAGGTTAACACCTTGGAAGAAGACATGCCTAATCAAGAAGAAGAATATGACTGGCGTCAACCCATTATCGACATAAAGAACGGACGTCTCCCTCCTGACCGGGCCCAAAGGGTCCAGTTCCTGCGCAGAGCGGCATCCTATCAGCTAATAGGTGACCAGTTATATAGATTGGTCCATGAAAAAGATAAATCTGTTCTTCTCCGTTACCTTTCGCCAAAGGAAGCTAAAATAATCATGCGCGAGATCCACTCAGGACTTTGCGGTGCTCATCAAGCCGGAGATAAAATGAAGATCAATATAAAGCTTAAAGGCTTTTATTGGCCTGCAATGTATGCGGACTGCAATTGATATGCCCGCACATGCCAAGCCTTTGGTCCAGTCCCGATAAAGCCGCCAGGCTCACTACACCCAACGGCCCCCACTTGGCCATTTGCAGAATGGGGAATGGACATTGTCGGACCTTTCCCTCCATCCTCTAAAGGTCATAAGTTTATATTGGCTGCAACAGACTATTTTTCTTGTTGGGCCGAAGCGGTCCCCCTACGAGAGGTCACCGGAGAAGCAGTTGCTCAGTTTGTCAGACATAACATTATATACAGGTTCGGCACGCCTACTCGGATTATGTCAGACAATGGCACGCCATTCAACAACATGACAATATATGCACTCGCAGCCAAGTTTCATATAGACTGGAGAACCTCCACAATATATAACTCTCAAGCCAATGGGTTAGCCGAAGCATTCAACAATACTCTTTGCAAGTTACTTGCCAAAATAGTAGGCGGCCGCAAAAAGGACTGGGGAGAAAAAATTCACGAAGCTCTCTGGGCATATCGAACCGTATACAAGACTCCTACTGGGTGCTCACCCTTCTCTCTAGTATATGGGGCGGAAGCCGTAATCCCAGTTGAGATTGAAATGTCCTACAGGGTGGCCCTGCATGCTGGCCTTCAAGCTCATGCACAAGACGAGATATAGAGAGGAGACTCGAAGAGCTCTCCGATCCAGAAGGCAAAAGGTTAGAAGCTTACAAACACCTCCAACTTTATCAAGCCCGAATGACCCGAGCCTATGACAAGATTGTAAGACATAGCATTCAAAAAGGGGGATCTCGTCATGATTAAAGAAAGAACTTATGGCTGGAAGGTCCAGTGGCAAATTACAACCAAATTGTCGAGGGCCATATATCGTCTCCAAAGTCTATGAAGGAGGCGCTTATAAGGTCGTCGACCATAAAGGGGAGAACCCCTTTCCACCATTGAATGGAAAACACTTGAAATTATACTATGCTCCCGAGCACGAGTTTCAGCAACAAACTACGCAAGACTTGCCCTCCTCCGCAGGGGAGTAAGGAACGATAGGGGAGCCCCCCCAAAGAAAACCCAAAAGTCACGGTTGCTATGAACAGTTCTCGTTCATGACCCACCGTGCCAAATCTCAAGTTTCAAGTTCCAGCTTGCCAACATAGTTGGTCTTCCCCCAAAATCCGAAATCCCAAAATTCAAAGTTTCGGCTTTCCAATGTCATTGGTCAGCCACCCTAAATCCAAAATCTCAAATTTTTGGCTTTCCAATCCCATTGGTCAGTGTTGCACCCATAATTTATCATCTTAAATTTCGGGATATTGATTCCGCATGTGACAAGGCTTTGGTACGGTGTATCACCGTCCGATGGGATATTCCTACACGGGACCCTCTATTCGGCGTATCGCCGTCCCGTCGGATATTCCAAAGTCTAAGGCTTCATAGCCTACATGTGGTTACAATCTAAACCCCTCGGGGGATGGCCACAAGCCAAGCTCAAGAACAATGATTGTCAGGATCGTGTGGTTGTATTAAAATCCCTACGGAATTAAGTCTCCGTCCTTTGAACGTGTAACTACAAGCAAGGGAAACTTCTACAACAACGAAGGAGATGCTGGAAAAGGTCTACGTACCAAGCACAACGTCCCTCGCACGTGTATCACGAAGCACGGACAACAACTCGTCCTCCCGCAGCGGCCTACGGCACGAGGAAGACGATAAACGAACAAGGAGGCGCTCCCTCTCGCTATTCTCCACGAGGCACGGCGAGAATTCGAAGCATCAAAGCCCCGGAGACCTCCTTTTATTGAACCCACGGGAGGAATAGACCCGTCCGGGGCCGAAGGGACCCGTCCGGGGTCACCCTTACCCGGACGGGTCCACCCGAAGGAGGAGGAGTCCCGCGTGGGACTCTCCCTGGGGGGGTGGACCCGCCCGGGGTCGTCCGGACCCGGGTAGGACTCCCACCCGGGGTCCGCAACCCCAGGGAGGTCCTCCCCGGGGCGCGCGACTAGGGGCGGGACCTGCCCGGGGGTCCGCGACCCCGGGCAGGTTCCCCCCCCGGGGGTTCGCGACCCCGGGGAGGTCCCGGACCGTCCCGGGGACCTCCCACCCCGGGGAGGTCCCATTCCCGCGCACGGACTTAAAAAAATTTGAAAATGTGACCTCCCCGGGGTCATTTTCATCCTGTTGGACCCGTACGAGGTCGAACACTCCCGAGGAGGTTCCCCACTTCTATAAATAGACCCCCGGAGGTCCAGAAAGAGGGAGGATCTACTACACACAAGCTATGACTTACGGAGCACACTTGAAGCGTTTGTTCGTTTGTTTCGGCCCGTGTGGGGTAAGTCCCCGGGTCTTGTACTTATGCCCCTACGGGGTATATTTACGTTTATGCCCCTCAGCAGGCCATGTTTGTAATTATGCCTCTCAGTGGGCCATGTTTGTAAGTCTTTACGCCCCGGGACGACTAAGTCATGTATTTCTGCCCTTATAATGGCGAAATTATAAAAATGTCCTCCCCGGGACCGTAAAAGACCAAAGTTCTGTAATTTGCAGTCATACCCTGCAATCTTTTGTAATTGGGACTGCGTCCCTATCTCCCGCTCTTACGCGGACTTTTGTGCAGTCGACAACTCGCCAACAACCCTTGTACTCATTTGAATTATAGAAGCACTCATCATGTTCTATGTATGTCCTCGGGTGGGAAAATTATAAGAAAACCCCCGACTTTTGAAAATTGCATATATACCCCTCCTTCGGCCAAATTGACAGATGTGTGCCTTCTATGAAGTCTCTTGTCACTCCTTCGGTCCGGAAGTGTTGTCAGCTCAGTCCAGCACTCGGGTATCATCTCAAACCTAGGTCTAGGGTCTGGTAAAAATACCGAACTACCCTTTTGACGCAAAAATGGCCTCAGAGCCCTTAAACCCTCCAGAAAGAGCCTCAGCGCCTTGGGGAGTCAGGGACCCGATCCTACTTCCGTTCCAGCCCAGAAATTTCAGAAATACCCCTGACCTGGGAAAATTACCAAAATACCCCTGGGTTGGTAAAATTACCAAAATACCCTCGGGATCGAGAAAATCTTCCTCTACTTCAAGTATGCCTATGGCTTCCCCCAAATCATCTTCATATTCCCAAATTCTAGGGTTTTGCCCAAACATGGCCTCAGTTAAAACCATAACCTAGTCTTTGTTGTTGGTCGGTGGTAAATGAGTGGTCATGGAGAGTGTCTCGAGTGAGCCTGCCCTCCACATCAGAACCTCTATAGAAGATTTTGGGATTCCTTTGACAGTCAAACAAAGGTGTTCGAACGTTAGGCCGATGTAAATCAACACTGACTCCGGTCAGTGGGGAAAGGTCCAGCACTCGAACCCAAATCGTCTGATACTATGCGCACACACGGAATAACCCTCTCTATGCAGAGGAATGTCTCTTTTCAAAAAGAACATTTATTTTTCCCACGTGAAAATATTCCGTGTCTCACATACTGGCACGCCCGGTGGGACCTTTCCCGCCTTTCTTCTTTCTGTCAAAGAAAGTCCTCTAAACCTTCTTCAAGGTTCTAATTGCCCCTCTTCCTCTTACAGGACGGGAAGAGGAGGGTACACCTCTCTATTCATATGAGAGCTCTTCGTGCATCTGCACGCCACTCCTTTCGTGCTACGCACCACCACCACCAACACCAGCAGCAGCGATGGCAGCCGTCACCTACGGCCCTCAAGTCATTACTAGCCATGCCAGGGTCGGCTACCTGGCAACGCCAATTGTCTTCGGCGACTTCCCAGCGGTCGTCGGCTCGCCCTTCTTCTTGGGCGTGGTGCCCGTGGCGGAAGCCAGTTCAGCCATGCCTGCAACAACCGTCGGGGGCGTCAGGCCCTCGGCTCCATCGACTGGCCGGGTTCGCTCGGTCAACAAGGCGACCGTCGGGGGCGTCAGGCCCTCAGCCTCATCAACTGGCCGGGTCAGTCCGGTCAACAAGATCACCATTGGGGGTGTCAGGCCCTCAACCTCAACTGTTGGTCGAGTCCGCTCGACTAAGAAGACAACTGTCGGGGGTGTTAGGCCCTCGGCCCCAACAACTGGCCGAGTTTGCTCGGTCAACAAGACAGCTCCTAAGGGTGTCAGCCCCCTCAGTGCTTCAACCGGCCGGGTTCGCTCGGCCAAGAAGACCACTGGGGGTGTCAGGCCCTCGACTCCATCAACTGGCCGGGTTCATTCTGGCAGGAAGACTACAGAGGGCGTCAGGCCTTCCGCTTCAGCTGATCGGGTTCGCCCGATCGTGAAGACAACCGTCGGGGGTGTTAGGCCCTCGGCCCCAGCAACTGGCCGGGTCAGTCCGGTCCACAAGCTGACTATTGAGGGCGTCAAGCCCTCCGCTTCAACCGGCCGGGTTCGCCCGGCCAACAAGCCAACCGTCGGGGGTGTCAGGCCCTCGGCCTCAACAATTGGTCGAGTCTGCTCGGCCAATAAGTCAGCTTTTGAGGGTTCCAGACCCTCTATTGCAGTAGCCGGCCGGCTTCGTCCGGCCAACTTTTCACAGACAGAGTGTCAAGCCCCTCATCCCGACAACTAGCCGAGCTCGCTTGGCTGCTACGTCAATGGCCGAAGGTATCAGGCCTTCTGCCCTAGTTATTGGCCGAGTCTTCTCGGTCAATCAAATCACTGCCGGCACCACCCCTGCTCAACGGGGGCAACACCGTCGCCGTAACGGCCCCAACCCCAATGCGGCCACCCTCAGAGGTGCTGCCCCTGCACAATGGGGGCAACGCCGCCGCCGTCAGGGTGACGCCATGCCTATGGCGGGCACCACCACCGCCGTCCCTGCTCAACGGGGGCAACGCCGTAGCCGCAAGGGTGCAAAGCCCGAAGCGGCTGTATCCCGCTCCGGCAAGACTGTAATCGTCGGAGATATTCGCATCCGGCTCGATGGAGGCGAGCCGATCCTACCACGGGATCGTCATGTCCCGACTATTTCTACCTCCAACCGCTTCGAGCCCCTCTGGCATGTCCGGGAGGACGGAGCGAAAAAGAAGAAGTCTGCCGTACCGGCGGCGACCCAGGGCCCTCTCCAACGGCCCAAGCCACGAGCTCCCCGTCCAAGGACAGGGGGCAACCTAATTGAGGAGCGCCAACTCCATCTGAAGAAGATTTGGGTCACCACGGAGGAGGCCCGGATTATAAGGCGTGCCAGGGCGGAGGAGCCCTTCCGCATGTCGGAACTTCAGCGGATGCGGAGTCCGCCGAGCACTGAAGCCTCGGTCTCTCCGGGGTTTACAACCCAGCCTCTAAGGGGGCAGAAGCGCCGTGGAGCCGGCAAGAAGGTGCAGCCGACCTCCCCGTGGGCCAGTTCCACGCACACGGAGGAGGATTGCTCCCCTCAAACATCTACATCCCGAGTGTCTGTCTTTGACAGACTTGGGAGGCAGCCCAAGCCGGAGCGACAACCGCCCAAGAAAAAGCGGGTGGCCCAGGTGACCGATAACACCGTCAAAGTGTTCACCTGTTACGCCACCTCCGGCGACAAACAACCCGAGAATACCTCGGGAAAGCTTGACCAACCCATCCAATATTTAAAAAGGTCAAGGCCGGTCTCCCGGATTCTAGTGCAGACGTAGCAGGCGCCGGCCACCGGTACATCTCAGCCTGAGCCGGTACGGCAAGAAGAGCGCCAGGAAGACGTCCACAGTGTTGATGGGGACAGTCACTCCCGGCACGAAGAAGAGCTGGGGGAAGAGCCACGGGCCCCCACATTGGACGAGCTTCGACGGGAGAACCAAGAGCTCAAGAAACTGCTACAATCGCTCTTGCGCGAAAAGGAAGTTTCTGCCCCGCCTCAGGCGGCACCGGCTGGAGCAGATCAACAGCCTTCTCCCGTTCCAGCAGCAGCCAACGCTTCCGCCACTGCTACAAGACTCCCATTGGCGGTGGACTTCGAAGTCCCGCCGCATGAAGCCAATGCGCGGTCGTCTGCTACTCCTGCCGCAGAAAGTCTCATGGCGCAGAAGCAGATGATCGAGCGCATCGTGGAAGCGAAGTTCGCTCAACATGGCGAGGGTGTGGCTACCGTTGATTTGTACAATGTGCCATATCCCCTCCATCATCAATTCAAGAAGCTTCCACCAGATTGTCCGAAGGCCCTGAAGCTCCAGAAGTTCAACGGGCAAGGCTCTCCGCATGAACACATGGCCTATTATATGACGGCCATGGGTGAATTAGCCTTGGAAGAGGCATATTTGCTGCGGTATTTTGCCACATCCTTGACTGGCACCGCCTTCCAGTGGTATTCAAGGTTAAAGCCCAATTCAGTATCTGATTGTGCTGATATGCAGAAGAAGTTTGTCGACCGCTTCCAAATGGTCGAACGCAAAGTCTCCTTAGCAGAGCTTTGTTCCCTTCGACAGAAGAAGGGCGAAACAGCATTGGACTTCATCAAGCGATGGAGGGACGTCAGCATGCGCTGCGATAATCCTCCGACGCCTGAAGATGCGATCACCATCTACCGCAGGGGTCTCTCGGCAGAAGTCAGCGAAAAGCTTCTGGGCTCCAATATCAGAAGCTTTGACCAGTTGAACACGGTGGTGGCGAAAATTGAGATGTTCTTTGCCGACCACCCTACACAAGCTTCTGCCAAAGGCAAATCCTCCAAAGACCGTCTGGCTAGCGGCAAGAAGGTAAATGCCGTCGACTTCTCCCCGACGAATGGAGATAAAGGGGAAGGAAAGTCTAAAGGCAATGGCAAGAAGCCCGATGCCAAGGCAAGCGCGTCTCGGTTGGCGGAGAACATGAAGACGCCGTATTCCTTCAGGAAAGAGCATACTAAAATGCTCTTTGATCTATGCATGAAAGAGCAGCTCATCACCTTGCCAGATCCGCGGAAGCCCTCAGAGGTGGACAAGACAGAGGATCCTACCTATTGTGTGTATCACCGAAGGTTGGGTCACACCATCGGCGACTGCTATATTTTCAAGAACATAGCGGAAGAGCTCATTCAAAAGGGCTTGGTAAATATGTTGGGCCACGCAGTCGACCCACCTCAACCTCATGCCTGGAGCCGATCGAACTGGTCGGCTAATGTGGTTCATATGGTGGCGATGGTCTCGAGCACTAACGCCTCCGAGGCCAGGCCTTCAAATCAACAGTCCCACACTGGCCCGGGGATAGCTCCTTCCTCATTCCCTGAATGTTTAGCGCTGCGGAGGACCATCCGGAAGATCCGAGGGGAAGTCCGGCAGCTGCGACGAGAACAGAGGCGCCTACTGCAGTTCCTAGAAAGCATTGATCAGCAGTTGTCCACTTTCCCTTTTGGCCCATTTGCCAGGGGGTTAGCTCCAGCCCACATATGGGACGCGGGTGTATCACCCGCGGGTCGGGCTCCGCTCAGGGGCTGGCTCTCTGAAGAATCCTCAGATTCATCTGAAGACGAGGACGACTCACCGGAAGACGAGGAAGCTCCACTTCAAGTTGAGCTCCCAGAGAAGTTATACTCATTCCCTTGCGAGAAGACTCCAAACATCTTCTTCGTATGTCAGCGGGCTGGACTCATAAGCCCATCACCCATGGAGCAAACACCAGGTGCTACTTTTCATCAGGGCTATTGCCCCTACCATGAAGTTGTTGGCCATATCATCTACAACTGCGAGCCATTCAAGGACCTCGCCGAAGACCTAATCAGGCGAGGGAAGGTCAACTTGGGTGAATTCCTGGTCGATCCACTGCAGCCGCATGCACGGAGGACCCTTCATTTCACCGTCAATGTTATCCATGCTGCAGTAGCCTTCCAGTTCCCTGAGCAGCAGGAGGAGGGAGCTAGTTCCCAGGGAGCCAGTTCCCAGACTCCTAAATCCACACTCTGGTATCCAAGGTGGCGACCCTCTCACCAGTGTTCTTTTCCCGAGGAGGACACTGAGAAGATTTTTGACAAACTTCTGGAGGATGACTGGGTTCTGACACATGACCCGCCGTCTTATTACAATGAGACGGCCAAGAGGCACCCCCGCTATTGCAAGTATCATGCAAGGGTGTCTCACCCCACTCGGCAATGCCCAGAGGTTCAGGACTTCATTGAAGCCCTCATCCAGAGAGGGGTTGTCGATACCCATGGGAACTCCATGACAAGGTTGCCTCTTGCAGAGGCCGCCAGGGAAACTCTTCAACAGGTTCGGCGAGAAACTGAGGCTTTCTCCCGATTAGCCCGGCCAAGTGAGCCTGCGGAAAATGATGAATTCCCATTGCTCACTAAAGGCAAGGCCACCTATAAAGGGACTAAGGTCCAGAACCCGGGAAGCCAAGCCGCGGGAGAGAGTTCCAAGGTCCGTCCCAGGTCCAATCAGCCTGGCATCATCATAAGAGAGAACTCTCGGCCACACAACAAAGGCAAAGCCAAGGCGTCAGAGTCTTTAGCCAAAGCTCCTGCCCAGTCAGCAAGGCCGTTAGTCGTAGAGAGGACTCGACTTCTTGAGCCCGCGAAGACCCCAATTAAGGCCTCTGTCAGCCCAGCGAGGCCGCCAATTGTAGAAAGGCCTCAGCAGCTCAAGCAAGCCAACGCACCAGCCCAAGCAAAGTCAGTGGAACTACAAAGCTCCCAGAGGCCCCACTGTGGACTGGCAGAGTTCCAAGAGTTGCCTCCTGAAATAATTGCTCAGGCAATCAATGCCACCTTCCAGCCTCAGCCGGAGGAGGCTATTTGGACCAAGGTTGTCCCCAGAAAAAGCCGCGGCAGTAAGGCCCCTAAGGAGCCAGCCCGGAGCAAGAAGCAAAATTCTGGGGGCAAGCGAGTCCCACCGCCAAAGCAAACTCCTCTCTCTTCTCAGGAAGCGGCCCGCCAAAAGAAGCAGGAGAAGAATCACAGGAGGAATTTGAAGAGGAGGTTGAAGAAGCAAGCCGAGCAAGCCGCTGCTATGGAGGCTCCTAAGGAGCCAACTCCTCTACAAAGACTTCAAAAGCTCATAGATGAGCTGGAGGAGTACACTCCCCCTCATCCCACCAGGGTCGTCACTCTAGACGAATATATTCCCTGGGACAAGCTTGGGCGCAAAGCCCATCTTCTGCAATGGCTCCGAGAAATGGTTCACCGTCTTGAAGAAGGTGAAGACTTCCCAATCCCGGAGGAGCTCTCCTTATTCTATAAAGATGAGGAGCCCACTGTCGAGATGTTCGAGGAAATGCTGCAAGAGCTCTCCTGCAACATGGTAGCGATTCCGCCGCCTGACAACATTTACTGTCCCGCGGCCGATAGCACTGGAGGCAAGGCTCTCATGGCGACATATCAGCGTCGCGTGGCAAGAAATGGCCGGGGACGTGGCCGAGGTCGTGGCCGAGGATGTGGACGGGAAGGTCCCCCGACTCTTGATCGAGTCATAATATTCAGAGGGGAGAAGTCGGGTCCTGTCCCAGAAACCCAAGTTCGGGGAATCCCTTTCATCCTCGGCCCCTCAGAGGGTTCAGGCCCCACCTCAACGGCTAAGCCGGGTGGCGTCCCTTTCACAATCACATCCTCCGATGAAGAAGAGGAGCCAGCCAAATCGCCAAAATGCGAGAAGGCGTCAGAACAGGCCGGCCCCTCCAACGGGGGCGAGCCCGCAGGCCCAGTAGATCCTTCTAATGAAGACCAGCCTGAGGAACTTTTGCCACCTCCGGAGGAATCCTTGGCACCGCTATTCCAAGAAAATGCGGAGGGTCAGGATGGGGAGGAGCGCCCTTCTAAGCGGGAGAAACCTCGCCAGGCATCAAAGACCCTGGCGGAGATCATCCCGCCATTTGACAAGACCCGTGCTCGGACGGACCGCAAAATCATTCATCATATGAAGCGGTTCCCAACAAATGTCACCATCTGGGAGGCCATCGCCTGGAGCAAGGATCTTCGGGAGGCTCTGGTCAAGATACTCCAAGACCCGGAGGCATATGAAGCCCATGTTGCAGAGTTGCAGGCCCAGGCGTATGAAGCACTCACAGCCAGCATCTCCTTCACGGACAAAGACATGTTGCTGTCTTCTCCATGCCATAATCGTCCCTTATATATGCGGGGGACGATCAATGGACATGATGTGAATCGCATCCTGGTGGACGCCGGAGCAGCCGTCAACATCATGCCTCTGAAGACTTTCAAGTCCCTATACTTGGCACCTTATTTGCAAAAGGTGACTGATGTCAAGATCTCGGGATTCAATCAGGGTTCCGAGGAAGCGCTTGGTCGGGTTGTAGTCAAGCTAGCTTTGGGCGATTTTGTCACTCAGGCGACATTTTATATCATCAACTCCGACACATCTTACAAGATGCTGCTTGGAAGACCCTGACTTCATGAGAATTGGGTCGTCCCTTCAACTCTGCACCAGTGCATTAAATATGCCAAGGGAGGGGAGCAACATACGGTCTTTGCAGATCAATCTCCCTTCCACCCCAATGAGTGCCATCTGGCCGATGCTTCACTATATTTTGGGAAGCCCACTTTAACAATCCCCGAGTCTTTAAAAGACAAAGGGAAGCAAAAGGTGGACCCTGAAGTTGAAGAAGGGCAGCTCTTCACTGTCAACCAAGACATGATAAAGCTGCACAGGCTGAGCCTCAGTGCCGCCTCCAAGCCGACTCAACCAGAAAGGCGGAATGTTGACTTTGAAGCCAACCTCATCAGCCGGGTCATTGACGGGAGTATCTCCTTACCGCCTAAGTGCCTTCAACTCTCGTCCCAACGGGAAGAGTATGAGGTGGAACAGTTGAAGACCTTTACAGTCTCCTATCAACGGAGAAGGAAATGCAACAAAGGCAAGGGGGACAAGCCGATCATCTTTTACAAAGGTGATTTAGTCCCACTGTGCCCCCTGAAGATGATTTCGGCTGGGATACTCCCGCCGATATGGTGCCAGAGCCAGTCCCGGAGATGGACGACATGCCAAAATACATAAGGGAAATGTGTAAAAAGCAGCACATCCCGCAAACTCTGGACCCTGCACGAGCGGCATATTTTCATCAACTGTGGAACCCTCCGCAGGTCCGTGGGCAACCTCCCTTCTCCCGCAAAGATACAAGGGGCCTTGGCTATGACTAGGAGACGGACTTCGAGGTCCACTTTGCAGTCAACACCATAGGACTGCTACCTCTCCATCACGGGCAAGCAGAAGCTGAGCCCAAGGTTGATGACTCTATAAGGGAGTCCGGTGATGTGTCCTTGACACCCTCACCTTCATCATGAGCTGACAATGGTCACCCTTCAGAGGAAAGAGCAGCCCAGCCTGTTAACCGTCGGCAAGATGAGGCCAGTCCTTCGACTTCAAGCCACGAGCAAGAGTGCTTCGAAGAATTTGAAGTCTACGAAGCAAATACTGATGATGAGGGAGACTTCGTCGACCTCCAACCAGCTCCACCGGAGCTTGAAGACGGTGGCCAAGCAACTGTGGACGAGTTGATTGAGATCAATCTCGGAAGCAAAAGTGACTATCGTCCCACCTTCATGAGTGCCCTCCTCAGTGAGGAAGAAAGGCAGTCGTATCGACAGCTTTTAGAAGAGTTCAGGGATTGTTTCGCCTGGACTTACAAAGAAATGCCCGGGCTCGACCCTTCTGTGGCTGAACATGAGCTGGCAATACTTTCAACAGTCAAGCCAGTCAAGCAAGCTCAAAGGCGTATGCGCCACGAGCTGGAGCAGAAGGTCAATGCTGAGGTTGACAAAATGCTCAACGTGGACTTCATAGAACCTTGCATGTACCCTGTATGGCTCGCCAATATCGTCCCCGTCAAGAAGAAGAACGGCCAAGTCCGAGTCTGTATCGACTTCAGAGATTTGAACAAAGCATGCCCAAAGGACGACTTCCCTGTCCCAAGCACTGAGACAATGGTGGATATGACCACCGGTCATGAAGCCTTGTCTTTTATGGACGGGTCGTCGGGCTATAATCAAATCCGCATGGCCATCAAAGACAAAGACCATACGGCTTTCCGATCTCCTAAGGGGATCTTCAACTACAAAAGGATGTCGTTCGGTCTGAAGAATGCCGGCGTAACCTACCAAAGGGCAATGACCAAGATCTTTGACGAGATGCTACATGACCTTGTCGAATGCTATGTCGATGATCTGGTCGTCAAGACAAAGAAGCGGGAGGATCACTTGACTGACTTGCGTCGAGTCTTTGAAAGGCTTCGGCAATATCAGCTCAAGATGAACCCGATGAAGTGCGCTTTCGGCGTCTCCAGCGGCAAGTTCCTTGGCTTCATCGTCAGGTACCGGGGCATAGAAATTGACCCTGACAAAATAAAGGCTATAAGAGGACTACCTCCGCCCAAAAACTTGACAGAGCTAAGATCTCTTCAGGGAAGGCTCGCCTATATTAGGCAGTTTATTTCTAACCTCTCAGGAAGATGCCTACCTTTCGGCAGACTGATGAAGAAAGGGGCACCCTTTATATGGGACGAAGACTGTCAGAAGGCCTTCGAGCAATTCAAGGAATATCTGTTGACTCCTCCTGTCTTAGGGGCACATGTCAGAGGGAAGCCCCTTATTTATATATTGCTGCCATGGATGCCTCTTTGGGGGCTCTCCTAGCCCAGATTAATGAAGAGGGCAAGGAGTAGCCGCTGTACTACCTCAGCCGAAAAGTGATCGGGCCTGAGCACCGGTACGCTCCTATGGAAAAGGTGTGCCTAGCTCTGGTGTTTGCTGTCAAGAAGCTAAGGCACTACCTTCTAGCCCACCGGGTGGAGCTCATCTCAAAATGTGACCCGCTCAAGTTTCTGCTCAGCCAGCCTGTCCTCTCTAGTAGGCTTGGTAAATGGGCACTTATCCTCATGGAGTTCGACATCACCTTCGTCCCGCGCAAAGCGATCAAAGGACAAGGAATGGCGGAGTTCTTAGCAGCGCACCCCGTGCCAGAAGATTCGCCGCTCAACTTCGAGCTACCCGATGAGGAGGTGTTAGTGCCTTCTCAAGAAATTGGGGAGCATTCTGAAAAAGTCCCGCTATAGATGGAGCCAGGCGTCCTCACCCTCGACCTCCCACACTGGGAGTTATATTTCGATGGTGCCTCTTAGACAATCAAAAGGGCCGGCGACCTTACAGACTATGTCTCAGGTGCGGGGATAGTCTTTGTGTCTCCACAAGGCGGCATCCTCCATAATTCCTGTGCGCTCATGAAGTCCCTGACTAATAATGAGGCAGAGTATGAAGCGCTTATTATCGGGCTTCAATTGGCACTAGAGATGGACATGAAGTGCATCAAAGTCTACGCGGTTTCTCAGCTCGTCATCCGACAAGTATTGGGCATCTATGACGTCCGGAAGAAGGAGCTCATCCCTTACCATGCAGCCGTCATGAGGCTCAAGGAAAAATTCTACCTATTTGAAATAGGCCATGTCCCCAGAGGCAGCAACTCCCAGGCTGATGCTCTTGCAAAATTGGCAGCAGCCCTAAAACTCCCGCCTGAGGGAGAATTAAATATTACTGTCAGACACCGAAGGCTCATGCCAAGTATGCTCGACGAAGAATCCGGCCTCACTGTCCATGAGGTCGACAACATTCAAGAGGACAATGCTCCTGAAGAAGAAGATTGGCGCGAGCCAATTATAAAAATAAAGAATGGCTGGCTCCCTCCTGATCGGGCTCAGAGGGTGCAACTGCTACGCAGGGCGACATCCTACCAGTTGATTGACGGTCTGCTCTTCAGGCTCGTCCATGAAAAAGACCGATCGGTCCTCCTCCGTTGTCTTTCATCCAAGGAGGCCAAGACTGTCATGTATGAGGTTCACTCCGGATTGTGCGGAGCTCACCAAGCAGGAGCCAAGATGAAGAATAACATCAAGCTTAAAGGGTTCTATTGGCCTACCATGTACGAAGATTGCAATCAATATGCTCGTACATGTCATCAATGCCAAGCATTCGGCCCAGTCCCTCGGCGGCCACCGAGCCCGCTCCATCCGACAGCGCCTACTTGGCCATTTGCAGAGTGGGGTATGGATATTGTGGGACCATTCCCACCATCGTCCCAAGGGCACAAGTTCATACTGGCGGCCACTGATTACTTCTCCAGATGGGCAGAAGCTGTCCCACTACGGGAAGTTACAGGAGAGATAGTTGTCCGTTTTGTGAGGCACTACATTATATACAGATTCGGCACCCCTAGTCGAATTATATCCGATAATGGCACGCCATTCAGGAACAAGACTGTTTATGCTTTGGCGGCCAAATTCCATATCGATTGGAGGACGTCATCAGTCTACAATCCCCAAGTCACCGGATTGGCCGAAGCTTCCAACAAGACCCTCTGCAAGCTGCTGTCAAAGATAGTTGGTAGCCGCAAGCGGGATTGGGGCGAGAAGGTCCACGAAGCCCTATGGGCCTACCGGACTATTTACAAAACCCCTACGGGATGTTCCCCATTCTCTTTGGTCTACGGAGCCGAGACATTGGTCCCTGTGGAGATCGAGCTAGCATCTTACCGCGTTGCTGTGCACGCCGGATTACCAGGCCAAGACCAATCTGAAATTGAAAGAAGGCTCGAAGAATTTTCTAACCTTGAAGGTCAAAGACTCAAAGCCTACAAGCACTTACAAGTGTATCAAGCCCGCATGACACGTGCCTATGATAAGCTGGTCAAGCAAAGGACGTTCAAGAAAGGCGACCTCGTCATGGTCAAAGAAAAGGAAGTTCTCGCGGGACGATCCAGCGGCAAACTCCAGCCTAATTGGCGTGGGCCTTACATCATCCAGAAGGTCTACGAAGGAGGGGCCTATACGGTCCTTGACCACAAGGGGGACAATCCCTTCCCTCCTCTTAACGGCAAGCATATGAAGCTCTACCATGCGCCACCGCAGAAGTTTCCACAGCAGTCCTCACAGGACAGTACCTCTCCTCAGTGAAGGTTCGAAAAAAAAAAATGGGGTTAAAAATACTGATACCCCGGCGAACTCAGTCAGCCTTCAACAGTTGGCTGAGGGCAAAAAGGCCATAGATCCGATCGAGGTGAAAACCCGAAAGGGCGTTTCGGGCAAAAATGGGCAACCCCTCGGTGTGAAAACCCACAAGGGCATACCGGAAAAAGCTAAAGGAGGCCAGCCTCGGCGAAAACCCGAAAGGGCGGTGAGGTTGGTAATGTGAAAAAAAAAAAAAACCTCTCCCTATCTACTTTAAGGGTGGCTCTAAGTCAACGACTCCACCTCATCTCGACCAAAACATCATATTGATGTCATGGCTACGCCTTACATGTCATCCTATGACACCTAGTCCCACCGACATTCTGAGGTTGTTATACTTTGTCCCATCGGGTTCGGTCTATGTATGCCCCTTTCGGGGTACCGACCCATTTTCACCTATCGGCTTCCGGGTTTAGCTCATGTGTCTCTTCCGAGAAGTTAAACCCACTTACTCTTTTGTCCCACTGGGATTGGCCTCAGTATGCTCTCTCGGACTGCCAGCTCATCATGCCCTTCGGCTTATTTTACTTTCTAGAGGACTGGCCTCAGCATGCCCTCTCGGGCTGCCAACCCATCATGCCTTTCGGCTCATTTTACCTTCTGGGACTGGCCTCAGCATACCCTCTCGGGCTGCCAACCCATCCTGCCTTTTGGCTCATTTCACCTTCTAGTGATTGGCCTCAGTACGCCCTCTCGGGCTGCCAACCTGCCTCGCCCTTCGGCTCATCTTATCTTCTTGGGATTGGTCTCAGTATACCTTCTCAGGCTGCCAACCCATCATGCCTTTCGGCCCATCTTACTTTTTTGGGATCTGGCCTCAGTATGCTCTCTCGGGCTGCCAATCCATCATGCCTTTTGGCAGATGTCCCACCGAGTCTGGCCTCAGTATGTCCCTCTCGGGCTGCCAACCCACTTCTTCGCCTATTGGCTTTAGGATTTGACTCTTACGTCCCACTAGGGCTGTCAAATCCACCCTTTTTTTTCTTCTGGGTCTGGCCTCTGCATGCCCCTTTCTGGCTGTCAACCCATCCCGTCTCTTGGCTTCAGACTTGACTCATATATCCCACCGGGATCGCCAAGTCTATTCCTTTGTCCCCACGGGCTTGGCCTCTGCATGCCCCTTTCGGGCCGTCAACCCATCCCGCCTCTTGGCTTCAGACTTGACTCATATATCCCACAGGGATCGCCAAGTCTATTCCTTTGTCCCCACGGACTTGGCCTCTGCATGCCCTCGTCAGGCTGCCATTGCCTATCAGCTCACGGATTTGACTTATACGTCCCACCCGGGCTGTCGAATCCCTTCCTGTCATCGTTTCGGGTCTGGCCTATGTATGCTCTTTCGGGCTGTCAACCCATCCCGCCTATCGGCCTCCAGGTTTAACCCGCATGTCCCTTTCGGACTGTTAAACCTCCTCCTTTGTTGTCTCAACCGGGCTTGGCACATACACATCTCTCTTGGGTTGCCAGCCCGTTCAACTTTTGGTTCTAGATTTGGCTAATTACGTCCCACTAGGGTAGCCGAACCCATTCATTTGTCCCACCTCTGTGGCACACACATCCCTACGGGAGTGCCACCTTTTCCTCGCCTTTTGGCATTATAGGGTCAAAAAAAAAAAAAACGGGGTTAAAAATATTGATGCCCCAGCGGCCTTGGTTGTTTCCATTAGGGGAGCAACCAAGGGCAAAAAGGCTTTAACCCGACTAAGGTGAAAACCCGAAAGGGCGCCTTAGGCAAAAATGGGTACCCCTCAGTGTGAAAACCCGAAAGGACGCATTGGAAAAAGCTAAAGGGGGCCAGTCCTGGCGAAAACCCGAAAGGGCGGTAGGGCTGTATAAAGTGATAAAAATATATATATATATAAAAAAGAGAGACATGTGTGCAAGAGGATGGAAGCAAAAATAAATAAATAGCTATGCTAAGCTCTGTCCTTTATTCACTAATGTCATCAAGGGAGCCCGAGACAAGCCCGAGACAGTAACTTAAACAAAAACGGGGCGCAAGGGCCCTATGCATAGTTGTCAAGGCGACAAGGCGACCCAAGGCGTTCACGAGGTCCCTAAGCGCTTAGGCGACAAGGCGTTCGCTTAGGCGTCGCCTAGGCGACACTTCAGCCACTAATTAAAAAATCAAAAATATATATCCTCCGATATATAAATCAAGAATAAAAAATGTGAAAAATATAAAAAAATAAATTACATGAAGAAACTATTGTAATTAAATTATGTGACAATTATAGAAAACTAAGTTGTATCAACAAATTACAAACAATTTAGAAGTAAATGCAAAAGATTCAAAAGTAAATGTAAAAAGTTCAAAAAAATTACAAAAGAATATAATAACATCAAGAAAATTATAAAAAAGAAAGAGTTAAATGTACATAACAAGGTCGGATCCGTTTCGGACAGGCCAAGGTTGGCCCCGCCTTGGCGCCTAGGCGCCCGCCTTGGCGCCTAGGCGCCCGCCTTGGCGCCTAGCCCGCCTAGGCGACCGCCTAGGTCGCCTTTTCCAGTATGAATAAGGCGCTACAGCGCCTTGCCCTTTCAAGAGCGCCTAAGCGCCTAGGCGACGCCTAGGCGCCCGCCTTGACAACTATGGCCCTATGTACAAGAAAGTTCCAGAGTTCGTCAACCACGGCGCTCGTCCCCTCGCAACTTTGCAAGGCGAGTCTCCCTCTGGAAGATCTTACCCCGAAGCTCATCAGATCGGCGACGGCAGGTCTCCACCTCAGCCTGGACACTACGACACTCCTCAGCAGCCTCCTGAAACTCTCTCTGTAGCTCCTCCACTCGGAGAGAAACCCTCCGGCTATGTCCCTCGAGGCTCTCGAGGTGGAGGTCAGTCTCCGCCTGGGCCGCTCGAAGCTCACGCAGCTCCTCCTCCTGCTCCTGGATCTGTAGCTGGGCTCTCTGTCTCTGCTCCTGTGCAAGATGGAGGCGAGCAAACTCGCTCCATAAGCCCTCCAGTTTCGCGGCCCATGCATCCCGGGGAAGACTCAGTCCGTGGTAGCTCTTGGTGAACACCTCCAGATCGGCCCTCAAAGCCTCCACGGAGGGCAGTGGATCAGCCTGGATCAACTGATCAAGACCCTGCAGGAGCTGGTCAGCTATGGCTACATGTAACGCCGTCCCAAGTGCAGGAGCGTCTGGCCACTCAACTCCAAGGGCAGGGAAATCCATGGGTGCCACGCCTGCCCCTTCTACGGACCCTGTTTTAAAAAAAAGGGGGGGGGGGAATTGTGAGTGTATCACCACAATAACATCACCAGGGTAAGACTCCAAGAGTGCAAACTTCAAGGACTCTTACCTGAAGCAGTCTCACTCGCCGGGTTGGGCCCACGAGGAGATCCTGTTAGTGTTGGTGTGCTACAGGCCAATTTCGGATCGGGTAGGCCCAATAGTTGTACGATCTTGTTCATTAATAAAGTGGTGTTTGAGCGTAAATATGCGATTATGTTACTTTACGTTGTCCCTAGGATATGTGGTTGTAAAGTCAGCTCGAGATTGGATCTCGAACATGAGACTTACTTTACATGAACACATACCTTAAACTGTTCCTGGTTGGAGGGTAATCACTCGGGGACTTTGATTACCTATTAAACCAGTACACATGATGTGTCAGTGACCAGTCTCATGGTCATTGGTGCGGGGCACCAACACATATGTGTAGGTGTATGTCCTTGGAGGATGTACACTGAACTGATCCGCTATTGGATCTTCCGATGGTTGATTATACCTAATGTCAACTGAAGATCCAACGGTCTCAGTAGCATCGTTGGTCCTTTGACCTGAGACATTGATCGGATCTTACACGAGGACTGGAATGGTTTAATTACTTAGCTAAGTGACTTTAACCATAAGTCATGAGTTGCCGAGTCATTAACCACTCCAGGATACGTGTGAAGATCATCAATGGTCAAGAGGGGATCGCTCACTGTCGGGTATATATCAGACAGTTAATGGGTCATGACATTGACGCTCCGTTAAATCCCTGGCCAGGGTCGTATGAGTTCGTTTAGAACGGACGTCATACACTTTAAGGAGGTCATAGTCAAATGGCACGATCATGGGGTTTGACAGAAACCATACCCTCGATCGTACCAGACTCATAGAAGGAGCGAGGGATTATATCGATGCGGTAACTGTGGACTTACAGGTACCAGACAGGTTGGTTTAAACCCGGGGTCATCTAGGATCACGCGGATTTGCTTGACCCAACGTGATCAAAGGTTCGGAATAAATTAAACTATTGTTCGGCTCTAGTAGAAGCGAAGAATACGTTTAATTTACTTCTAATTGGGAATTAGAAGTTAATGGACCTTAAACTAGAGTGACTATGGGCCTAGAGGATCACACACAATGGATTCTTGGGTGACGGATAATTATTATACAAGTGTATGTATTATTTCCATTTAATTCCTTTTGGAAAGGAGTGTAAACGGAGTTTAATACATATGTATAATATGAGAAAAGACATATATACAGTTTTGGTCTTTTAGAACCCTTTTCTAATAAACCTAAACTCTATATATAGCCACATACGTGAGTTCATTCGAATGCTTGCTTCCTTCCTTCCCTTAAGCTAACAAGCATTAAGCTTAAGGGAGAGGATTAACCTCCCCCTTTCTCCCTCTTGCTCTCTCTCTCTCCTGAAGGTGATTGAGCTGGGGAAGGTCGTGCCGGGGAGGTACCGTCGCTGCGCAAGGATCCGTGTGGATCATCTCTAGAGGCCGTACAGCTGTGCGGCTCGGTTTTTCTGCATCGGGCTTAGCGGACAGCGTCGTTCCGCGCAAGGTGAAACACGCAACCCGTAATTAGGGTATTAGAAACACCGATTAGAGCACAGATTAAGCTTTCCACAACACCGGGATCGGGCAAATGAATTTTTGTTATCCGCTGCGTAGCCCGTAGGTGCTGTGCGAAACCTTACAGTGGTATCAGAGACAGGTTCGCGCTCTGGTCGGTGTTTTTATCGCCGTTTAGAACCTTGTTTTAGGGGCAATAAAATCTTCAATTATAATTTGTAGAAGGGGATGTTGGACATCCCCGTTCTTCCAGGATGCTGGGCATCCCTGGAGCAAAATTTAAAAAAAAAAAAAAATTATTGACCCGTTTGGGCGCACTGCGCCCTGGGCGCAGTGCGTCCGCCGCGTGGGAGGCGCACGCGGCACCCGTGGTCAGCGCCTGTGGGCGCTGACCGCGGGAGCGGGCGGGGCGGCGCCCGCCTGCTGGCGCGCCGCAGGCGGCGCCCGCAACGCGGGCGCCCGTTACGCGGGCGCCCGCGTGCGGGCGCGGGCGCCCCCCCCCCTGCGGGGGCCGGGAAATAAATAAAAAAAAAGGTTTTTTTTTATTAAAAATTTTGCTTATTATTATTTTAATTTATTGATGCATATGTAAATATATATATTAGATATATATATTAAAATGCACAGTAAATTAAATAGAATTTTATCGAATATGTTAAATAGTGTTATCTCAATGGTCAATGTCAAATGTTAATTTTTATTTAACCGTGTTGAATTTACCGAGGTGAGATAATTACTATTTACCTTGAGATAAAATAGTAATAATTGAAGTTACTTCAGTAAAATTTAAGTTTTTGAATTTTTAATTATTAGATAATTAGAAAATTCAAATTTTAAATTTTATTGAAGATAAATGTGAAAAAATTAATTATTTGGATTTTTAATTATTAGATAATTTTTAAATTCAAATTTTGAATTTTAGAAAATTATTAATTGAGGATAATTGCATTATTTTAAATTTATTTTCAAACAAAAATTATTGGATAATTAGTTTGAATTTAAATTTAAATTATTGGCATGTTTAAATTTTGAATTTAAATTTGATTATTGGATAATTAAATTTAAATTTAAATTTAATTAATTATCTCAATTACATGCCCCTGTAGAAAATGATGGTTCTTTACGTGCGTTACTTTATTTACCTTGTATTGGCCTGCTTGTATGTTTAATTTTAGTTAATCATGCTTTGATTTTTAAAATTAAACAAAGCTAGCCTGTTTTTGTTTGCACATCCCATTTTTAAATTCAAAGTAAGGATTATTTTCAGAAAATAAACCTTGATTGATTTTATTTGAATGGGTTGGCAAGTGATCATGGACTTGGATTAATGTAATTAATTGGGGTCTGCGAACCTCCTTTCTCTCTCTATTAAAATTCCAATGTAATTCTAACTTCCTCCATTGTTGTACTCGCCCTAAGGGCTGCTGGAATTTGAGTCACATGTAATTTAATTTTTCCGGCCTGCGTGCCGTGTAAAAGTTGTAATTAATGCGGCGTCGACGATTGAAAGCGTGGAGCACACCCGACGAGGACGATCCAGCTGCTTCGGAAGCGGGCCGGATGTCTTAGTTACATTAGGGTTAAAGTCCATGATCACTTGCGTTTATTTTTGCATTGGATGCATTTATTTTGTGCAAACTACTAGGTATGGTAAATATATTGGATATATTTATATTACCACCTAGGGTGAGATCAAGATAAAATTAAATTCCCTCGCGATTAAATTTTAGATCTGGTAAGCGTGGCTCTAGGAGTCATCGTGGCCCTCCATCATTGTGGAGTGAATGAACATCTTCATTTCATGGATTTGTTGTGCTTTCCACAAGGTCTATGAGTTTGGGGACGGGATTAAACTCCAAGGCTCGGCCTCAATGGGGTGAGGAATTGAACTCGGCTTTGTTGTGCTTTCCACAAGGGTCGGGTCATGAACTCATTGCTATGTTGTAATGATGGTTAGATCTAACCGAGAATATCCTTTGTTGTGCTTTCCACAAGGGGATGATTTCTCGGGGGCCGAATATCGGATATTGCATTAGATGCAAGTGCTTGTTGACTGCCCTTGAGATGGTGTATGGCTTGTTGTGCTTTCCACAAGGTCGTACATCAGTCTCGTTGGGATTCCGACCCACTAGGTTGATCTCGTTGATCTCCCGTTCTATATACTGAGGGTTATATAGTTCGATCGAAAAATAGTGGGACTAACTAAGATAAGAAACCACATCTAAGTTAGAATTTGAACACATGCTTAGTTGTCTTTTATTTCTTATCCAGATTACAATGTCGTCGTCCAACCCCCTCCGCGGCATCTTGGATGCAAATGGATTAACTGGACCGAACTACTCGGATTGGTTGCGTAATCTACGCATAGTCCTTACCGCCGAAAAGATTGCGTACGTGTTGCACACGGTTCATTCTGAGCCAGCTCCTGATGCCGACGAGGGCGAGTTACTGGCTTATGCCAAGTGGTCTGAGGACTCCTCCCTTGCCCAATGTTACATGTTGGCCTCTATGGCTCCCGAGCTACAGAGGCAATTTGAAAAGACTGATTGTAGAAGTATACTTCTCAATCTACGCCAGCTCTTCGGAGAGCAGGGTAGGATTGAGAGGTATGACATCTCCAAAAGGCTTTTCAGGACACGGATGTCTGAGGGTTCTTCAGTACAGGCTCATGTATTGAAAATGGAGTGGATAGAGAGACTCAATGCACTGGGGTTCAAGTTGGATCTTGAACTGTGCATTGATCTTATACTCCAGTCATTGCCCGACTCCTTTTCTTCCTTCATCATAAACTTTAACATGAATAGAATTGATGCAACTCTCCCGGAGCTGCTCAACATGTTAAAGAGTGCTGAAGGAACTATGCAGAAAGATAAACCATCTTCTTCTGTAATGACTATTGGCCGGGCCAATAAGAAAAGGAAGGCCACCCAGATATCCACTACAAGTAACAAAGGGAAAGGAAAGAAAAAGGCCACGGGT